>WWNC01000197.1:0-438984 GCA_011125475.1 Melanerpes aurifrons | reverse complement strand
AGAGAACCACTTCAGCGATTTTAGACCTCAGACACCAGGATCTGGTTTAGAAGAGAACCACTTCAGTGATTTTAGACCTCAGACAACAGGATCTGGCTTAGAAGAGAACGACTTCAGTGATTTTAGACCTCAGGCACCAGGATCTGTCCTAGAAGAGAAGCAGTAAAGTGATTTTAGACGTCAGACACCAGGATCTGGCTTAGAAGAGAACCACTTCAGAGATTTTAGACCTCAGACACCAGGATCTGTTCTAGAAGTGAACCAGTAAAGTGATTTTAGGACTCAGGCACCGGGATCTGGCTTAGAAGAGAACCACTTCAGTGATTTTAGACCTCAGACACCAGGATCTGGTTTAGAAGAGAACCACTTCAGTGATTTTAGACCTCAGACACCAGGATCTGGCTTAGAAGAGAACCACTTCAGTGATTTTAGACCTCAGACACCAGGATCTGGTTTAGAAGAGAACCACTTCAGTGATTTTAGACCTCAGACACCAGGATCTGGGCTAAAAGACAACCAGTTCAGTGATTTTAGACCTCAGGCACCGGGATGTGTCCTAGAAGAGAACTAGTAATTTTAGTCCTCAGACACCAGGATCTGGCTTAGATGAGAACCAGTTCAGTGATTTTAGGACTTAGGCAACCGTATCTGGGCTAAAAGAGAACCACATCAGTGATTTTAGGACTCAGGCACCGGGATCTGGCCTAGAAGAGAACCAGCGATTTTGGATCTCAGACACCGGGATCTGACTTAGAAGAGAACCACTTCAGTGATTTTACAACTCAGGCACGAGGATCTGGTCTAAAAGAGAACCAGTTCAGTGATTTTAGGACTCAGGCACCGTGATCTGGCCTACAAGAAAACCAGCGATTTTGGATCTCAGACACCAGGATCTGGCTTAGAAGAGAACCACTTCAGTGATTTCAGACCTCAGGCACCAGGATCTGTCCTAGAAGAGAACCAGTTCAGTGATTTTAGGACTCAGGCACCGTGATCTGGCCTACAAGAAAAGCAGCGATTTTGGATCTCAGACACCAGGATCTGGCTTAGAAGTGAACCACTTCAGTGATTTTAGACCTCAGACACCAGGATCTGGTCTAAAAGAGAACCACTTCTGAGATTTTAGACCTCAGACACCAGGATCTGGTTTAGAAGAGAACCAGTTCAGTGATTTTAGACCTCAGGCACCCGGATCTTGCCTAGAAGAGAACCACTTCAGTGATTTGAGACCTCACACATCAGGATCTGGCCTAGAAGAGAACCACTTCAGTGATTTTGGACCTCAGACACCAGGATCTGGTCTAAAAGAGAACCACTTCAGAGATTTTAGACCTCAGACACCAGGATCTGGTTTAGAAGAGATCCACTTCAGTGATTTATACCTCAGACACCAGGACCTGGCTTGGAAGAGAACCACTTCAGTGATTTTAGACCTCAGACTCCTGGATCTTACCTAGAAGAGAACCAGATCAGTGATTTTAGACCTCAGGCACCGGGATCTGGCGTAGAAGAAAACCAGCGATTTTGGATCTCAGACACCAGGATCTGGCCTAGTGGAGAACCACTTCAGTGATTTTAGACCTCAGACACCAGGATCTGGCTTAGAAGAGAACCACTTCAGTGATTTTAGACCTCAGACACAAGGATCTGGGCTAAAAGACAACCAGTTCAGCGATTTTAGACCTCAGGCACCGGATCTGGCCTAGAAGAGAACCAGTGATTTTAGACCTCAGACACCAGGATCTGGCTTAGATGAGAACCAGTTCAGTGATTTTAGGACTCAGGCACCCGGATCTGGGCTAAAAGAGAACCACTTCTGTGATTTTAGGACTCAGGCACCGGGATCTGGCCTAGAAGAGAACCAGCGATTTTGGATCTCAGACACCAGGATCTGGCTTAGAAGAGAACCACTTCAGTGATTTCTGACCTCAGACACCAGGATCTGGTCTAAAAGAGAACCACTTCTGAGATTTTAGACCTCAGACACCAGGATCTGGATTAGAAGAAAAGCAGCGATTTTGGATCTCAGACACCAGGATCTGGCTTAGAAGAGAACCACTTCAGTGATTTTAGACCTCAGACACCAGGATCTGGTCTAAAAGAGAACCACTTCTGAGATTTTAGACCTCAGGCACCAGGATCTGGTTTAGAAGAGAACCAGTTCAGTGATTTTAGACCTCAGGCACCCGGATCTTGCCTAGAAGAGAACCACTTCAGTGATTTGAGACCTCACACATCAGGATCTGGCCTAGAAGAGAACCACTTCAGTGATTTCAGACCTCAGACACCAGGATCTGGCTTAGAAGAGAACCACTTCAGTGATTTTAGAACTCAGACACCAGGATCTGGCTTAGAAGAGAACGACTTCAGTGATTTTAGACCTCAGACACCAGGATCTGGGCTAAAAGAGAACGACTTCAGTGATTTTAGACCTCAGACACCAGGATCTGGCTTAGAAGAGAAACCAGTTCAGTGATTTTAGGACTCAGGCACCCGGATGTGTCCTAGAAGAGAACCAGTAAAGTGATCTTAGACCTCAGACACCAGGATCTGGCTTAGAAGGGAACCACTTCAGAGATTTTAGACCTCAGACACCAGGATCTGGTTTAGAAGAGAACCACTTCAGTGATTTTAGGACTCAGGCACCGTGATCTGGCCTACAAGAAAACCAGTGATTTTGGATCTCAGGCACCAGGATCTGTCCTAGAAGAGAACCAGTTCAGTGATTTTAGACCTCAGATACCAGGATCTGGCTTAGAAGAGAACCACTTCAGAGATTTTAGACCTCAGACACCAGGATCTGGTTTAGAAGAGAACCACTTCAGTGATTTTAGACCTCAGACACCAGGATCTGGCTTAGAAGAGAACCACTTCAGTGATTTTAGACCTCAGGCACCAGGATCTGTCCTAGAAGAGAAGCAGTAAAGTGATTTTAGACGTCAGACACCAGGATCTGGCTTAGAAGAGAACCACTTCAGTGATTTTAGACCTCAGACACCAGGATCTGTCCTAGAAGAGAACCAGTAAAGTGATTTTAGGACTCAGGCACCGGGATCTGGCTTAGAAGAGAACCACTTCAGAGATTTTAGACCTCAGACACCAGGACCTGGCTTAGAAGAGAACCACTTCAGAGATTTTAGACCTCAGACACCAGGATCTGGTTTAGAAGAGAACCACTTCAGTGATTTATACCTCAGACACCAGGATCTGGCTTAGAAGAGAACCACTTCAGAGATTTTAGACCTCAGACACCCGGATCTGGTTTAGAAGAGATACACTTCAGTGATTTATACCTCAGACACCAGGACCTGGCTTGGAAGAGAACCACTTCAGTGATTTTAGACCTCAGACACCTGGATCTGGCCTAGAAGAGAACCACTTCAGTGATTTTAGACCTCAGACACCAGGATCTGGGCTAAAAGACAACCAGTTCAGTGATTTTAGACCTCAGGCACCGGGATCTGTCCTAGAAGAGAACCAGTGATTTTAGACCTCAGACACCAGGATCTGGCTTAGATGAGAACCAGTTCAGTGATTTTAGGACTCAGGCACCCGGACCTGGGCTAAAAGAGAACCACTTCTGTGATTTTAGGACTCAGGCACCGGGATCTGGCCTAGAAGAGAACCAGCGATTTTGGATCTCAGACACCAGGATCTGACTTAGAAGAGAACCACTTCAGTGATTTTAGAACTCAGGCACCAGGATCGGGTCTAAAAGAGAACCATTTCAGAGATTTTAGAGCTCAGACACCAGAATCTGGTTTAGAAGAGAACCAGTTCAGTGATTTTAGGACTCAGGCACCCGGATCTGTCCTAGAAGAGAACCAGTAAAGTGATCTTAGACCTCAGACACCAGGATCTGGCTTAGAAGGGAACCACTTCAGAGATTTTAGACCTCAGACACCAGGATCTGGTTTAGAAGAGAACCAGTTCAGTGATTTTAGGACTCAGGCACCGTGATCTGGCCTACAAGAAAACCAGTGATTTTGGATCTCAGGCACCAGGATCTGTCCTAGAAGAGAACCAGTTCAGTGATTTTAGACATCAGATACCAGGATCTGGCTTAGAAGAGAACCACTTCAGAGATTTTAGACCTCAGACACCAGGATCTGGTTTAGAAGAGAACCACTTCAGTGATTTTAGACCTCAGACACCAGGATCTGGCTTAGAAGAGAACCACTTCAGTGATTTTAGACCTCAGGCACCCGGATCTTGCCTAGAAGAGAACCACTTCAGTGATTTCAGACCTCAGACACCAGGATCTGGCTTAGAAGAGAACCACTTCAGTGATTTTAGAACTCAGACACCAGGATCTGGCTTAGAAGAGAACGACTTCAGTGATTTTAGACCTCAGACACCAGAATCTGGGCTAAAAGAGAACCACTTCAGTGATTTTAGACCTCAGACACCAGGATCTGGCTTAGAAGAGAACCAGTTCAGTGATTTTAGGACTCAGGCACCCGGATCTGTCCTAGAAGAGAACCACTTCAGTGATTTGAGACCTCACACATCAGGATCTGGCCTAGAAGAGAACCACTTCAGTGATTTTAGAACTCAGACACCAGGATCTGGCTTAGAAGAGAACGACTTCAGTGATTTTAGACCTCAGACACCAGGATCTGGTCTAAAAGAGAACCACTTCTGAGATTTTAGACCTCAGACACCAGGATCTGGATTAGAAGAGAACCAGTTCAGTGATTTGAGACCTCACACATCAGGATGTGGCCTAGAAGAGAACCACTTCAGTGATTTTAGACCTCAGACACCAGGATCTGGTCTAAAAGAGAACCACTTCTGAGATTTTAGACCTCAGACACCAGGATCTGGTTTAGAAGAGAACCAGTTCAGTGATTTTAGACCTCAGGCACCCGGATCTTGCCTAGAAGAGAACCACTTCAGTGATTTCAGACCTCAGACACCAGGATCTGGCTTAGAAGAGAACCACTTCAGTGATTTTAGAACTCAGACACCAGGATCTGGCTTAGAAGAGAACGACTTCAGTGATTTTAGACCTCAGACACCAGGATCTGGGCTAAAAGAGAACGACTTCAGTGATTTTAGACCTCAGACACCAGGATCTGGCTTAGAAGAGAACCAGTTCAGTGATTTTAGGACTCAGGCACCCGGATCTGTCCTAGAAGAGAACCAGTAAAGTGATCTTAGACCTCAGACACCAGGATCTGGCTTAGAAGGGAAACACTTCAGAGATTTTAGACCTCAGACACCAGGATCTGGTTTAGAAGAGAACCACTTCAGTGATTTTAGGACTCAGGCACCGTGATCTGGCCTACAAGAAAACCAGTGATTTTGGATCTCAGGCACCAGGATCTGTCCTAGAAGAGAACCAGTTCAGTGATTTTAGACCTCAGATACCAGGATCTGGCTTAGAAGAGAACCACTTCAGCGATTTTAGACCTCAGACACCAGGATCTGGTTTAGAAGAGAACCACTTCAGTGATTTTAGACCTCAGACAACAGGATCTGGCTTAGAAGAGAACGACTTCAGTGATTTTAGACCTCAGGCACCAGGATCTGTCCTAGAAGAGAAGCAGTAAAGTGATTTTAGACGTCAGACACCAGGATCTGGCTTAGAAGAGAACCACTTCAGAGATTTTAGACCTCAGACACCAGGATCTGTTCTAGAAGTGAACCAGTAAAGTGATTTTAGGACTCAGGCACCGGGATCTGGCTTAGAAGAGAACCACTTCAGTGATTTTAGACCTCAGACACCAGGATCTGGTTTAGAAGAGAACCACTTCAGTGATTTTAGACCTCAGACACCAGGATCTGGCTTAGAAGAGAACCACTTCAGTGATTTTAGACCTCAGACACCAGGATCTGGTTTAGAAGAGAACCACTTCAGTGATTTTAGACCTCAGACACCAGGATCTGGGCTAAAAGACAACCAGTTCAGTGATTTTAGACCTCAGGCACCGGGATGTGTCCTAGAAGAGAACTAGTAATTTTAGTCCTCAGACACCAGGATCTGGCTTAGATGAGAACCAGTTCAGTGATTTTAGGACTTAGGCAACCGTATCTGGGCTAAAAGAGAACCACATCAGTGATTTTAGGACTCAGGCACCGGGATCTGGCCTAGAAGAGAACCAGCGATTTTGGATCTCAGACACCGGGATCTGACTTAGAAGAGAACCACTTCAGTGATTTTACAACTCAGGCACGAGGATCTGGTCTAAAAGAGAACCAGTTCAGTGATTTTAGGACTCAGGCACCGTGATCTGGCCTACAAGAAAACCAGCGATTTTGGATCTCAGACACCAGGATCTGGCTTAGAAGAGAACCACTTCAGTGATTTCAGACCTCAGGCACCAGGATCTGTCCTAGAAGAGAACCAGTTCAGTGATTTTAGGACTCAGGCACCGTGATCTGGCCTACAAGAAAAGCAGCGATTTTGGATCTCAGACACCAGGATCTGGCTTAGAAGTGAACCACTTCAGTGATTTTAGACCTCAGAGACCAGGATCTGGTCTAAAAGAGAACCACTTCTGAGATTTTAGACCTCAGACACCAGGATCTGGTTTAGAAGAGAACCAGTTCAGTGATTTTAGACCTCAGGCACCCGGATCTTGCCTAGAAGAGAACCACTTCAGTGATTTGAGACCTCACACATCAGGATCTGGCCTAGAAGAGAACCACTTCAGTGATTTTGGACCTCAGACACCAGGATCTGGTCTAAAAGAGAACCACTTCAGAGATTTTAGACCTCAGACACCAGGATCTGGTTTAGAAGAGATCCACTTCAGTGATTTATACCTCAGACACCAGGACCTGGCTTGGAAGAGAACCACTTCAGTGATTTTAGACCTCAGACTCCTGGATCTTACCTAGAAGAGAACCAGATCAGTGATTTTACACCTCAGGCACCGGGATCTGGCGTAGAAGAAAACCAGCGATTTTGGATCTCAGACACCAGGATCTGGCCTAGTGGAGAACCACTTCAGTGATTTTAGACCTCAGACACCAGGATCTGGCTTAGAAGAGAACCACTTCAGTGATTTTAGACCTCAGACACAAGGATCTGGGCTAAAAGACAACCAGTTCAGCGATTTTAGACCTCAGGCACCGGGATCTGGCCTAGAAGAGAACCAGTGATTTTAGACTTCAGACACCAGGATCTGGCTTAGATGAGAACCAGTTCAGTGATTTTAGGACTCAGGCACCCGGATCTGGGCTAAAAGAGAACCACTTCTGTGATTTTAGACCTCAGACACAAGGATCTGGGCTAAAAGACAACCAGTTCAGCGATTTTAGACCTCAGGCACCGGGATCTGGCCTAGAAGAGAACCAGCGATTTTGGATCTCAGACACCAGGATCTGGCTTAGAAGAGAACCACTTCAGTGATTTCAGACCTCAGGCACCAGGATCTGTCCTAGAAGAGAACCAGTTCAGTGATTTTAGGACTCAGGCACCGTGATCTGGCCTACAAGAAAAGCAGCGATTTTAGACCTCAGACACCAGGATCTGGCTTAGAAGAGAACCACTTCAGTGATTTTAGACCTCAGACACCAGGATCTGGTTTAGAAGAGAACCAGTTCAGTGATTTTAGACCTCAGGCACCCGGATCTTGCCTAGAAGAGAACCACTTCAGTGATTTGAGACCTCACACATCAGGATCTGGCCTAGAAGAGAACCACTTCAGTGATTTCAGACCTCAGACACCAGGATCTGGCTTAGAAGAGAACCACTTCAGTGATTTTAGAACTCAGACACCAGGATCTGGCTTAGAAGAGAACGACTTCAGTGATTTTAGACCTCAGACACCAGGATCTGGGCTAAAAGAGAACGACTTCAGTGATTTTAGACCTCAGACACCAGGATCTGGCTTAGAAGAGAACCAGTTCAGTGATTTTAGGACTCAGGCACCCGGATGTGTCCTAGAAGAGAACCAGTAAAGTGATCTTAGACCTCAGACACCAGGATCTGGCTTAGAAGGGAACCACTTCAGAGATTTTAGACCTCAGACACCAGCATCTGGTTTAGAAGAGAACCACTTCAGTGATTTTAGGACTCAGGCACCGTGATCTGGCCTACAAGAAAACCAGTGATTTTGGATCTCAGGCACCAGGATCTGTCCTAGAAGAGAACCAGTTCAGTGATTTTAGACCTCAGATACCAGGATCTGGCTTAGAAGAGAACCACTTCAGAGATTTTAGACCTCAGACACCAGGATCTGGTTTAGAAGAGAACCACTTCAGTGATTTTAGACCTCAGACACCAGGATCTGGCTTAGAAGAGAACCACTTCAGTGATTTTAGACCTCAGGCACCAGGATCTGTCCTAGAAGAGAAGCAGTAAAGTGATTTTAGACGTCAGACACCAGGATCTGGCTTAGAAGAGAACCACTTCAGTGATTTTAGACCTCAGACACCAGGATCTGTCCTAGAAGAGAACCAGTAAAGTGATTTTAGGACTCAGGCACCGGGATCTGGCTTAGAAGAGAACCACTTCAGAGATTTTAGACCTCAGACACCAGGACCTGGCTTAGAAGAGAACCACTTCAGAGATTTTAGACCTCAGACACCAGGATCTGGTTTAGAAGAGAACCACTTCAGTGATTTATACCTCAGACACCAGGATCTGGCTTAGAAGAGAACCACTTCAGAGATTTTAGACCTCAGACACCCGGATCTGGTTTAGAAGAGACACTTCAGTGATTTATACCTCAGACACCAGGACCTGGCTTGGAAGAGAACCACTTCAGTGATTTTAGACCTCAGACACCTGGATCTGGCCTAGAAGAGAACCACTTCAGTGATTTTAGACCTCAGACACCAGGATCTGGGCTAAAAGACAACCAGTTCAGTGATTTTAGACCTCAGGCACCGGGATCTGGCCTAGAAGAGAACCAGTGATTTTAGACCTCAGACACCAGGATCTGGCTTAGATGAGAACCAGTTCAGTGATTTTAGGACTCAGGCACCCGGACCTGGGCTAAAAGAGAACCACTTCTGTGATTTTAGGACTCAGGCACCGGGATCTGGCCTAGAAGAGAACCAGCGATTTTGGATCTCAGACACCAGGATCTGACTTAGAAGAGAACCACTTCAGTGATTTTAGAACTCAGACACCAGGATCGGGTCTAAAAGAGAACCATTTCAGAGATTTTAGAGCTCAGACACCAGAATCTGGTTTAGAAGAGAACCAGTTCAGTGATTTTAGGACTCAGGCACCCGGATCTGTCCTAGAAGAGAACCAGTAAAGTGATCTTAGACCTCAGACACCAGGATCTGGCTTAGAAGGGAACCACTTCAGAGATTTTAGACCTCAGACACCAGGATCTGGTTTAGAAGAGAACCACTTCAGTGATTTTAGGACTCAGGCACCGTGATCTGGCCTACAAGAAAACCAGTGATTTTGGATCTCAGGCACCAGGATCTGTCCTAGAAGAGAACCAGTTCAGTGATTT
Organism: Melanerpes aurifrons; assembly: GCA_011125475.1. Lineage (NCBI taxonomy): Eukaryota > Metazoa > Chordata > Aves > Piciformes > Picidae > Melanerpes > Melanerpes aurifrons. The sequence continues at coordinate 429,559 of WWNC01000197.1, read as the reverse complement.
TAGACCTCAGATACCAGGATCTGGCTTAGAAGAGAACCACTTCAGAGATTTTAGACCTCAGACTCCAGGATCTGGTTTAGAAGAGAACCACTTCAGTGATTTTAGACCTCAGACACCAGGATCTGGCTTAGAAGAGAACCACTTCAGTGATTTTAGACCTCAGACACTAGGATCTGGTTTAGAAGAGAACCACTTCAGTGATTTATACCTCAGACACCAGGACCTGGCTTAGAAGAGAACCACTTCAGAGATTTTAGACCTCAGACACCCGGATCTGGTTTAGAAGAGATCCACTTCAGTGATTTATACCTCAGACACCAGGACCTGGCTTGGAAGAGAACCACTTCAGTGATTTTAGACCTCAGACACCTGGATCTGGCCTAGAAGAGAACCACTTCAGTGATTTTAGACCTCAGACACCAGGATCTGGGCTAAAAGACAACCAGTTCAGTGATTTTAGACCTCAGGCACCGGGATCTGGCCTAGAAGAGAACCAGTGATTTTAGACCTCAGACACCAGGATCTGACTTAGAAGAGAACCAGTTCAGTGATTTTAGGACTCAGGCACCCGGATCTGTCCTAGAAGAGAACCAGTAAAGTGATCTTAGACCTCAGACACCAGGATCTGGCTTAGAAGGGAAACACTTCAGTGATTTTAGGACTCAGGCACCGTGATCTGGCCTACAAGAAAACCAGTGATTTTGGATCTCAGGCACCAGGATCTGTTCTAGAAGAGAACCAGTTCAGTGATTTTAGACCTCAGATACCAGGATCTGGCTTAGAAGAGAACCACTTCAGAGATTTTAGACCTCAGACACCAGGATCTGGTTTAGAAGAGAACCACTTCAGTGATTTTAGACCTCAGACACCAGGATCTGGCTTAGAAGAGAACCACTTCAGTGATTTTAGACCTCAGGCACCAGGATCTGTCCTAGAAGAGAAGCAGTAAAGTGATTTTAGTTGTCAGACACCAGGATCTGGGCTAAAAAACAACCACTTCAGTGATTTTAGACCTCAGACACCAGGATCTGGCTTAGAAGGGAAACACTTCTGTGATTTTAGGACTCAGGCACCGGGATCTGGCCTAGAAGAGAACCAGCGATTTTGGATCTCAGACACCGGGATCTGACTTAGAAGAGAACCACTTCAGTGATTTTAGAACTCAGGCACGAGGATCTGGTCTAAAAGAGAACCAGTTCAGTGATTTTAGGACTCAGGCACCGTGATCTGGCCTACAAGAAAACCAGCGATTTTGGATCTCAGACACCAGGATCTGGCTTAGAAGAGAACCACTTCAGTGATTTCAGACCTCAGGCACCAGGATCTGTCCTAGAAGAGAACCAGTTCAGTGATTTTAGGACTCAGGCACCGTGATCTGGCCTACAAGAAAAGCAGCGATTTTGGATCTCAGACACCAGGATCTGGCTTAGAAGAGAACCACTTCAGTGATTTTAGACCTCAGACACCAGGATCTGGTCTAAAAGAGAACCACTTCTGAGATTTTAGACCTCAGACACCAGGATCTGGTTTAGAAGAGAACCAGTTCAGTGATTTTAGACCTCAGGCACCCGGATCTTGCCTAGAAGAGAACCACTTCAGTGATTTGAGACCTCAGGCACCGGGATCTGGCCTAGAAGAGAACCACTTCAGTGATTTTAGACCTCAGACACCAGGATCTGGCTTAGAAGAGAACCACTTCAGAGATTTTAGACCTCAGACACCAGGATCTGGTTTAGAAGAGATCCACTTCAGTGATTTATACCTCAGACACCAGGACCTGGCTTGGAAGAGAACCACTTCAGTGATTTTAGACCTCAGACTCCTGGATCTTACCTAGAAGAGAACCAGATCAGTGATTTTAGACCTCAGGCACCGGGATCTGGCGTAGAAGAAAACCAGCGATTTTGGATCTCAGACACCAGGATCTGGCCTAGTGGAGAACCACTTCAGTGATTTTAGACCTCAGACACCAGGATCTGGCTTAGAAGAGAACCACTTCAGTGATTTTAGACCTCAGACACAAGGATCTGGGCTAAAAGACAACCAGTTCAGCGATTTTAGACCTCAGGCACCGGGATCTGGCCTAGAAGAGAACCAGTGATTTTAGACCTCAGACACCAGGATCTGGCTTAGATGAGAACCAGTTCAGTGATTTTAGGACTCAGGCACCCGGATCTGGGCTAAAAGAGAACCACTTCTGTGATTTTAGGACTCAGGCACCGGGATCTGGCCTAGAAGAGAACCAGCGATTTTGGATCTCAGACACCAGGATCTGGCTTAGAAGAGAACCACTTCAGTGATTTTAGACCTCAGGCACCAGGATCTCGTCTAAAAGAGAACCAGTTCAGTGATTTTAGACCTCAGACACCAGGATCTGGCCTAGAAGAAAACCAGCGATTTTGGATCTCAGACACCAGGATCTGGCTTAGAAGAGAACCACTTCAGTGATTTCAGACCTCAGGCACCAGGATCTGTCCTAGAAGAGAACCAGTTCAGTGATTTTAGGACTCAGGCACCGTGATCTGGCCTACAAGAAAAGCAGCGATTTTGGATCTCAGACACCAGGATCTGGCTTAGAAGAGAACCACTTCAGTGATTTTAGACCTCAGACACCAGGATCTGGTCTAAAGAGAACCACTTCTGAGATTTTAGACCTCAGACACCAGGATCTGGTTTAGAAGAGAACCAGTTCAGTGATTTTAGACCTCAGGCACTTGGATCTTGCCTAGAAGGGAACCACTTCAGCGATTTGAGACCTCACACATCAGGATCTGGCCTAGAAGAGAACCACTTCAGTGATTTTAGACCTCAGACACCAGGATCTGGTCTAAAAGAGAACCACTTCTGAGATTTTAGACCTCAGACAGCAGGATCTGGTTTAGAAGAGAACCAGTTCAGTGATTTTAGACCTCAGGCACCCGGATCTTGCCTAGAAGAGAACCACTTCAGTGATTTGAGACCTCACACATCAGGATCTGGCCTAGAAGAGAACCACTTCAGTGATTTCAGACCTCAGACACCAGGATCTGGCTTAGAAGAGAACCACTTCAGTGATTTTAGAACTCAGACACCAGGATCTGGCTTAGAAGAGAACGACTTCAGTGATTTTAGACCTCAGACACCAGGATCTGGGCTAAAAGAGAACGACTTCAGTGATTTTAGACCTCAGACACCAGGATCTGGCTTAGAAGAGAACCAGTTCAGTGATTTTAGGACTCAGGCACCGGATCTGTCCTAGAAGAGAACCAGTAAAGTGATTTTAGGGCTCAGGCACCGAGATCTGGCTTAGAAGAGAACCACTTCAGAGATTTTAGACCTCAGACACCAGGATCTGGTTTAGAAGAAAACCACTTCAGTGATTTATACCTCAGACACCAGGACCTGGCTTAGAAGAGAACCAGTTCAGTGATTTTAGACCTCAGGCACCAGGATCTGTCCTAGAAGAGAAGCAGTAAAGTGATTTTAGACGTCAGACACCAGGATCTGGCTTAGAAGAGAACCACTTCAGTGATTTTAGACCTCAGACACCAGGATCTGTCCTAGAAGAGAACCAGTAAAGTGATTTTAGGACTCAGGCACCGGGATCTGGCTTAGAAGAGAACCACTTCAGAGATTTTAGACCTCAGACACCAGGATCTGGTTTAGAAGAGAACCACTTCAGTGATTTATACCTCAGACACCAGGATCTGGCTTAGAAGAGAACCACTTCAGAGATTTTAGACCTCAGACACCCGGATCTGGTTTAGAAGAGATACACTTCAGTGATTTATACCTCAGACACCAGGACCTGGCTTGGAAGAGAACCACTTCAGTGATTTTAGACCTCAGACACCAGGATCTGGGCTAAAAGACAACCAGTTCAGTGATTTTAGACCTCAGGCACCGGGATCTGGCCTAGAAGAGAACCAGTGATTTTAGACCTCAGACACGAGGATCTGGCTTAGATGAGAACCAGTTCAGTGATTTTAGGACTCAGGCACCCGGACCTGGGCTAAAAGAGAACCACTTCTGTGATTTTAGGACTCAGGCACCGGGATATGGCCTACAAGAGAACCAGCGATTTTGGATCTCAGACACCAGGATCTGAATTAGAAGAGAACGACTTCAGTGATTTTAGACCTCAGGCACCAGGACCTGGTCCAAAAGAGAACCAGTTCAGTGATTTTAGGACTCAGGCACCGTGATCTGGCCTACAAGAAAACCAGCGATTTTGGATCTCAGACACCAGGATCTGGCTTAGAAGAGAACCACTTCAGTGATTTTAGACCTCAGGCACCAGGATATGTCCTAGAAGAGAAGCAGTAAAGTGATTTTAGACGTCAGACACCAGGATCTGGCTTAGAAGAGAACCACTTCAGTGATTTTAGACCTCAGGCACCATGATCTGGGCTAAAAGAGAACGACTTCAGTGATTTTAGACCTCAGACACCAGGATCTGGTTTAGAAGAGAACCACTTCAGTGATTTTAGACCTCAGACACCAGGATCTGGCTTAGAAGAGAACCACTTCAGTGATTTTAGACCGCAGACACCAGGATCTGGCTTAGAAGAGAACCAGTTCAGTGATTTTCGGACTCAGGCACTCGGATCTTGCCTAGAAGAGAACCAGTAAAGCGATTTTAGACCTCAGACACCAGGATCTGGCTTTGAAGAGAACCACTTCAGTGATTTTAGATCTCTGCCACCAGGACCTGGCTTAGAAGAGAACCAGTTCAGTGATTTTAGACCTCAGGCACCCGGATCTTGCCTAGAAGAGAACCACTGATTTTAGACCTCAGACACAAGGATCTGGCTTAGAAGAGAACCACTTCAGTGATTTTAGACCTCAGCCACCAGGACCTGGCTTCAAGAGAACCAGTTCAGTGATTTTAGGACTCAGGCACCCGGATCTTGCCTAGAAGAGAAGCACTTCAGTGATTTGAGACCTCACACATCAGGATCTGGCCTTGAAGAGAACCACTTCAGTGATTTCAGACATCAGACACCAGGATATGGCTTAGAAGAGAACCCCTTCAGTGATTTTAGACCTCAGGCACCAGGATCTGTCCTAGAAGAGAACTACTTCAGAGATTTTAGACCTCAGGCACCAGGATCTGTCCTAGAAGAGAACCAGTTCAGTGATTTTAGACCTCAGACACCAGGATCTGGCTTAGAAGAGAACGACTTCAGTGATTTTAGACCTCAGACACCAGGATCTGGGCTAAAAGAGAACGACTTCAGTGTTTTTAGACCTCAGACACCAGGATCTGGGCTAAAAGAGAACCAGTTCAGTGATTTTAGACCTTAGGCACCGGGATCTGGCCTAGAAGGGAACCAGAGATTTTAGACCTCAGACACCAGGATCTGTCTTAGAAGAGAACCATTTCAGTGATTTATACCTCAGACACCAGGACCTGGCTTAGAAGAGAACCACTTCAGTGATTTTAGACCTCAGACACCAGGATCTGGCTTAGAAGAGAACCACTTCAGTGATTTCAGACCTCAGGCACCAGGATCTGTCCTAGAAGAGAACCAGTTCAGTGATTTTAGGACTCAGGCACCGTGATCTGGCCTACAAGAAAAGCAGCGATTTTGGATCTCAGACACCAGGATCTGGCTTAGAAGAGAACCACTTCAGTGATTTTAGACCTCAGACACCAGGATCTGGTCTAAAAGAGAACCACTTCTGAGATTTTAGACCTCAGACACCAGGATCTGGTTTAGAAGAGAACCAGTTCAGTGATTTTAGACCTCAGGCACTTGGATCTTGCCTAGAAGGGAACCACTTCAGCGATTTGAGACCTCACACATCAGGATCTGGCCTAGAAGAGAACCACTTCAGTGATTTTAGACCTCAGACACCAGGATCTGGTCTAAAAGAGAACCACTTCTGAGATTTTAGACCTCAGACAGCAGGATCTGGTTTAGAAGAGAACCAGTTCAGTGATTTTAGACCTCAGGCACCCGGATCTTGCCTAGAAGAGAACCACTTCAGTGATTTGAGACCTCACACATCAGGATCTGGCCTAGAAGAGAACCACTTCAGTGATTTCAGACCTCAGACACCAGGATCTGGCTTAGAAGAGAACCACTTCAGTGATTTTAGAACTCAGACACCAGGATCTGGCTTAGAAGAGAACGACTTCAGTGATTTTAGACCTCAGACACCAGGATCTGGGCTAAAAGAGAACGACTTCAGTGATTTTAGACCTCAGACACCAGGATCTGGCTTAGAAGAGAACCAGTTCAGTGATTTTAGGACTCAGGCACCCGGATCTGTCCTAGAAGAGAACCAGTAAAGTGATTTTAGGGCTCAGGCACCGAGATCTGGCTTAGAAGAGAACCACTTCAGAGATTTTAGACCTCAGACACCAGGATCTGGTTTAGAAGAAAACCACTTCAGTGATTTATACCTCAGACACCAGGACCTGGCTTAGAAGAGAACCAGTTCAGTGATTTTAGACCTCAGGCACCAGGATCTGTCCTAGAAGAGAAGCAGTAAAGTGATTTTAGACGTCAGACACCAGGATCTGGCTTAGAAGAGAACCACTTCAGTGATTTTAGACCTCAGACACCAGGATCTGTCCTAGAAGAGAACCAGTAAAGTGATTTTAGGACTCAGGCACCGGGATCTGGCTTAGAAGAGAACCACTTCAGAGATTTTAGACCTCAGACACCAGGATCTGGTTTAGAAGAGAACCACTTCAGTGATTTATACCTCAGACACCAGGATCTGGCTTAGAAGAGAACCACTTCAGAGATTTTAGACCTCAGACACCCGGATCTGGTTTAGAAGAGATACACTTCAGTGATTTATACCTCAGACACCAGGACCTGGCTTGGAAGAGAACCACTTCAGTGATTTTAGACCTCAGACACCAGGATCTGGGCTAAAAGACAACCAGTTCAGTGATTTTAGACCTCAGGCACCGGGATCTGGCCTAGAAGAGAACCAGTGATTTTAGACCTCAGACACGAGGATCTGGCTTAGATGAGAACCAGTTCAGTGATTTTAGGACTCAGGCACCCGGACCTGGGCTAAAAGAGAACCACTTCTGTGATTTTAGGACTCAGGCACCGGGATATGGCCTACAAGAAAACCAGCGATTTTGGATCTCAGACACCAGGATCTGGCTTAGAAGAGAACCACTTCAGTGATTTTAGACCTCAGGCACCAGGATATGTCCTAGAAGAGAAGCAGTAAAGTGATTTTAGACGTCAGACACCAGGATCTGGCTTAGAAGAGAACCACTTCAGTGATTTTAGACCTCAGGCACCATGATCTGGGCTAAAAGAGAACGACTTCAGTGATTTTAGACCTCAGACACCAGGATCTGGTTTAGAAGAGAACCACTTCAGTGATTTTAGACCTCAGACACCAGGATCTGGCTTAGAAGAGAACCACTTCAGTGATTTTAGACCGCAGACACCAGGATCTGGCTTAGAAGAGAACCAGTTCAGTGATTTTCGGACTCAGGCACTCGGATCTTGCCTAGAAGAGAACCAGTAAAGCGATTTTAGACCTCAGACACCAGGATCTGGCTTTGAAGAGAACCACTTCAGTGATTTTAGATCTCTGCCACCAGGACCTGGCTTAGAAGAGAACCAGTTCAGTGATTTTAGACCTCAGGCACCCGGATCTTGCCTAGAAGAGAACCACTGATTTTAGACCTCAGACACAAGGATCTGGCTTAGAAGAGAACCACTTCAGTGATTTTAGACCTCAGCCACCAGGACCTGGCTTCGAAGAGAACCAGTTCAGTGATTTTAGGACTCAGGCACCCGGATCTTGCCTAGAAGAGAAGCACTTCAGTGATTTGAGACCTCACACATCAGGATCTGGCCTTGAAGAGAACCACTTCAGTGATTTCAGACATCAGACACCAGGATATGGCTTAGAAGAGAACCCCTTCAGTGATTTTAGACCTCAGGCACCAGGATCTGTCCTAGAAGAGAACTACTTCAGAGATTTTAGACCTCAGGCACCAGGATCTGTCCTAGAAGAGAACCAGTTCAGTGATTTTAGACCTCAGACACCAGGATCTGGCTTAGAAGAGAACGACTTCAGTGATTTTAGACCTCAGACACCAGGATCTGGGCTAAAAGAGAACGACTTCAGTGTTTTTAGACCTCAGACACCAGGATCTGGGCTAAAAGAGAACCAGTTCAGTGATTTTAGACCTTAGGCACCGGGATCTGGCCTAGAAGGGAACCAGAGATTTTAGACCTCAGACACCAGGATCTGTCTTAGAAGAGAACCATTTCAGTGATTTATACCTCAGACACCAGGACCTGGCTTAGAAGAGAACCACTTCAGTGATTTTAGACCTCAGACACCAGGATCTGTCCTAGAAGAGAACCACTTCAGAGATTTTAGACCTCAGGCACCAGGATCTGTCCTAGAAGAGAACCAGTAAAGTGATTTTAGGGCTCAGGCACCGAGATCTGGCTTAGAAGAGAACCACTTCAGAGATTTTAGACCTCAGACACCAGGATCTGGTTTAGAAGAGAACCACTTCAGTGATTTATACCTCAGACACCAGGACCTGGCTTAGAAGAGAACCACTTCAGTGATTTTAGACCTCAGACACCTGGATCTTGCCTAGAAGAGAACCACTTCAGTGATTTTAGACCTCAGACACCAGGATCTGGTCTAAAAGAGAACCACTTCAGTGATTTGTGACCTCAGGCACCGGGATCTGGCCTAGAAGAGAACCAGTGATTTTGGATCGTCAGACACCAGGATCTGGCCTAGTAGAGAACCACTTCAGTGATTTTAGACCTCAGACACCAGGATCTGGCTTAGAAGAGAACCACTTCAGTGATTTTAGACCTCAGACACCAGGATCTGGGCTAAATGACAACCAGTTCAGTGATTTTAGACCTCAGGCACCGGGATCTGGCCTAGGAGAGAACCAGTGATTTTAGACCTCAGACACCAGGATCTGGCTTAGATGAGAACCAGTTCAGTGATTTTAGGACTCAGGCACCCGGATCTGGTTTAAAGAGAACCACTTCAGTGATTTCGGGACTCAGGCACCGGGATCTGGCCTAGAAGAGAACCAGCTATTTTGGATCTCAGACACCAGGATCTGGCTTAGAAGAGAACCACTTCAGTGATTTTAGACCTCAGACACCAGGATCTGGGCTAAAAGACAACCAGTTCAGTGATTTTAGACCTCAGGCACCGGGATCTGGCCTAGAAGAGAACCAGTGATTTTAGACCTCAGACACCAGGATCTGGCTTAGATGAGAACCAGTTCAGTGATTTTAGGACTCAGGCACCCGGATCTGGGCTAAAAGAGAACCACTTCTGTGATTTTAGGACTCAGGCACCGGGATCTGTCCTAGAAGAGAACCAGCGATTTTGGATCTCAGACACCAGGATCTGGCGTAGAAGAGAACCACTTCAGTGATTTTAGACCTCAGGCACCAGGATATGTCCTAGAAGAGAAGCAGTAAAGTGATTTTAGACGTCAGACACCAGGATCTGGCTTAGAAGGGAACTACTTCAGTGATTTTAGAACTCAGGCACCAGGATCTGGTCTAAAAGAGAACCAGTTCAGTGATTTTAGGACTCAGGCACCGTGATCTGGTCTACAAGAAAACCAGCGATTTTGGATCTCAGACACCAGGATCTGGCTTAGAAGAGAACCACTTCAGTGATTTGAGACCTCAGGCACCAGGATCAGTCCTTGAAGAGAACTACTTCAGTGATTTTAGACCTCAGACACCAGGATCTGGGCTAAAAGAGAACGACTTCAGTGATTTTAGACCTCAGACACCAGGATCTGGCTTAGAAGAGAACCAGTTCAGTGATTGTAGGACTCAGGCACCCGGATCTGTCCTAGAAGAGAACCAGTAAAGTGATTTTAGACCTCAGACACCAGGATCTGGCTTAGAAGAGAACCACTTCAGAGATTTTAGACCTCAGACACCAGGATCTGGTTTAGAAGAGAACCAGTTCAGTGATATTTGGACTCAGGCACTGTGATCTGGCCTGCAAGAAAACCAGCGATTTTGGATCTCAGGCACCAGGATCTGTCCTAGAAGAGAACCACTTCAGTGATTTTAGACCTCAGGCACCAGGATATGTCCTAGAAGAGAAGCAGTAAAGTGATTTTAGACGTCAGACACCAGGATCTGGCTTAGAAGAGAACCACTTCAGTGATTTTAGACCTCAGGCACCAGGATCTGGGCTAAAAGAGAACGACTTCAGTGATTTTAGTCCTCAGACACCAGGATCTGGTTTAGAAGAGAACCACTTCAGTGATTTTAGACCTCAGACACCAGGATCTGGTTTAGAAGAGAACCACTTCAGTGATTTTAGACCGCAGACACCAGGATCTGGCTTAGAAGAGAACCAGTTCAGTGATTTTCGGACTCAGGCACTCGGATCTTGCCTAGAAGAGAACCAGTAAAGCGATTTTAGACCTCAGACACCAGGATCTGGCTTTGAAGAGAACCACTTCAGTGATTTTAGATCTCTGCCACCAGGACCTGGCTTAGAAGAGAACCAGTTCAGTGATTTTAGGACTCAGGCACCCGGATCTTGCCTAGAAGAGAAGCACTTCAGTGATTTGAGACCTCACACATCAGGATCTGGCCTTGAAGAGAACCACTTCAGTGATTTCAGACATCAGACACCAGGATATGGCTTAGAAGAGAACCCCTTCAGTGATTTTAGACCTCAGGCACCAGGATCTGTCCTAGAAGAGAACCAGTTCAGTGATTTTAGACCTCAGACACCAGGATCTGGCTTAGAAGAGAACGACTTCAGTGATTTTAGACCTCAGACACCAGGATCTGGGCTAAAAGAGAACGACTTCAGTGTTTTTAGACCTCAGACACCAGGATCTGGGCTAAAAGAGAACCAGTTCAGTGATTTTAGACCTTAGGCACCGGGATCTGGCCTAGAAGGGAACCAGAGATTTTAGACCTCAGACACCAGGATCTGGCTTAGAAGAGAACCATTTCAGTGATTTATACCTCAGACACCAGGACCTGGCTTAGAAGAGAACCACTTCAGTGATTTTAGACCTCAGACACCAGGATCTGTCCTAGAAGAGAACCACTTCAGAGATTTTAGACCTCAGGCACCAGGATCTGTCCTAGAAGAGAACCAGTAAAGTGATTTTAGGGCTCAGGCACCGAGATCTGGCTTAGAAGAGAACCACTTCAGAGATTTTAGACCTCAGACACCAGGATCTGGTTTAGAAGAAAACCACTTCAGTGATTTATACCTCAGACACCAGGACCTGGCTTAGAAGAGAACCACTTCAGTGATTTTAGACCTCAGACACCTGGATCTTGCCTAGAAGAGAACCACTTCAGTGATTTTAGACCTCAGACACCAGGATCTGGTCTAAAAGAGAACCACTTCAGTGATTTGAGACCTCAGGCACCGGGATCTGGCCTAGAAGAGAACCAGTGATTTTGGATCGTCAGACACCAGGATCTGGCCTAGTAGAGAACCACTTCAGTGATTTTAGACCTCAGACACCAGGATCTGGCTTAGAAGAGAACCACTTCAGTGATTTTAGACCTCAGACACCAGGATCTGGGCTAAATGACAACCAGTTCAGTGATTTTAGACCTCAGGCACCGGATCTGGCCTAGGAGAGAACCAGTGATTTTAGACCTCAGACACCAGGATCTGGCTTAGATGAGAACCAGTTCAGTGATTTTAGGACTCAGGCACCCGGATCTGGTTTAAAAGAGAACCACTTCAGTGATTTCGGGACTCAGGCACCGGGATCTGGCCTAGAAGAGAACCAGCTATTTTGGATCTCAGACACCAGGATCTGGCTTAGAAGAGAACCACTTCAGTGATTTTAGACCTCAGACACCAGGATCTGGGCTAAAAGACAACCAGTTCAGTGATTTTAGACCTCAGGCACCGGGATCTGGCCTAGAAGAGAACCAGTGATTTTAGACCTCAGACACCAGGATCTGGCTTAGATGAGAACCAGTTCAGTGATTTTAGGACTCAGGCACCCGGATCTGGGCTAAAAGAGAACCACTTCTGTGATTTTAGGACTCAGACACCAGGATCTGGCCTAGAAGAGAACCAGCGATTTTGGATCTCAGACACCAGGATCTGGCGTAGAAGAGAACCACTTCAGTGATTTTAGCCCTCAGGCACCAGGATCTGTCCTAGAAGAGAACCAGTTCAGTGATTTTAGACCTCAGACACCAGGATCTGGCTTAGAAGGGAACTACTTCAGTGATTTTAGAACTCAGGCACCAGGATCTGGTCTAAAAGAGAACCAGTTCAGTGATTTTAGGACTCAGGCACCGTGATCTGGTCTACAAGAAAACCAGCGATTTTGGATCTCAGACACCAGGATCTGGCTTAGAAGAGAACCACTTCAGTGATTTGAGACCTCAGGCACCAGGATCAGTCCTTGAAGAGAACTACTTCAGTGATTTTAGACCTCAGACACCAGGATCTGGGCTAAAAGAGAACGACTTCAGTGATTTTAGACCTCAGACACCAGGATCTGGCTTAGAAGAGAACCAGCGATTTTGGATCTCAGACACCAGGATCTGGCGTAGAAGAGAACCACTTCAGTGATTTTAGACCTCAGGCACCAGGATATGTCCTAGAAGAGAAGCAGTAAAGTGATTTTAGACGTCAGACACCAGGATCTGGCTTAGAAGGGAACTACTTCAGTGATTTTAGAACTCAGGCACCAGGATCTGGTCTAAAAGAGAACCAGTTCAGTGATTTTAGGACTCAGGCACCGTGATCTGGTCTACAAGAAAACCAGCGATTTTGGATCTCAGACACCAGGATCTGGCTTAGAAGAGAACCACTTCAGTGATTTGAGACCTCAGGCACCAGGATCAGTCCTTGAAGAGAACTACTTCAGTGATTTTAGACCTCAGACACCAGGATCTGGGCTAAAAGAGAACGACTTCAGTGATTTTAGACCTCAGACACCAGGATCTGGCTTAGAAGAGAACCAGTTCAGTGATTGTAGGACTCAGGCACCCGGATCTGTCCTAGAAGAGAACCAGTAAAGTGATTTTAGACCTCAGACACCAGGATCTGGCTTAGAAGAGAACCACTTCAGAGATTTTAGACCTCAGACACCAGGATCTGGCCTAGAAGAGAACCAGTTCAGTGATATTTGGACTCAGGCACTGTGATCTGGCCTGCAAGAAAACCAGCGATTTTGGATCTCAGGCACCAGGATCTGTCCTAGAAGAGAACCACTTCAGTGATTTTAGACCTCAGGCACCAGGATATGTCCTAGAAGAGAAGCAGTAAAGTGATTTTAGACGTCAGACACCAGGATCTGGCTTAGAAGAGAACCACTTCAGTGATTTTAGACCTCAGGCACCAGGATCTGGGCTAAAAGAGAACGACTTCAGTGATTTTAGACCTCAGACACCAGGATCTGGTTTAGAAGAGAACCACTTCAGTGATTTTAGACCTCAGACACCAGGATCTGGTTTAGAAGAGAACCACTTCAGTGATTTTAGACCGCAGACACCAGGATCTGGCTTAGAAGAGAACCAGTTCAGTGATTTTCGGACTCAGGCACTCGGATCTTGCCTAGAAGAGAACCAGTAAAGCGATTTTAGACCTCAGACACCAGGATCTGGCTTTGAAGAGAACCACTTCAGTGATTTTAGATCTCTGCCACCAGGACCTGGCTTAGAAGAGAACCAGTTCAGTGATTTTAGACCTCAGGCACCCGGATCTTGCCTAGAAGAGAACCACTGATTTTAGACCTCAGACACAAGGATCTGGCTTAGAAGAGAACCACTTCAGTGATTTTAGACCTCAGCCACCAGGACCTGGCTTCAAGAGAACCAGTTCAGTGATTTTAGGACTCAGGCACCCGGATCTTGCCTAGAAGAGAAGCACTTCAGTGATTTGAGACCTCACACATCAGGATCTGGCCTTGAAGAGAACCACTTCAGTGATTTCAGACATCAGACACCAGGATATGGCTTAGAAGAGAACCCCTTCAGTGATTTTAGACCTCAGGCACCAGGATCTGTCCTAGAAGAGAACTACTTCAGAGATTTTAGACCTCAGGCACCAGGATCTGTCCTAGAAGAGAACCAGTTCAGTGATTTTAGACCTCAGACACCAGGATCTGGCTTAGAAGAGAACGACTTCAGTGATTTTAGACCTCAGACACCAGGATCTGGGCTAAAAGAGAACAACTTCAGTGTTTTTAGACCTCAGACACCAGGATCTGGGCTAAAAGAGAACCAGTTCAGTGATTTTAGATCTTAGGCACCGGGATCTGGCCTAGAAGGGAACCAGAGATTTTAGACCTCAGACACCAGGATCTGGCTTAGAAGAGAACCATTTCAGTGATTTATACCTCAGACACCAGGACCTGGCTTAGAAGAGAACCACTTCAGTGATTTTAGACCTTAGGCACCGGGATCTGGCCTAGAAGGGAACCAGAGATTTTAGACCTCAGACACCAGGATCTGGCTTAGAAGAGAACCATTTCAGTGATTTATACCTCAGACACCAGGACCTGGCTTAGAAGAGAACCACTTCAGTGATTTTAGACCTCAGACACCAGGATCTGTCCTAGAAGAGAACCACTTCAGAGATTTTAGACCTCAGGCACCAGGATCTGTCCTAGAAGAGAACCAGTAAAGTGATTTTAGGGCTCAGGCACCGAGATCTGGCTTAGAAGAGAACCACTTCAGAGATTTTAGACCTCAGACACCAGGATCTGGTTTAGAAGAGAACCACTTCTGTGATTTTAGACCTCAGACACCAGGATCTGGTTTAGAAGAGAACCACTTCAGTGATTTTAGACCTCAGACACCTGGATCTTGCCTAGAAGAGAACCACTTCAGTGATTTTAGACCTCAGACACCAGGATCTGGTCTAAAAGAGAACCACTTCAGTGATTTGAGACCTCAGGCACCGGGATCTGGCCTAGAAGAGAACCAGTGATTTTGGATCGTCAGACACCAGGATCTGGCCTAGTAGAGAACCACTTCAGTGATTTTAGACCTCAGACACCAGGATCTGGCTTAGAAGAGAACCACTTCAGTGATTTTAGACCTCAGACACCAGGATCTGGGCTAAATGACAACCAGTTCAGTGATTTTAGACCTCAGGCACCGGGATCTGGCCTAGGAGAGAACCAGTGATTTTAGACCTCAGACACCAGGATCTGGCTTAGATGAGAACCAGTTCAGTGATTTTAGGACTCAGGCACCCGGATCTGGTTTAAAAGAGAACCACTTCAGTGATTTCGGGACTCAGGCACCGGGATCTGGCCTAGAAGAGAACCAGCTATTTTGGATCTCAGACACCAGGATCTGGCTTAGAAGAGAACCACTTCAGTGATTTTAGACCTCAGACACCAGGATCTGGGCTAAAAGACAACCAGTTCAGTGATTTTAGACCTCAGGCACCGGGATCTGGCCTAGAAGAGAACCAGTGATTTTAGACCTCAGACACCAGGATCTGGCTTAGATGAGAACCAGTTCAGTGATTTTAGGACTCAGGCACCCGGATCTGGGCTAAAAGAGAACCACTTCTGTGATTTTAGGACTCAGACACCAGGATCTGGCCTAGAAGAGAACCAGCGATTTTGGATCTCAGACACCAGGATCTGGCGTAGAAGAGAACCACTTCAGTGATTTTAGACCTCAGGCACCAGGATATGTCCTAGAAGAGAAGCAGTAAAGTGATTTTAGACGTCAGACACCAGGATCTGGCTTAGAAGGGAACTACTTCAGTGATTTTAGAACTCAGGCACCAGGATCTGGTCTAAAAGAGAACCAGTTCAGTGATTTTAGGACTCAGGCACCGTGATCTGGTCTACAAGAAAACCAGCGATTTTGGATCTCAGACACCAGGATCTGTCCTAGAAGAGAACCACTTCAGTGATTTTAGACCTCAGATACCAGGATCTGGTTTAGAAGAGAACCAGTTCAGTGATATTTGGACTCAGGCATAGTGATCTGGCCTACAAGAAAACCAGCGATTTTGGATCTCAGGCACCAGGATCTGTCCTAGAAGAGAACCACTTCAGTGATTTTAGACCTCAGACACCAGGATCTGGCTTAGAAGAGAACCACTTCAGAGATTTTAGACCTCAGACACCAGGATCTGGTTTAGAAGAGAACCACTTCAGTGATTGTACACCTCAGTCACCAGGATCTGGCTTAGAACAGAACCACTTCAGTGATTTTAGACCTCAGGCACCAGGACCTGTCCTAGAAGAGAACCAGTAAAGTGATTTTAGGACTCAGGCACCGGGATCTGGCTTAGAAGAGAACCACTTCAGAGATTTTAGACCTCAGACACCAGGTTCTGGTTTAGAAGAGAACCACTTTAGTGATTTATACCTCAGACACCAGGATCTGGCTTAGAAGAGAACCACTTCAGAGATTTTAGGACTCAGGCACCAGGATCTGGTTTAGAAGAGAACCACTTCAGTGATTTATACCTCAGACACCAGGACCTGGCTTAGAAGAGAACCAGATCAGTGATTTTAGACCTCAGGCACCTGGATCTTGCCTAGAAGAGAACCCCTTCAGTGATTTTAGACCTCAGACACCAGGATCTGGTCTAAAAGAGAACCAGATCAGTGATTTTAGACCTCAGGCACCGGGATCTGGCGTAGAAGAATACCAGCGATTTTGGATCTCAGACACCAGGATCTGGCCTAGTAGAGAACCACTTCAGTGATTTTAGACCTGAGACACCAGGATCTGGCTTAGAAGAGAACCACTTCAGTGATTTTAGACCTCAGACACCAGGATCTGGGCTAAAAGACAACCTGTTCAGTGATTTTAGACCTCAGGCACCGGGATCTGTCCTAGAAGAGAACCAGTGATTTTACACCTCAGGCACCGGGATCTGGCTTAGAAGAGAACCAGTTCAGTGATTTTAGGGCTCAGGCACCCGGATCTGCGCTAAAAGAGAACCAGCGATTTTGGATCTCAGACACCAGGATCTGGCCTAGAAGAGAACCACTTCAGTGATTTTAGACCTCAGACACCAGGATCTGGTCTAAAAGAGAACCAGATCAGTGATTTTAGACCTCAGCCACCGGGATCTGGCGTAGAAGAAAACCAGCGATTTTGGATCTCAGACACCAGGATCTGGCCTAGTAGAGAACCACTTCAGTGAATTTAGACCTCAGACACCAGGATCTGGCTTAGAAGAGAACCACTTCAGTGATTTTAGACCTCAGACACCAGGATCTGGGCTAAAAGACAACCAGTTCAGTGATTTTAGACCTCAGGCACCCGGATCACTCCTAGAAGAGAACTACTTCAGTGATTTTAAACCTCAGACACCAGGATCTGGCTTAGAAGAGAACAACTTCAGTGAGTTTAGCCCTCAGACACCAGGATCTGGGCTAAAAGAGAAGGACTTCAGTGATTTTAGACCTCAGACACCAGGATCTGGCTTAGAAGAGAACCAGTTCAGTGATTTTAGGACTCAGGCACCCGGATCTGTCCTAGAAGAGAGCCAGTAAAGTGATTTTAGACCTCAGACACCAGGATCTGGCTTAGAAGAGAACCACTTCAGAGATTTTAGACCTCAGACACCAGGATCTGGATTAGAAGAGAACCACTTCAGTGATTTTAGGACTCAGGCACCGTGATGTGGCCTACAAGAAAACCAGCGATTTTGGATCTCAGGCACCAGGATCTGTCCTAGAAGAGAACCAGTAAAGTGATTTTAGGACTCAGGCACCGGGATCTGGCTTAGAAGAGAACCACTTCAGAGATTGTAGACCTCAGACACCAGGATCTGGTTTAGAAGAGAACCACTTCCGTGATTTATACCTCAGACACCAGGACCTGGCTTAGAAGAGAACCACTTCAGTGATTTTAGACCTCAGACACCAGGATCTGGTCTAAAAGAGAACCAGATCAGTGATTTTAGACCTCAGGCACCGGGATCTGGCCTAGAAGAGAACCAGCGATTTTGGATCTCAGACACCAGGATCTGGCCTAGTAGAGAACCACTTCAGTGATTTTACACCTCAGACACCAGGATCTGGGCTAAAAGACAACCAGTTCAGTGATTTTAGTCCTCAGGCACTGGGATCTGTGCTAGAAGAGAACCAGTGATTTTAGACCTCAGACACCAGGATCTGGCTTAGATGAGAACCAGTTCAGTGATTTTAGACCTCAGGCACGGGGATCTGGCCTAGAAGAGAACCAGCTATTTTGGATCTCAGACACCAGGGTCTGGCTTAGAAGAGAACCACTTCAGTGATTTTAGACCGCAGACACAAGGATCTGGGCTAAAAGACAACCAGTGATTTTAGACCTCATACACCAGGATCTGGCTTAGATGAGAACCAGTTCAGTGATTTTAGGACTCAGGCACCCGGATCTGGGCTAAAAGAGAACCACTTCAGTGATTTTAGGACTGAGGCACCGGGATCTGGCCTAGAAGAGAACCAGCGATTTTGGATCTCAGACACCAGGATCTGGCTTAGAAGAGAACCACTTCAGTGATTTTAGACCTCAGGCACCAGGATATGTCATAGAAGAGAAGCAGTAAAGTGATTTTAGACGTCAGACACCAGGATCTGGCTTAGAAGAGAACCACTTCAGTGATTTTAGAACTCAGGCACCAGGATCTGGTCTAAAAGAGAACCAGTTCAGTGATTTTAGACCTCAGACACCAGGATCTGGTTTAGAAGAGAAACACTTCAGTGATTTTAGACCTCAGGCACCAGGATCTGTCCTAGAAGAGAACCAGTAAAGTGATTTTAGACCTCAGACACCAGGATCTGGTCTAAAAGAGAACCACTTCAGAGATTTTAGACCTCAGACACCAGGATCTGGTTTAGAAGAGAACCAGTTCAGTGATTTTAGACATCAGGCACCCGGATATTGCCTAGAAGAGAACCACTTCAGTGATTTGAAACCTCCTACATCAGGATCTGGCCTAGAAGAGAGCCACTTCAGTGATTTCAGACCTCAGTCACCAGGATCTGGTTTAGAAGAGAACCACTTCAGTGATTTTAGACCTCAGGCACCAGGATCACTCCTAGAAGAGAACTACTTCAGTGATTTTAGACCTCAGACACCAGGATCTGGCTTAGAAGAGAACAACTTCAGTGATTTTAGACCTCAGACACCAGGATCTGGGCTAAAAGAGAACAACTTCAGTGATTTTAGACCTCAGACACCAGGATCTGGCTTAGAAGAGAACCCGTTCAGTGATTTTAGGACTCAGGCACCCGGATCTGTCCTAGAAGAGAACCAGTAAAGTGATTTTAGACCTCAGACACCAGGATCTGGCTTAGAAGAGAACCACTTCAGAGATTTTAGACCTCAGACACCAGGATCTGGCTTAGAAGAGAACCACTTCAGAGATTTTAGACCTCAGCCACCAGGACCTGGCTTAGAAGAGAACCAGTTCAGTGATTTTAGGACTCAGGCACCCGGATCTTGCCTAGAAGAGAAGCACTTCAGTGATTTGAGACCTCACACATCAGGATCTGGCCTTGAAGAGAACCACTTCAGTGATTTCAGACATCAGACACCAGGATATGGCTTAGAAGAGAACCCCTTCAGTGATTTTAGACCTCAGGCACCAGGATCTGTCCTAGAAGAGAACTACTTCAGAGATTTTAGACCTCAGGCACCAGGATCTGTCCTAGAAGAGAACCAGTTCAGTGATTTTAGACCTCAGACACCAGGATCTGGCTTAGAAGAGAACGACTTCAGTGATTTTAGACCTCAGACACCAGGATCTGGGCTAAAAGAGAACAACTTCAGTGTTTTTAGACCTCAGACACCAGGATCTGGGCTAAAAGAGAACCAGTTCAGTGATTTTAGACCTTAGGCACCGGGATCTGGCCTAGAAGGGAACCAGAGATTTTAGACCTCAGACACCAGGATCTGGCTTACAAGAGAACCATTTCAGTGATTTATACCTCAGACACCAGGACCTGGCTTAGAAGAGAACCACTTCAGTGATTTTAGACCTCAGACACCAGGATCTGTCCTAGAAGAGAACCACTTCAGAGATTTTAGACCTCAGGCACCAGGATCTGTCCTAGAAGAGAACCAGTAAAGTGATTTTAGGGCTCAGGCACCGAGATCTGGCTTAGAAGAGAACCACTTCAGAGATTTTATACCTCAGACACCAGGACCTGGCTTAGAAGAGAACCAGTTCAGTGATTTTAGACCTCAGACACCTGGATCTTGCCTAGAAGAGAACCACTTCAGTGATTTTAGACCTCAGACACCAGGATCTGGTCTAAAAGAGAACCACTTCAGTGATTTGAGACCTCAGGCACCGGGATCTGGCCTAGAAGAGAACCAGTGATTTTGGATCGTCAGACACCAGGATCTGGCCTAGTAGAGATCCACTTCAGTGATTTTAGACCTCAGACACCAGGATCTGGCTTAGAAGAGAACCACTTCAGTGATTTTAGACCTCAGACACCAGGATCTGGGCTAAATGACAACCAGTTCAGTGATTTTAGACCTCAGGCACCGGGATCTGGCCTAGGAGAGAACCAGTGATTTTAGACCTCAGACACCAGGATCTGGCTTAGATGAGAACCAGTTCAGTGATTTTAGGACTCAGGCACCCGGATCTGGCCTAGAAGAGAACCAGCTATTTTGGATCTCAGACACCAGGATCTGGCTTAGAAGAGAACCACTTCAGTGATTTTAGACCTCAGACACCAGGATCTGGGCTAAAAGACAACCAGTTCAGTGATTTTAGACCTCAGGCACCGGGATCTGGCCTAGAAGAGAACCAGTGATTTTAGACCTCAGACACCAGGATCTGGCTTAGATGAGAACCAGTTCAGTGATTTTAGGACTCAGGCACCCGGATCTGGGCTAAAAGAGAACCACTTCTGTGATTTTAGGACTCAGACACCAGGATCTGGCCTAGAAGAGAACCAGCGATTTTGGATCTCAGACACCAGGATCTGGCGTAGAAGAGAACCACTTCAGTGATTTTAGACCTCAGGCACCAGGATATGTCCTAGAAGAGAAGCAGTAAAGTGATTTTAGACGTCAGACACCAGGATCTGGCTTAGAAGGGAACTACTTCAGTGATTTTAGAACTCAGGCACCAGGATCTGGTCTAAAAGAGAACCAGTTCAGTGATTTTAGGACTCAGGTACCGTGATCTGGTCTACAAGAAAACCAGCGATTTTGGATCTCAGACACCAGGATCTGGCTTAGAAGAGAACCACTTCAGTGATTTGAGACCTCAGGCACCAGGATCAGTCCTTGAAGAGAACTACTTCAGTGATTTTAGACCTCAGACACCAGGATCTGGGCTAAAAGAGAACCAGTTCAGTGATTTTAGGACTCAGGCACCGTGATCTGGTCTACAAGAAAACCAGTAAAGTGATTTTAGACCTCAGACACCAGGATCTGGCTTAGAAGAGAACCACTTCAGAGATTTTAGACCTCAGACACCAGGATCTGGCTTAGAAGAGAACCACTTCAGTGATATTTGGACTCAGGCACTGTGATCTGGCCTACAAGAAAACCAGCGATTTTGGATCTCAGGCACCAGGATCTGTCCTAGAAGAGAACCACTTCAGTGATTTTAGACCTCAGACACCAGGATCTGTCCTAGAAGAGAACCACTTCAGAGATTTTAGACCTCAGACACCAGGATCTGGTTTAGAAGAGAACCACTTCAGTGATTGTATACCTCAGTCACCAGGATCTGGCTTAGAACAGAACCACTTCAGTGATTTTAGACCTCAGGCACCAGGATCTGTCCTAGAAGAGAACCAGTAAAGTGATTTTAGGACTCAGGCACCGGGATCTGGCTTAGAAGAAAACCAGCGATTTTGGATCTCAGACACCAGGATCTGGCCTAGTAGAGAACCACTTCAGTGATTTTAGACCTCAGACACCAGGATCTGGCTTAGAAGAGAACCACTTCAGTGATTTTAGACCTCAGACACCAGGATCTGGGCTAAAAGACAACCAGTTCAGTGATTTTAGACCTCAGGCTCCGGGATCTGTCCTAGAAGAGAACCAGTGATTTTAGACCTCAGGCACCGGGATCTGGCTTAGAAGAGAACCAGTTCAGTGATTTTAGGGCTCAGGCACCCGGATCTGCGCTAAAAGAGAACCAGCGATTTTGGATCTCAGACACCAGGATCTGGCCTAGAAGAGAACCACTTCAGTGATTTTAGACCTCAGACACCAGGATCTGGTCTAAAAGAGAACCAGATCAGTGATTTTAGACCTCAGCCACCGGGATCTGGCGTAGAAGAAAACCAGCGATTTTGGATCTCAGACACCAGGATCTGGCCTAGTAGAGAACCACTTCAGTGAATTTAGACCTCAGACACCAGGATCTGGCTTAGAAGAGAACCACTTCAGTGATTTTAGACCTCAGACACCAGGATCTGGGCTAAAAGACAACCAGTACAGTGATTTTAGACCTCAGGCACCCGGATCACTCCTAGAAGAGAACTACTTCAGTGATTTTAAACCTCAGACACCAGGATCTGGCTTAGAAGAGAACCAGTTCAGTGATTTTAGACCTCAGACACCAGGATCTGGGCTAAAAGAGAAGGACTTCAGTGATTTTAGACCTCAGACACCAGGATCTGGCTTAGAAGAGAACCAGTTCATTGATTTTAGGACTCAGGCACCCGGATCTGTCCTAGAAGAGAAGCAGTAAAGTGATTTTAGACCTCAGACACCAGGATCTGGCTTAGAAGAGAACCACTTCAGAGATTTTAGACCTCAGACACCAGGATCTGGATTAGAAGAGAACCACTTCAGTGATTTTAGGACTCAGGCACCGTGATGTGGCCTACAAGAAAACCAGCGATTTTGGATCTCAGGCACCAGGATCTGTCCTAGAAGAGAACCAGTAAAGTGATTTTAGGACTCAGGCACCGGGATCTGGCTTAGAAGAGAACCACTTCAGAGATTGTAGACCTCAGACACCAGGATCTGGTTTAGAAGAGAACCACTTCCGTGATTTATACCTCAGACACCAGGACCTGGCTTAGAAGAGAACCACTTCAGTGATTTTAGACCTCAGACACCAGTATCTGGTCTAAAAGAGAACCAGATCAGTGATTTTAGACCTCAGGCACCGGGATCTGGCCTAGAAGAGAACCAGCGATTTTGGATCTCAGACACCAGGATCTGGCCTAGTAGAGAACCACTTCAGTGATTTTACACCTCAGACACCAGATTCTGGGCTAAAAGACAACCAGTTCAGTGATTTTAGTCCTCAGGCACTGGGATCTGTGCTAGAAGAGAACCAGTGATTTTAGACCTCAGACACCAGGATCTGGCTTAGATGAGAACCAGTTCAGTGATTTTAGACCTCAGGCACGGGGATCTGGCCTAGAAGAGAACCAGCTATTTTGGATCTCAGACACCAGGGTCTGGCTTAGAAGAGAACCACTTCAGTGATTTTAGACCTCAGACACAAGGATCTGGGCTAAAAGACAACCAGTGATTTTAGACCTCATACACCAGGATCTGGCTTAGATGAGAACCAGTTCAGTGATTTTAGGACTCAGGCACCCAGATCTGGGCTAAAAGAGAACCACTTCAGTGATTTTAGGACTGAGGCACCGGGATCTGGCCTAGAAGAGAACCAGCGATTTTGGATCTCAGACACCAGGATCTGGCTTAGAAGAGAACCACTTCAGTGATTTTAGACCTCAGGCACCAGGATATGTCATAGAAGAGAAGCAGTAAAGTGATTTTAGACGTCAGACACCAGGATCTGGCTTAGAAGAGAACCACTTCAGTGATTTTAGAACTCAGGCACCAGGATCTGGTCTAAAAGAGAACCAGTTCAGTGATTTTAGACCTCAGACACCAGGATCTGGTTTAGAAGAGAAACACTTCAGTGATTTTAGACATCAGGCACCCGGATATTGCCTAGAAGAGAACCACTTCAGTGATTTGAAACCTCCTACATCAGGATCTGGCCTAGAAGAGAACCACTTCAGTGATTTCAGACCTCAGTCACCAGGATCTGGTTTAGAAGAGAACCACTTCAGTGATTTTAGACCTCAGGCACCAGGATCACTCCTAGAAGAGAACTACTTCAGTGATTTTAGACCTCAGACACCAGGATCTGGCTTAGAAGAGAACAACTTCAGTGATTTTAGACCTCAGACACCAGGATCTGGGCTAAAAAGAGAACAACTTCAGTGATTTTAGACCTCAGACACCAGGATCTGGCTTAGAAGAGAACCCGTTCAGTGATTTTAGGACTCAGGCACCCGGATCTGTCCTAGAAGAGAACCAGTAAAGTGATTTTAGACCTCAGACACCAGGATCTGGCTTAGAAGAGAACCACTTCAGAGATTTTAGACCTCAGACACCAGGATCTGGCTTAGAAGAGAACCACTTCAGAGATTTTAGACCTCAGCCACCAGGACCTGGCTTAGAAGAGAACCAGTTCAGTGATTTTAGGACTCAGGCACCCGGATCTTGCCTAGAAGAGAAGCACTTCAGTGATTTGAGACCTCACACATCAGGATCTGGCCTTGAAGAGAACCACTTCAGTGATTTCAGACATCAGACACCAGGATATGGCTTAGAAGAGAACCCCTTCAGTGATTTTAGACCTCAGGCACCAGGATCTGTCCTAGAAGAGAACTACTTCAGAGATTTTAGACCTCAGGCACCAGGATCTGTCCTAGAAGAGAACCAGTTCAGTGATTTTAGACCTCAGACACCAGGATCTGGCTTAGAAGAGAACGACTTCAGTGATTTTAGACCTCAGACACCAGGATCTGGGCTAAAAGAGAACAACTTCAGTGTTTTTAGACCTCAGACACCAGGATCTGGGCTAAAAGAGAACCAGTTCAGTGATTTTAGACCTTAGGCACCGGGATCTGGCCTAGAAGGGAACCAGAGATTTTAGACCTCAGACACCAGGATCTGGCTTAGAAGAGAACCATTTCAGTGATTTATACCTCAGACACCAGGACCTGGCTTAGAAGAGAACCACTTCAGTGATTTTAGACCTCAGACACCAGGATCTGTCCTAGAAGAGAACCACTTCAGTGATTTTAGACCTCAGGCACCAGGATCTGTCCTAGAAGAGAACCAGTAAAGTGATTTTAGGGCTCAGGCACCGAGATCTGGCTTAGAAGAGAACCACTTCAGAGATTTTATACCTCAGACACCAGGACCTGGCTTAGAAGAGAACCACTTCAGTGATTTTAGACCTCAGACACCTGGATCTTGCCTAGAAGAGAACCACTTCAGTGATTTTAGACCTCAGACACCAGGATCTGGTCTAAAAGAGAACCACTTCAGTGATTTGAGACCTCAGGCACCGGGATCTGGCCTAGAAGAGAACCAGTGATTTTGGATCGTCAGACACCAGGATCTGGCCTAGTAGAGAACCACTTCAGTGATTTTAGACCTCAGACACCAGGATCTGGCTTAGAAGAGAACCACTTCAGTGATTTTAGACCTCAGACACCAGGATCTGGGCTAAATGACAACCAGTTCAGTGATTTTAGACCTCAGGCACCGGGATCTGGCCTAGGAGAGAACCAGTGATTTTAGACCTCAGACACCAGGATCTGGCTTAGATGAGAACCAGTTCAGTGATTTTAGGACTCAGGCACCCGGATCTGGCCTAGAAGAGAACCAGCTATTTTGGATCTCAGACACCAGGATCTGGCTTAGAAGAGAACCACTTCAGTGATTTTAGACCTCAGACACCAGGATCTGGGCTAAAAGACAACCAGTTCAGTGATTTTAGACCTCAGGCACCGGGATCTGGCCTAGAAGAGAACCAGTGATTTTAGACCTCAGACACCAGGATCTGGCTTAGATGAGAACCAGTTCAGTGATTTTAGGACTCAGGCACCCGGATCTGGGCTAAAAGAGAACCACTTCTGTGATTTTAGGACTCAGACACCAGGATCTGGCCTAGAAGAGAACCAGCGATTTTGGATCTCAGACACCAGGATCTGGCGTAGAAGAGAACCACTTCAGTGATTTTAGACCTCAGGCACCAGGATATGTCCTAGAAGAGAAGCAGTAAAGTGATTTTAGACGTCAGACACCAGGATCTGGCTTAGAAGGGAACTACTTCAGTGATTTTAGAACTCAGGCACCAGGATCTGGTCTAAAAGAGAACCAGTTCAGTGATTTTAGGACTCAGGCACCGTGATCTGGTCTACAAGAAAACCAGCGATTTTGGATCTCAGACACCAGGATCTGGCTTAGAAGAGAACCACTTCAGTGATTTGAGACCTCAGGCACCAGGATCAGTCCTTGAAGAGAACTACTTCAGTGATTTTAGACCTCAGACACCAGGATCTGGGCTAAAAGAGAACGACTTCAGTGATTTTAGACCTCAGACACCAGGATCTGGCTTACAAGAGAACCAGTTCAGTGATTGTAGGACTCAGGCTCCCGGATCTGTCCTAGAAGAGAACCAGTAAAGTGATTTTAGACCTCAGACACCAGGATCTGGCTTAGAAGAGAACCACTTCAGAGATTTTAGACCTCAGACACCAGGATCTGGCTTAGAAGAGAACCACTTCAGTGATATTTGGACTCAGGCACTGTGATCTGGCCTACAAGAAAACCAGCGATTTTGGATCTCAGGCACCAGGATCTGTCCTAGAAGAGAACCACTTCAGTGATTTTAGACCTCAGACACCAGGATCTGTCCTAGAAGAGAACCACTTCAGAGATTTTAGACCTCAGACACCAGGATCTGGTTTAGAAGAGAACCACTTCAGTGATTGTATACCTCAGTCACCAGGATCTGGCTTAGAACAGAACCACTTCAGTGATTTTAGACCTCAGGCACCAGGATCTGTCCTAGAAGAGAACCAGTAAAGTGATTTTAGGACTCAGGCACCGGGATCTGGCTTAGAAGAAAACCAGCGATTTTGGATCTCAGACACCAGGATCTGGCCTAGTAGAGAACCACTTCAGTGATTTTAGACCTCAGACACCAGGATCTGGCTTAGAAGAGAACCACTTCAGTGATTTTAGACCTCAGACACCAGGATCTGGGCTAAAAGACAACCAGTTCAGTGATTTTAGACCTCAGGCACCGGGATCTGTCCTAGAAGAGAACCAGTGATTTTACACCTCAGGCACCGGGATCTGGCTTAGAAGAGAACCAGTTCAGTGATTTTAGGGCTCAGGCACCCGGATCTGCGCTAAAAGAGAACCAGCGATTTTGGATCTCAGACACCAGGATCTGGCCTAGAAGAGAACCACTTCAGTGATTTTAGACCTCAGACACCAGGATCTGGTCTAAAAGAGAACCAGATCAGTGATTTTAGACCTCAGCCACCGGGATCTGGCGTAGAACAAAACCAGCGATTTTGGATCTCAGACACCAGGATCTGGCCTAGTAGAGAACCACTTCAGTGAATTTAGACCTCAGACACCAGGATCTGGCTTAGAAGAGAACCACTTCAGTGATTTTAGACCTCAGACACCAGGATCTGGGCTAAAAGACAACCAGTTCAGTGATTTTAGACCTCAGGCACCCGGATCACTCCTAGAAGAGAACCAGTGATTTTACACCTCAGGCACCGGGATCTGGCTTAGAAGAGAACCAGTTCAGTGATTTTAGACCTCAGGCACCCGGATCTGCGCTAAAAGAGAACCAGCGATTTTGGATCTCAGACACCAGGATCTGGCCTAGAAGAGAACCACTTCAGTGATTTTAGACCTTAGACACCAGGATCTGGGCTAAAAGAGAAGGACTTCAGTGATTTTAGACCTCAGACACCAGGATCTGGCTTAGAAGAGAACCAGTTCAGTGATTTTAGGACTCAGGCACCCGGATCTGTCCTAGAAGAGAACCAGTAAAGTGATTTTAGACCTCAGACACCAGGATCTGGCTTAGAAGAGAACCACTTCAGAGATTTTAGACCTCAGACACCAGGATCTGGATTAGAAGAGAACCACTTCAGTGATTTTAGGACTCAGGCACCGTGATGTGGCCTACAAGAAAACCAGCGATTTTGGATCTCAGGCACCAGGATCTGTCCTAGAAGAGAACCAGTAAAGTGATTTTAGGACTCAGGCACCGGGATCTGGCTTAGAAGAGAACCACTTCAGAGATTGTAGACCTCAGACACCAGGATCTGGTTTAGAAGAGAACCACTTCCGTGATTTGTACCTCAGACACCAGGACCTGGCTTAGAAGAGAACCACTTCAGTGATTTTAGACCTCAGACACCAGTATCTGGTCTAAAAGAGAACCAGATCAGTGATTTTAGACCTCAGGCACCGGGATCTGGCCTAGAAGAGAACAAGAGATTTTGGATCTCAGACACCAGGATCTGGCCTAGTAGAGAACCACTTCAGTGATTTTACACCTCAGACACCAGGATCTGGGCTAAAAGACAACCAGTTCAGTGATTTTAGTCCTCAGGCACTGGGATCTGTGCTAGAAGAGAACCAGTGATTTTAGACCTCAGACACCAGGATCTGGCTTAGATGAGAACCAGTTCAGTGATTTTAGGACTCAGGCACCGGGATCTGGCCTAGAAGAGAACCAGCTATTTTGGATCTCAGACACCAGGGTCTGGCTTAGAAGAGAACCACTTCAGTGATTTTAGACCTCAGACACAAGGATCTGGGCTAAAAGACAACCAGTGATTTTAGACCTCATACACCAGGATCTGGCTTAGATGAGAACCAGTTCAGTGATTTTAGGACTCAGGCACCCGGATCTGGGCTAAAAGAGAACCACTTCAGTGATTTTAGGACTGAGGCACCGGGATCTGGCCTAGAAGAGAACCAGCGATTTTGGATCTCAGACACCAGGATCTGGCTTAGAAGAGAACCACTTCAGTGATTTTAGACCTCAGGCACCAGGATATGTCATAGAAGAGAAGCAGTAAAGTGATTTTAGACGTCAGACACCAGGATCTGGCTTAGAAGAGAACCACTTCAGTGATTTTAGAACTCAGGCACCAGGATCTGGTCTAAAAGAGAACCAGTTCAGTGATTTTAGACCTCAGACACCAGGATCTGGTTTAGAAGAGAAACACTTCAGTGATTTTAGACCTCAGGCACCAGGATCTGTCCTAGAAGAGAACCAGTAAAGTGATTTTAGACCTCAGACACCAGGATCTGGTCTAAAAGAGAACCACTTCAGAGATTTTAGACCTCAGACACCAGGATCTGGTTTAGAAGAGAAACACTTCAGTGATTTTAGACATCAGGCACCCGGATATTGCCTAGAAGAGAACCACTTCAGTGATTTGAGACCTCACACATCAGGATCTGGCCTAGAAGAGAACCACTTCAGTGATTTCAGACCTCAGTCACCAGGATCTGGTTTAGAAGAGAACCACTTCAGTGATTTTAGACCTCAGGCACCAGGATCACTCCTAGAAGAGAACTACTTCAGTGATTTTAGACCTCAGACACCAGGATCTGGCTTAGAAGAGAACAACTTCAGTGATTTTAGACCTCAGACACCAGGATCTGGGCTAAAAGAGAACAACTTCAGTGATTTTAGACCTCAGACACCAGGATCTGGCTTAGAAGAGAACCCGTTCAGTGATTTTAGGACTCAGGCACCCGGATCTGTCCTAGAAGAGAACCAGTAAAGTGATTTTAGACCTCAGACACCAGGATCTGGCTTAGAAGAGAACCACTTCAGAGATTTTAGACCTCAGACACCAGGATCTGGTTTAGAAGAGAACCAGTTCAGTGATTTCAGGACTCAGGCACCGTGATCTGGCCTACAAGAAAACCAGTTCAGTGATTGTAGGACTCAGGTACCAGGATCTGTCCTAGAAGAGAACCAGTTCAGTGATTTTAGACCTCAGACACCAGGATCTGGCTTAGAAGAGAACCACTTCAGAGATTTTAGACCTCAGACACCAGGATCTGGTTTAGAAGAGAACCACTTCAGTGATTGTACACCTCAGACACCAGGATCTGGCTTAGAAGAGAACCACTTCAGTGATTTTAGACCTCAGGCACCAGGATCTGTCCTAGAAGAGAAGCAGTAAAGTGATTTTAGACGTCAGACACCAGGATCAGGTTTAGAAGAGAACCACTTCAGTGATTTCAGACCTCAGACACCAGGATCTGGCCTAGAAGAGAACCACTTCAGTGATTTTAGACCTCAGGCACCAGGATCTGTCCTAGAAGAGAAGCAGTAAAGTGATTTTAGACGTCAGACACCAGGATCTGGCTTAGAAGAGAACCACTTCAGTGATTTTAGACCTCAGACACCAGGATCTGTCCTAGAAGAGAACCACTTCAGTGATTTTAGACCTCAGGCACCGGGATCTGGCTTAGAAGAGAACCACTTCAGAGATTTTAGACCTCAGACACCAGGATCTGGTTTAGAAGAGAACCACTTCAGTGATTTATACCTCAGACACCAGGATCTGGCTTAGAAGAGAACCACTTGAGAGATTTTAGACCTCAGACACCAGGATCTGTCCTAGAAGAGAACCACTTCAGTGATTTATACCTCAGAAACCAGGACCTGGCTTAGAAGAGAACCACTTCAGTGATTTTAGACCTCAGACACCAGGATCTTACCTAGAAGAGAATCACTTCAGTGATTTTAGATCTCAGACACCAGGATATGGTCTAAAAGAGAACCAGTTCAGTGATTTTAGGACTCAGGCACCGTGATCTGGCCTACAAGAAAACCAGCGATTTTGGATCTCAGACACCAGGATCTGGCTTAGAAGAGAACCACTTCAGTGATTTTAGACCTCAGGCACCAGGATCTGTCCTAGAAGAGAACCAGTAAAGTGATTTTAGACCTCAGGCACCGGGATCTGGCCTAGAAGAGAACCAGTGATTTTAGACCTCAGACACCAGGATCTGGGCTAAAAGAGAACCACTTCAGTGATTTTAGACCTCAGGCACCAGGATCTGTCCTAGAAGAGAACCAGTAAAGTGATTTTAGACCTCAGACACCAGGATCTGGCTTAGATGAGAACCAGTTCAGTGATTTTAGGACTCAGGCTCCCGGATCTGGGCTAAAAGAGAACCACTTCAGTGATTTTAGGACTCAGGCACCGGGATCTGGCCTAGAAGAGAACCAGCGATTTTGGATCTCAGACACCAGGATCTGGCTTAGAAGAGAACGACTTCAGTGATTTTAGACCTCAGACACCAGGATCTGGGCTAAAAGAGAACCAGTTCAGTGATTTTAGACCTCAGGCACCGGGATCTGGCCTAGAAGAGAGCCAGAGACTTTAGACCTCAGACACCAGGATCTGGCTTAGATGAGAACCAGTTCAGTGATTTTAGGGCTCAGGCACCCGGCTCTGGGCTAAAAGAGAACCACTTCTGTGATTTTAGGACTCAGGCACCGGGATCTGTCCTAGAAGAGAACCAGCGATTTTGGATCTCAGGCACCAGGATCTGGCTTAAAAGAGAACCACTTCAGTGATTTTAGACCTCAGGCACCAGGATCTGGTCTAAAAGAGAACCAGTTCAGTGATTTTAGGACTCAGGCACCGTGATCTGGCCTACAAGAAAACCAGCGATTTTGGATCTCAGGCACCAGGATCTGTCCTAGAAGAGAACCAGTTCAGTGATTTTAGACCTCAGGCACCAGGATCTGTCCTAGAAGAGAACCAGTAAAGTGATTTTAGACCTCAGACACCAGGATCGGGTCTAAAAGAGAACCACTTCAGAGATTTTAGAGCTCAGGCACCGGGATCTGTCCTAGAAGAGAACCAGTAAAGTGATTTTAGACCTCAGACACCAGGATCGGGTCTAAAAGAGAACCACTTCAGAGATTTTAGAGCTCAGACACCAGGATCTGGTTTAGAAGAGAACCAGTTCAGTGATTTTAGGACTCAGGCACCGTGATCTGGCCTACAAGAAAACCAGCGATTTTGGATCTCAGGCACCAGGATCTGTCCTAGAAGAGAACCAGTTCAGTGATTTTAGACCTCAGACACCAGGATCTGGCTTAGAAGAGAACCACTTCAGAGATTTTAGACCTCAGACACCAGGATCTGGTTTAGAAGAGAACCACTGCAGTGATTTTAGACCTCAGGCACCCGGATCTGTCCTAGAAGAGAACCAGTTGAGTGATTTGAGACCTCACACATCAGGATCTGGCCTAGAAGAGAACCTCTTCAGTGATTTTAGACCTCAGGCACCAGGATCTGGCTTAGAAGAGAACCACTTCAGTGATTTTAGACCTCAGGCACCAGGATCTGTCCTAGAAGAGAACAAGTAAAGTGATTTTAAACCTCAGACACCAGGATCTGGCATAGAAGAGAACCACTTCAGAGATTTTAGACCTCAGACACCAGGATCTGGTTTAGAAGAGAACCAGTTCAGTGATTTTAGGACTCAGGCACCGTGATCTGGCCTACAAGAAAACCAGCGATTTTGGATCTCAGGCACCAGGATCTGTCCTAGAAGAGAACCAGTTCAGTGATTTTAGACCTCAGACACCAGGATCTGGCTTAGAAGAGAATCACTTCAGAGATTTTAGACCTCAGACACCAGGATCAGGCCTAGAAGAGAACCACTTCAGTGATTTTAGACCTCAGGCACCAGGATCTGTGCTAGAAGAGAACCAGTGATTTTAGACCTCAGACACCAGGATCTGGCTTAGATGAGAACCAGTTCAGTGATTTTAGGACTCAGGCACCGGGATCTGGCCTAGAAGAGAACCACTTCAGTGATTTTAGGACTGAGGCACCGGGATCTGGCCTAGAAGAGAACCAGCGATTTTGGATCTCAGACACCAGGATCTGGCTTAGAAGAGAACCACTTCAGTGATTTTAGACCTCAGGCACCAGGATATGTCATAGAAGAGAAGCAGTAAAGTGATTTTAGACGTCAGACACCAGGATCTGGCTTAGAAGAGAACCACTTCAGTGATTTTAGAACTCAGGCACCAGGATCTGGTCTAAAAGAGAACCAGTTCAGTGATTTTAGACCTCAGACACCAGGATCTGGTTTAGAAGAGAAACACTTCAGTGATTTTAGACCTCAGGCACCAGGATCTGTCCTAGAAGAGAACCAGTAAAGTGATTTTAGACCTCAGACACCAGGATCTGGTCTAAAAGAGAACCACTTCAGAGATTTTAGACCTCAGACACCAGGATCTGGTTTAGAAGAGAAACACTTTAGTGATTTTAGACATCAGGCACCCGGATATTGCCTAGAAGAGAACCACTTCAGTGATTTGAAACCTCCTACATCAGGATCTGGCCTAGAAGAGAACCACTTCAGTGATTTCAGACCTCAGTCACCAGGATCTGGTTTAGAAGAGAACCACTTCAGTGATTTTAGACCTCAGGCACCAGGATCACTCCTAGAAGAGAACTACTTCAGTGATTTTAGACCTCAGACACCAGGATCTGGCTTAGAAGAGAACAACTTCAGTGATTTTAGACCTCAGACACCAGGATCTGGGCTAAAAGAGAACAACTTCAGTGATTTTAGACCTCAGACACCAGGATCTGGCTTAGAAGAGAACCCGTTCAGTGATTTTAGGACTCAGGCACCCGGATCTGTCCTAGAAGAGAACCAGTAAAGTGATTTTAGACCTCAGACACCAGGATCTGGCTTAGAAGAGAACCACTTCAGAGATTTTAGACCTCAGACACCAGGATCTGGTTTAGAAGAGAACCAGTTCAGTGATTTCAGGACTCAGGCACCGTGATCTGGCCTACAAGAAAACCAGTTCAGTGATTGTAGGACTCAGGTACCAGGATCTGTCCTAGAAGAGAACCAGTTCAGTGATTTTAGACCTCAGACACCAGGATCTGGCTTAGAAGAGAACCACTTCAGAGATTTTAGACCTCAGACACCAGGATCTGGTTTAGAAGAGAACCACTTCAGTGATTGTACACCTCAGACACCAGGATCTGGCTTAGAAGAGAACCACTTCAGTGATTTTAGACCTCAGGCACCAGGATCTGTCCTAGAAGAGAAGCAGTAAAGTGATTTTAGACGTCAGACACCAGGATCTGGCTTAGAAGAGAACCACTTCAGAGATTTTAGACCTCAGACACCAGGATCAGGTTTAGAAGAGAACCACTTCAGTGATTTCAGACCTCAGACACCAGGATCTGGCCTAGAAGAGAACCACTTCAGTGATTTTAGACCTCAGGCACCAGGATCTGTCCTAGAAGAGAAGCAGTAAAGTGATTTTAGACGTCAGACACCAGGATCTGGCTTAGAAGAGAACCACTTCAGTGATTTTAGACCTCAGACACCAGGATCTGTCCTAGAAGAGAACCACTTCAGTGATTTTAGACCTCAGGCACCGGGATCTGGCTTAGAAGAGAACCACTTCAGAGATTTTAGACCTCAGACACCAGGATCTGGTTTAGAAGAGAACCACTTCAGTGATTTATACCTCAGACACCAGGATCTGGCTTAGAAGAGAACCACTTGAGAGATTTTAGACCTCAGACACCAGGATCTGTCCTAGAAGAGAACCACTTCAGTGATTTATACCTCAGAAACCAGGACCTGGCTTAGAAGAGAACCACTTCAGTGATTTTAGACCTCAGACACCAGGATCTTACCTAGAAGAGAATCACTTCAGTGATTTTAGATCTCAGACACCAGGATATGGTCTAAAAGAGAACCAGTTCAGTGATTTTAGGACTCAGGCACCGTGATCTGGCCTACAAGAAAACCAGCGATTTTGGATCTCAGACACCAGGATCTGGCTTAGAAGAGAACCACTTCAGTGATTTTAGACCTCAGGCACCAGGATCGGGTCTAAAAGAGAACCACTTCAGAGATTTTAGACCTCAGACACCAGGATCTGGCCTAGAAGAGAACCAGTGATTTTAGACCTCAGACACCAGGATCTGGGCTAAAAGAGAACCACTTCAGTGATTTTAGACCTCAGGCACCAGGATCT
Source organism: Melanerpes aurifrons (assembly GCA_011125475.1). Classification (NCBI taxonomy): domain Eukaryota; kingdom Metazoa; phylum Chordata; class Aves; order Piciformes; family Picidae; genus Melanerpes; species Melanerpes aurifrons. Next base: position 394,756 of record WWNC01000197.1, on the reverse strand, counting down.
GTCCTAGAAGAGAACCAGTAAAGTGATTTTAGACCTCAGACACCAGGATCTGGCTTAGATGAGAACCAGTTCAGTGATTTTAGGACTCAGGCTTCCGGATCTGGGCTAAAAGAGAACCACTTCAGTGATTTTAGGACTCAGGCACCGGGATCTGGCCTAGAAGAGAACCAGCGATTTTGGATCTCAGACACCAGGATCTGGCTTAGAAGAGAACGACTTCAGTGATTTTAGACCTCAGACACCAGGATCTGGGCTAAAAGAGAACCAGTTCAGTGATTTTAGACCTCAGGCACCGGGATCTGGCCTAGAAGAGAGCCAGAGACTTTAGACCTCAGACACCAGGATCTGGCTTAGATGAGAACCAGTTCAGTGATTTTAGGGCTCAGGCACCCGGCTCTGGGCTAAAGAGAACCACTTCTGTGATTTTAGGACTCAGGCACCGGGATCTGTCCTAGAAGAGAACCAGCGATTTTGGATCTCAGGCACCAGGATCTGGCTTAAAAGAGAACCACTTCAGTGATTTTAGACCTCAGGCACCAGGATCTGGTCTAAAAGAGAACCAGTTCAGTGATTTTAGGACTCAGGCACCGTGATCTGGCCTACAAGAAAACCAGCGATTTTGGATCTCAGACACCAGGATCTGGCTTAGAAGAGAACCAATTCAGTGATTTTAGACCTCAGGCACCAGGATCTGTCCTAGAAGAGAACCAGTAAAGTGATTTTAGACCTCAGACACCAGGATCGGGTCTAAAAGAGAACCACTTCAGAGATTTTAGAGCTCAGACACCAGGATCTGGTTTAGAAGAGAACCAGTTCAGTGATTTTAGGACTCAGGCACCGTGATCTGGCCTACAAGAAAACCAGCGATTTTGGATCTCAGGCACCAGGATCTGTCCTAGAAGAGAACCAGTTCATTGATTTTAGACCTCAGACACCAGGATCTGGCTTAGAGAACCACTTCAGAGATTTTAGACCTCAGACACCAGGATCTGGTTTAGAAGAGAACCACTGCAGTGATTTTAGACCTCAGGCACCCGGATCTGTCCTAGAAGAGAACCAGTTGAGTGATTTGAGACCTCACACATCAGGATCTGGCCTAGAAGAGAACCTCTTCAGTGATTTTAGACCTCAGGCACCAGGATCTGGCTTAGAAGAGAACCACTTCAGTGATTTTAGACCTCAGGCACCAGGATCTGTCCTAGAAGAGAACCAGTAAAGTGATTTTAAACCTCAGACACCAGGATCTGGCATAGAAGAGAACCACTTCAGAGATTTTAGACCTCAGACACCAGGATCTGGTTTAGAAGAGAACCAGTTCAGTGATTTTAGGACTCAGGCACCGTGATCTGGCCTACAAGAAAACCAGCGATTTTGGATCTCAGGCACCAGGATCTGTCCTAGAAGAGAACCAGTTCATTGATTTTAGACCTCAGACACCAGGATCTGGCTTAGAAGAGAATCACTTCAGAGATTTTAGACCTCAGACACCAGGATCAGGCCTAGAAGAGAACCACTTCAGTGATTTTAGACCTCAGGCACCAGGATCTGTGCTAGAAGAGAACCAGTGATTTTAGACGTCAGACACCAGGATCTGGCTTAGATGAGAACCAGTTCAGTGATTTTAGGACTCAGGCACCGGGATCTGGCCTAGAAGAGAACCAGCTATTTTGGATCTCAGACACCAGGGTCTGGCTTAGAAGAGAACCACTTCAGTGATTTTAGACCTCAGACACAAGGATCTGGGCTAAAAGACAACCAGTGATTTTAGACCTCAGACACCAGGATCTGGCTTAGATAGAACGAGTTCAGTGATTTTAGACCTCAGGCACCCGGATCTGGGCTAAAAGAGAACCACTTCAGTGATTTTAGGACTGAGGCACTGGGATCTGGCCTAGAAGAGAACCAGCGATTTTGGATCTCAGACACCAGGATCTGGCTTAGAAGAGAACCACTTCAGTGATTTTATACCTCAGGCACCAGGATATGTCATAGAAGAGAAGCAGTAAAGTGATTTTAGACGTCAGACACCAGGATCTGGCTTAGAAGAGAACCACTTCAGTGATTTTAGAACTCAGGCACCAGGATCTGGTCTAAAAGAGAACCAGTTCAGTGATTTTAGACCTCAGACACCAGGATCTGGTTTAGAAGAGAAACACTTCAGTGATTTTAGACCTCAGGCACCAGGATCTGTCCTAGAAGAGAACCAGTAAAGTGATTTTAGACCTCAGACACCAGGATCTGGTTTAGAAGAGAAACACTTCAGTGATTTTAGACCTCAGGCACCCGGATATTGCCTAGAAGAGAACCACTTCAGTGATTTGAGACCTCATACATCAGGATCTGGCCTAGAAGAGAACCACTTCAGTGATTTCAGACCTCAGTCACCAGGATCTGGTTTAGAAGAGAACCTCTTCAGTGATTTTAGACCTCAGGCACCAGGATCACTCCTAGAAGAGAACTACTTCAGTGATTTTAGACCTCAGACACCAGGATCTGGCTTAGAAGAGAACAACTTCAGTGATTTTAGACCTCAGACACCAGGATCTGGGCTAAAAGAGAACATCTTCAGTGATTTTAGACCTCAGACACCAGGATCTGGCTTAGAAGAGAACCCGTTCAGTGATTTTAGGACTCAGGCACCCGGATCTGTCCTAGAAGAGAACCAGTAAAGTGATTTTAGACCTCAGACACCAGGATCTGGCTTAGAAGAGAACCACTTCAGAGATTTTAGACCTCAGACACCAGGATCTGGTTTAGAAGAGAACCAGTTCAGTGATTTCAGGACTCAGGCACCGTGATCTGGCCTACAAGAAAACCAGTTCAGTGATTGTAGGACTCAGGTACCAGGATCTGTCCTAGAAGAGAACCAGTTCAGTGATTTTAGACCTCAGACACCAGGATCTGGCTTAGAAGAGAACCACTTCAGAGATTTTAGACCTCAGACACCAGGATCTGGTTTAGAAGAGAACCACTTCAGTGATTGTACACCTCAGACACCAGGATCTGGCTTAGAAGAGAACCACTTCAGTGATTTTAGACCTCAGGCACCAGGATCTGTCCTAGAAGAGAACCACTTCAGTGATTTTAGACCTCAGACACCAGGATCTGGCTTAGAAGAGAACCACTTCAGAGATTTTAGACCTCAGACACCAGGATCAGGTTTAGAAGAGAACCACTTCAGTGATTTCAGACCTCAGACACCAGGATCTGGCCTAGAAGAGAACCACTTCAGTGATTTTAGACCTCAGGCACCAGGATCTGTCCTAGAAGAGAAGCAGTAAAGTGATTTTAGACGTCAGACACCAGGATCTGGCTTAGAAGAGAACCACTTCAGTGATTTTAGACCTCAGACACCAGGATCTGGGCTAAAAGAGAACCACTTCAGTGATTTTAGACCTCAGGCACCGGGATCTGGCTTAGAAGAGAACCACTTCAGAGATTTTAGACCTCAGACACCAGGATCTGGTTTAGAAGAGAACCACTTCAGTGATTTATACCTCAGACACCAGGATCTGGCTTAGAAGAGAACCACTTGAGAGATTTTAGACCTCAGACACCAGGATCTGTCCTAGAAGAGAACCACTTCAGTGATTTATACCTCAGAAACCAGGACCTGGCTTAGAAGAGAACCACTTCAGTGATTTTACACCTCAGACACCAGGATCTTACCTAGAAGAGAATCACTTCAGTGATTTTAGATCTCAGACACCAGGATATGGTCTAAAAGAGAACCACTTCAGTGATTTTAGGACTCAGGCACCGTGATCTGGCCTACAAGAAAACCAGCGATTTTGGATCTCAGACACCCGGATCTGGCTTAGAAGAGAACCACTTCAGTGATTTTAGACCTCAGGCACCAGGATCTGTCCTAGAAGAGAACCAGTAAAGTGATTTTAGACCTCAGACACCAGGATCTCGCTTAGATGAGAACCACTTCAGTGATTTTAGGACTCAGGCACCGGGATCTGGCCTAGAAGAGAACCAGCGATTTTGGATCTCAGACACCAGGATCTGGCTTAGAAGAGAACGACTTCTGTGATTTTAGACCTCTGACACCAGGATCTGAGCTAAAAGACAACCAGTTCAGTGATTTTAGACCTCAGGCACCAGGATCTGGCCTAGAAGAGAACCAGAGACTTTAGACCTCAGACACCAGGATCTGGCTTAGATGAGAACCAGTTCAGTGATTTTAGGGCTCAGGCACCCGGATCTGGGCTAAAAGAGAACCACTTCTGTGATTTTAGGACTCAGGCACCGGGATCTGGCCTAGAAGAGAACCAGATATTTTGGATCTCAGACACCAGGATCTGGCTTAGAAGAGAACGACTTCAGTGATTTTAGACCTCAGACACCAGGATCTGGGCTAAAAGAGAACCAGTTCAGTGATTTCAGACCTCAGGCACCGGGATCTGGCCTAGAAGAGAGCCAGAGACTTTAGACCTCAGACACCAGGATCTGGCTTAGATGAGAACCAGTTCAGTGATTTTAGGGCTCAGGCACCCGGCTCTGGGCTAAAAGAGAACCACTTCTGTGATTTTAGGACTCAGGCACCGGGATCTGGCCTAGAAGAGAACCAGCGATTTTGGATCTCAGGCACCAGGATCTGGCTTAAAAGAGAACCACTTCAGTGATTTTAGACCTCAGGCACCAGGATCTGGTCTAAAAGAGAACCAGTTCAGTGATTTTAGGACTCAGGCACCGTGATCTGGCCTACAAGAAAACCAGCGATTTTGGATCTCAGACACCAGGATCTGGCTTAGAAGAGAACCAATTCAGTGATTTTAGACCTCAGGCACCAGGATCGGGTCTAAAAGAGAACCACTTCAGAGATTTTAGACCTCAGACACCAGGATCTGGGCTAAAAGACAACCAGTTCAGTGATTTTAGACCTCAGGCACCGGGATCTGGCCTAGGAGAGAACCAGTGATTTTAGACCTCAGACACCAGGATCTGGCTTAGATGAGAACCAGTTCAGTGATTTTAGGACTCAGGCACCCGGATCTGGTTTAAAAGAGAACCACTTCAGTGATTTCGGGACTCAGGCACCGGGATCTGGCCTACAAGAAAACCAGCGATTTTGGATCTCAGACACCAGGATCTGGCTTAGAAGAGAACCACTTCAGTGATTTTAGACCTCAGGCACCAGGATCTGTCCTAGAAGAGAACCAGTAAAGTGATTTTAGACCTCAGACACCAGGATCTCGCTTAGATGAGAACCACTTCAGTGATTTTAGGACTCAGGCACCGGGATCTGGCCTAGAAGAGAACCAGCGATTTTGGATCTCAGACACCAGGATCTGGCTTAGAAGAGAACGACTTCTGTGATTTTAGACCTCTGACACCAGGATCTGAGCTAAAAGACAACCAGTTCAGTGATTTTAGACCTCAGGCACCAGGATCTGGCCTAGAAGAGAACCAGAGACTTTAGACCTCAGACACCAGGATCTGGCTTAGATGAGAACCAGTTCAGTGATTTTAGGGCTCAGGCACCCGGATCTGGGCTAAAAGAGAACTACTTCTGTGATTTTAGGACTCAGGCACCGGGATCTGGCCTAGAAGAGAACCAGCGATTTTGGATCTCAGACACCAGGATCTGGCTTAGAAGAGAACCACTTCAGTGATTTTAGACCTCAGGCACCAGGATATGTCCTAGAAGAGAAGCAGTAAAGTGATTTTAGATGTCAGACACCAGGATCTGGCTTAGAAGGGAACTACTTCAGTGATTTTAGAACTCAGGCACCAGGATCTGTCCTAGAAGAGAACCAGTAAAGTGATTTTAGGACTCAGGCACCGTGATCTGGTCTATAAGAAAACCAGCGATTTTGGATCTCAGACACCAGGATCTGGCTTAGAAGAGAACCACTTCAGTGATTTGAGACCTCAGGCACCAGGATCAGTCCTTGAAGAGAACTACTTCAGTGATTTTAGACCTCAGACACCAGGATCTGGGCTAAAAGAGAACGACTTCAGTGATTTTAGACCTCAGACACCAGGATCTGGCTTAGAAGAGAACCAGTTCAGTGATTGTAGGACTCAGGCACCCGGATCTGTCCTAGAAGAGAACCAGTAAAGTGATTTTATACCTCAGACACCAGGATCTGGCTTAGAAGAGAACCACTTCAGAGATTTTAGACCTCAGACACCAGGATCTGGTTTAGAAGAGAACCAGTTCAGTGATATTTGGACTCAGGCACTGTGATCTGGCCTACAAGAAAACCAGCGATTTTGGATCTCAGGCACCAGGATCTGTCCTAGAAGAGAACCACTTCAGTGATTGTACACCTCAGACACCAGGATCTGGCTTAGAAGAGAACCACTTCAGAGATTTTAGACCTCAGACACCAGGATCTGGTTTAGAAGAGAACCACTTCAGTGATTGTACACCTCAGTCACCAGGATCTGGCTTAGAAGAGAACCACTTCAGTGATTTTAGACCTCAGGCACCAGGATCTGTCCTAGAAGAGAACCAGTAAAGTGATTTTAGGACTCAGGCACCGGGATCTGGCTTAGAAGAGAACCACTTCAGAGATTTTAGACCTCAGACACCAGGTTCTGGTTTAGAAGAGAACCACTTCAGTGATTTATACCTGAGACACCAGGATCTGGCTTAGAAGAGAACCACTTCAGAGATTTTAGGACTCAGGCACCAGGATCTGGTTTAAGAGAACCACTTCAGTGATTTATACCTCAGACACCAGGACCTGGCTTAGAAGAGAACCAGATCAGTGATTTTAGACCTCAGGCACCTGGATCTTGCCTAGAAGAGAACCCCTTCAGTGATTTTAGACCTCAGACACCAGGATCTGGTCTAAAAGAGAACCAGATCAGTGATTTTAGACCTCAGGCACCGGGATCTGGCGTAGAAGAAAACCAGCGATTTTGGATCTCAGACACCAGGATCTGGCCTAGTAGAGAACCACTTCAGTGATTTTAGACCTCAGACACCAGGATCTGGCTTAGAAGAGAACCACTTCAGTGATTTTAGACCTCAGACACCAGGATCTGGGCTAAAAGACAACCAGTTCAGTGATTTTAGACCTCAGGCACCCGGATCACTCCTAGAAGAGAACTACTTCAGTGATTTTAGACCTCAGACACCAGGATCTGGCTTAGAAGAGAACAACTTCAGTGAGTTTAGACCTCAGACACCAGGATCTGGGCTAAAAGAGAAGGACTTCAGTGATTTTAGACCTCAGACACCAGGATCTGGCTTAGAAGAGAACCAGTTCAGTGATTTTAGGACTCAGGCACCCGGATCTGTCCTAGAAGAGAACCAGTAAAGTGATTTTAGACCTCAGACACCAGGATCTGGCTTAGAAGAGAACCACTTCAGAGATTTTAGACCTCAGACACCAGGATCTGGATTAGAAGAGAACCACTTCAGTGATTTTAGGACTCAGGCACCGTGATGTGGCCTACAAGAAAACCAGCGATTTTGGATCTCAGGCACCAGGATCTGTCCTAGAAGAGAACCAGTAAAGTGATTTTAGGACTCAGGCACCGGGATCTGGCTTAGAAGAGAACCACTTCAGAGATTGTAGACCTCAGACACCAGGATCTGGTTTAGAAGAGAACCACTTCCGTGATTTATACCTCAGACACCAGGACCTGGCTTAGAAGAGAACCACTTCAGTGATTTTAGACCTCAGACACCAGTATCTGGTCTAAAAGAGAACCAGATCAGTGATTTTAGACCTCAGGCACCGGGATCTGGCCTAGAAGAGAACCAGCGATTTTGGATCTCAGACACCAGGATCTGGCCTAGTAGAGAACCACTTCAGTGATTTTACACCTCAGACACCAGGATCTGGGCTAAAAGACAACCAGTTCAGTGATTTTAGTCCTCAGGCACTGGGACCTGTGCTAGAAGAGAACCAGTGATTTTAGACCTCAGACACCAGGATCTGGCTTAGATGAGAACCAGTTCAGTGATTTTAGGACTCAGGCACCGGGATCTGGCCTAGAAGAGAACCAGCTATTTTGGATCTCAGACACCAGGGTCTGGCTTAGAAGAGAACCACTTCAGTGATTTTAGACCTCAGACACAAGGATCTGGGCTAAAAGACAACCAGTGATTTTAGACCTCAGACACCAGGATCTGGCTTAGATGAGAACCAGTTCAGTGATTTTAGGACTCAGGCACCCGGATCTGGGCTAAAAGAGAACCACTTCAGTGATTTTAGGACTGAGGCACCGGGATCTGGCCTAGAAGAGAACCAGCGATTTTGGATCTCAGACACCAGGATCTGGCTTAGAAGAGAACCACTTCAGTGATTTTAGACCTCAGGCACCAGGATATGTCCTAGAAGAGAAGCAGTAAAGTGATTTTAGACGTCAGACACCAGGATCTGGCTTAGAAGAGAACCACTTCAGTGATTTTAGAACTCAGGCACCAGGATCTGGTCTAAAAGAGAACCAGTTCAGTGATTTTAGACCTCAGACACCAGGATCTGGTTTAGAAGAGAACCACTTCAGTGATTTTAGACCTCAGGCACCAGGATCTGTCCTAGAAGAGAACCAGTAAAGTGATTTTAGACCTCAGACACCAGGATCTGGTCTAAAAGAGAACCACTTCACAGATTTTAGACCTCAGACACCAGGATCTGGTTTAGAAGAGAAACACTTCAGTGATTTTAGACCTCAGGCACCCGGATATTGCCTAGAAGAGAACCACTTCAGTGATTTGAGACCTCATACATCAGGATCTGGCCTAGAAGAGAACCACTTCAGTGATTTCAGACCTCAGTCACCAGGATCTGGTTTAGAAGAGAACCACTTCAGTGATTTTAGACCTCAGGCACCAGGATCACTCCTAGAAGAGAACTACTTCAGTGATTTTAGACCTCAGACACCAGGACCTGGCTTAGAAGAGAACAACTTCAGTGATTTTAGACCTCAGACACCAGGATCTGGCCTAGAAGAGAACCACTTCAGCGATTTCAGACCTCAGTCACCAGGATCTGGTTTAGAAGAGAACCACTTCAGTGATTTGAGACCTCATACATCAGGATCTGGCCTAGAAGAGAACCACTTCAGTGATTTTAGACCTCAGACACCAGGATCTGGCCTAGAAGAGAACCACTTCAGTGATTTGAGACCTCATACATCAGGATCTGGCCTAGAAGAGAACCACTTCAGTGATTTCAGACCTCAGTCACCAGGATCTGGTTTAGAAGAGAACCACTTCAGTGATTTGAGACCTCATACATCAGGATCTGGCCTAGAAGAGAACCACTTCAGTGATTTCAGACCTCAGTCACCAGGATCTGGTTTAGAAGAGAACCACTTCAGTGATTTGAGACCTCATACATCAGGATCTGGCCTAGAAGAGAACCACTTCAGTGATTTTAGACCTCAGACACCAGGATCTGGCTTAGAAGAGAACAACTTCAGTGATTTTAGAACTCAGACACCAGGATCTGGGCTAAAAGAGAACAACTTCAGTGATTTTAGACCTCAGACACCAGGATCTGGCTTAGAAGAGAACCACTTCAGAGATTTTAGACCTCAGACACCAGGATCTGGTTTAGAAGAGAACCAGTTCAGTGATTTCAGGACTCAGGCACCGTGATCTGGCCTACAAGAAAACCAGTTCAGTGATTACAGGACTCAGGTACCAGGATCTGTCCTAGAAGAGAACCAGTTCAGTGATTTTAGACCTCAGACACCAGGATCTGGCTTAGAAGAGAACCACTTCAGTGATTTTAGACCTCAGACACCAGGATCTGGTTTAGAAGAGAACCACTTCAGTGATTGTACACCTCAGACACCAGGATCTGGCTTAGAAGAGAACCACTTCAGTGATTTTAGACCTCAGGCACCAGGATCTGGCCTAGAAGAGAACCACTTCAGTGATTTTAGACCTCAGGCACCAGGATCTGTCCTAGAAGAGAAGCAGTAAAGTGATTTTAGACGTCAGACACCAGGATCTGGCTTAGAAGAGAACCACTTCAGTGATTTTAGACCTCAGACACCAGGATCTATCCTAGAAGAGAACCACTTCAGTGATTTTAGACCTCAGGCACCGGGATCTGGCTTAGAAGAGAACCACTTCAGAGATTTTAGACCTCAGACACCAGGATCTGGTTTAGAAGAGAACCACTTCAGTGATTTATACCTCAGACACCAGGATCTGGCTTAGAAGAGAACCACTTGAGAGATTTTAGACCTCAGACACCAGGATCTGTCCTAGAAGAGAACCACTTCAGTGATTTATACCTCAGAAGCCAGGACCTGGCTTAGAAGAGAACCACTTCAGTGATTTTAGACCTCAGACACCAGGATCTTACCTAGAAGAGAATCACTTCAGTGATTTTAGATCTCAGACACCAGGATATGGTCTAAAAGAGAACCAGTTCAGTGATTTTAGGACTCAGGCACCGTGATCTGGCCTACAAGAAAACCAGAGATTTTGGATCTCAGACACCAGGATCTGGCTTAGAAGAGAACCACTTCAGTGATTTTAGACCTCAGGCACCAGGATCTGTCCTAGAAGAGAACCAGTAAAGTGATTTTAGACCTCAGACACCAGGATCTCGCTTAGATGAGAACCACTTCAGTGATTTTAGGTCTCAGGCACCGGGATCTGGCCTAGAAGAGAACCAGCGATTTTGGATCTCAGACACCAGGATCTGGCTTAGAAGAGAACGACTTCAGTGATTTTAGACCTCTGACACCAGGATCTGAGCTAAAAGACAACCAATTCAGTGATTTTAGACCTCAGGCACCAGGATCTGGCCTAGAAGAGAACCAGAGACTTTAGACCTCAGACACCAGGATCTGGCTTAGATGAGAACCAGTTCAGTGATTTTAGGGCTCAGGCACCCGGATCTGGGCTAAAAGAGAACCACTTCTGTGATTTTAGGACTCAGGCACCGGGATCTGGCCTAGAAGAGAACCAGATATTTTGGATCTCAGACACCAGGATCTGGCTTAGAAGAGAACGACTTCAGTGATTTTAGACCTCAGACACCAGGATCTGGGCTAAAAGACAACCAGTTCAGTGATTTCAGACCTCAGGCACCGGGATCTGGCCTAGAAGAGAGCCAGAGACTTTAGACCTCAGACACCAGGATCTGGCTTAGATGAGAACCAGTTCAGTGATTTTAGGCTCAGGCACCCGGCTCTGGGCTAAAAGAGAACCACTTCTGTGATTTTAGGACTCAGGCACCGGGATCTGGCCTAGAAGAGAACCAGCGATTTTGGATCTCAGGCACCAGGATCTGGCTTAAAAGAGAACCACTTCAGTGATTTTAGACCTCAGGCACCAGTATCTGGTCTAAAAGAGAACCAGTTCAGTGATTTTAGGACTCAGGCACCGTGATCTGGCCTACAAGAAAACCAGCGATTTTGGATCTCAGACACCAGGATCTGGCTTAGAAGAGAACCAATTCAGTGATTTTAGACCTCAGGCACCAGGATCGGGTCTAAAAGAGAACCACTTCAGAGATTTTAGACCTCAGACACCAGGATCTGGGCTAAAAGACAACCAGTTCAGTGATTTTAGACCTCAGGCACCGGGATCTGGCCTAGGAGAGAACCAGTGATTTTAGACCTCAGACACCAGGATCTGGCTTAGATGAGAACCAGTTCAGTGATTTTAGGACTCAGGCACCGGATCTGGTTTAAAAGAGAACCACTTCAGTGATTTCGGGACTCAGGCACCGGGATCTGGCCTACAAGAAAACCAGCGATTTTGGATCTCAGACACCAGGATCTGGCTTAGAAGAGAACCACTTCAGTGATTTTAGACCTCAGGCACCAGGATCTGTCCTAGAAGAGAACCAGTAAAGTGATTTTAGACCTCAGACACCAGGATCTCGCTTAGATGAGAACCACTTCAGTGATTTTAGGACTCAGGCACCGGGATCTGGCCTAGAAGAGAACCAGCGATTTTGGATCTCAGACACCAGGATCTGGCTTAGAAGAGAACGACTTCTGTGATTTTAGACCTCTGACACCAGGATCTGAGCTAAAAGACAACCAGTTCAGTGATTTTAGTCCTCAGGCACCAGGATCTGGCCTAGAAGAGAACCAGAGACTTTAGACCTCAGACACCAGGATCTGGCTTAGATGAGAACCAGTTCAGTGATTTTAGGGCTCAGGCACCCGGATCTGGGCTAAAAGAGAACTACTTCTGTGATTTTAGGACTCAGGCACCGGGATCTGGCCTAGAAGAGAACCAGCGATTTTGGATCTCAGACACCAGGATCTGGCTTAGAAGAGAACCACTTCAGTGATTTTAGACCTCAGGCACCAGGATATGTCCTAGAAGAGAAGCAGTAAAGTGATTTTAGATGTCAGACACCAGGATCTGGCTTAGAAGGGAACTACTTCAGTGATTTTAGAACTCAGGCACCAGGATCTGGTCTAAAAGAGAACCAGTTCAGTGATTTTAGGACTCAGGCACCGTGATCTGGTCTACAAGAAAACCAGCGATTTTGGATCTCAGACACCAGGATCTGGCTTAGAAGAGAACCACTTCAGTGATTTGAGACCTCAGGCACCAGGATCAGTCCTTGAAGAGAACTACTTCAGTGATTTTAGACCTCAGACACCAGGATCTGGGCTAAAAGAGAACGACTTCAGTGATTTTAGACCTCAGACACCAGGATCTGGCTTAGAAGAGAACCAGTTCAGTGATTGTAGGACTCAGGCACCCGGATCTGTCCTAGAAGAGAACCAGTAAAGTGATTTTAGACCTCAGACACCAGGATCTGGCTTAGAAGAGAACCACTTCAGAGATTTTAGACCTCAGACACCAGGATCTGGTTTAGAAGAGAACCAGTTCAGTGATATTTGGACTCAGGCACTGTGATCTGGCCTACAAGAAAACCAGCGATTTTGGATCTCAGGCACCAGGATCTGTCCTAGAAGAGAACCACTTCAGTGATTTTAGACCTCAGACACCAGGATCTGGCTTAGAAGAGAACCACTTCAGAGATTTTAGACCTCAGACACCAGGATCTGGTTTAGAAGAGAACCACTTCAGTGATTGTACACCTCAGTCACCAGGATCTGGCTTAGAAGAGAACCACTTCAGTGATTTTAGACCTCAGGCACCAGGATCTGTCCTAGAAGAGAACCAGTAAAGTGATTTTAGGACTCAGGCGCCGGGATCTGGCTTAGAAGAGAACCACTTCAGAGATTTTAGACCTCAGACACCAGGTTCTGGTTTAGAAGAGAACCACTTCAGTGATTTATACCTGAGACACCAGGATCTGGCTTAGAAGAGAACCACTTCAGAGATTTTAGGACTCAGGCACCAGGATCTGGTTTAGAAGAGAACCACTTCAGTGATTTATACCTCAGACACCAGGACCTGGCTTAGAAGAGAACCAGATCAGTGATTTTAGACCTCAGGCACCTGGATCTTGCCTAGAAGAGAACCCCTTCAGTGATTTTAGACCTCAGACACCAGGATCTGGTCTAAAAGAGAACCAGATCAGTGATTTTAGACCTCAGGCACCGGGATCTGGCGTAGAAGAAAACCAGCGATTTTGGATCTCAGACACCAGGATCTGGCCTAGTAGAGAACCACTTCAGTGATTTTAGACCTCAGACACCAGGATCTGGCTTAGAAGAGATCCACTTCAGTGATTTTAGACCTCAGACACCAGGATCTGGGCTAAAAGACAACCAGTTCAGTGATTTTAGACCTCAGGCACCGGGATCTGTCCTAGAAGAGAACCAGTGATTTTACACCTCAGGCACCGGGATCTGGCTTAGAAGAGAACCAGTTCAGTGATTTTAGGGCTCAGGCACCCGGATCTGCGCTAAAAGAGAACCAGCGATTTTGGATCTCAGACACCAGGATCTGGCCTAGAAGAGAACCACTTCAGTGATTTTAGACCTCAGACACCAGGATCTGGTCTAAAAGAGAACCAGATCAGTGATTTTAGACCTCAGGCACCGGGATCTGGCGTAGAAGAAAACCAGCGATTTTGGATCTCAGACACCAGGATCTGGCCTAGTAGAGAACCACTTCAGTGATTTTAGACCTCAGACACCAGGATCTGGCTTAGAAGAGAACCACTTCAGTGATTTTAGACCTCAGACACCAGGATCTGGGCTAAAAGACAACCAGTTCAGTGATTTTAGACCTCAGGCACCCGGATCACTCCTAGAAGAGAACTACTTCAGTGATTTTAGACCTCAGACACCAGGATCTGGCTTAGAAGAGAACAACTTCAGTGAGTTTAGACCTCAGACACCAGGATCTGGGCTAAAAGAGAAGGACTTCAGTGATTTTAGACCTCAGACACCAGGATCTGGCTTAGAAGAGAACCAGTTCAGTGATTTTAGGACGCAGGCACCCGTATCTGTCCTAGAAGAGAACCAGTAAAGTGATTTTAGACCTCAGACACCAGGATCTGGCTTAGAAGAGAACCACTTCAGTGATTTTAGGACTCAGGCACCGTGATGTGGCCTACAAGAAAACCAGCGATTTTGGATCTCAGACACCAGGATCTGGCCTAGTAGAGAACCACTTCAGTGATTTTACACCTCAGACACCAGGATCTGGTTTAGAAGAGAACCACTTCCGTGATTTATACCTCAGACACCAGGACCTGGCTTAGAAGAGAACCACTTCAGTGATTTTAGACCTCAGACACCAGTATCTGGTCTAAAAGAGAACCAGATCAGTGATTTTAGACCTCAGGCACCGGGATCTGGCCTAGAAGAGAACCAGCGATTTTGGATCTCAGACACCAGGATCTGGCCTAGTAGAGAACCACTTCAGTGATTTTACACCTCAGACACCAGGATCTGGGCTAAAAGACAACCAGTTCAGTGATTTTAGTCCTCAGGCACTGGGACCTGTGCTAGAAGAGAACCAGTGATTTTAGACCTCAGACACCAGGATCTGGCTTAGATGAGAACCAGTTCAGTGATTTTAGGACTCAGGCACCGGGATCTGGCCTAGAAGAGAACCAGCTATTTTGGATCTCAGACACCAGGGTCTGGCTTAGAAGAGAACCACTTCAGTGATTTTAGACCTCAGACACAAGGATCTGGGCTAAAAGACAACCAGTGATTTTAGACCTCAGACACCAGGATCTGGCTTAGATGAGAACCAGTTCAGTGATTTTAGGACTCAGGCACCCGGATCTGGGCTAAAAGAGAACCACTTCAGTGATTTTAGGACTGAGGCACCGGGATCTGGCCTAGAAGAGAACCAGCGGTTTTGGATCTCAGACACCAGGATCTGGCTTAGAAGAGAACCACTTCAGTGATTTTAGACCTCAGGCACCAGGATATGTCCTAGAAGAGAAGCAGTAAAGTGATTTTAGACGTCAGACACCAGGATCTGGCTTAGAAGAGAACCACTTCAGTGATTTTAGAACTCAGGCACCAGGATCTGGTCTAAAAGAGAACCAGTTCAGTGATTTTAGACCTCAGACACCAGGATCTGGTTTAGAAGAGAACCACTTCAGTGATTTTAGACCTCAGGCACCAGGATCTGTCCTAGAAGAGAACCAGTAAAGTGATTTTAGACCTCAGACACCAGGATCTGGTCTAAAAGAGAACCACTTCACAGATTTTAGACCTCAGACACCAGGATCTGGTTTAGAAGAGAAACACTTCAGTGATTTTAGACCTCAGGCACCCGGATATTGCCTAGAAGAGAACCACTTCAGTGATTTGAGACCTCATACATCAGGATCTGGCCTAGAAGAGAACCACTTCAGTGATTTCAGACCTCAGTCACCAGGATCTGGTTTAGAAGAGAACCACTTCAGTGATTTTAGACCTCAGGCACCAGGATCACTCCTAGAAGAGAACTACTTCAGTGATTTTAGACCTCAGACACCAGGACCTGGCTTAGAAGAGAACAACTTCAGCGATTTTAGACCTCAGACACCAGGATCTGGCCTAGAAGAGAACCACTTCAGCGATTTCAGACCTCAGTCACCAGGATCTGGTTTAGAAGAGAACCACTTCAGTGATTTGAGACCTCATACATCAGGATCTGGCCTAGAAGAGAACCACTTCAGTGATTTTAGACCTCAGACACCAGGATCTGGCCTAGAAGAGAACCACTTCAGTGATTTGAGACCTCATACATCAGGATCTGGCCTAGAAGAGAACCACTTCAGTGATTTCAGACCTCAGTCACCAGGATCTGGTTTAGAAGAGAACCACTTCAGTGATTTGAGACCTCATACATCAGGATCTGGCCTAGAAGAGAACCACTTCAGTGATTTGAGACCTCATACATCAGGATCTGGCCTAGAAGAGAACCACTTCAGTGATTTTAGACCTCAGACACCAGGATCTGGGCTAAAAGAGAACAACTTCAGTGATTTTAGACCTCAGACACCAGGATCTGGCTTAGAAGAGAACCCGTTCAGTGATTTTAGGACTCAGGCACCCGGATCTGTCCTAGAAGAGAACCAGTAAAGTGATTTTAGACCTCAGACACCAGGATCTGGTTTAGAAGAGAACCAGTTCAGTGATTTCAGGACTCAGGCACCGTGATCTGGCCTACAAGAAAACCAGTTCAGTGATTGTAGGACTCAGGTACCAGGATCTGTCCTAGAAGAGAACCAGTTCAGTGATTTTAGACCTCAGACACCAGGATCTGGCTTAGAAGAGAACCACTTCAGAGATTTTAGACCTCAGACACCAGGATCTGGTTTAGAAGAGAACCACTTCAGTGATTGTACACCTCAGACACCAGGATCTGGCTTAGAAGAGAACCACTTCAGTGATTTTAGACCTCAGGCACCAGGATCTGTCCTAGAAGAGAAGCAGTAAAGTGATTTTAGACGTCAGACACCAGGATCTGGCTTAGAAGAGAACCACTTCAGAGATTTTAGACCTCAGACACCAGGATCAGGTTTAGAAGAGAACCACTTCAGTGATTTCAGACCTCAGACACCAGGATCTGGCCTAGAAGAGAACCACTTCAGTGATTTTAGACCTCAGGCACCAGGATCTGTCCTAGAAGAGAAGCAGTAAAGTGATTTTAGACGTCAGACACCAGGATCTGGCTTAGAAGAGAACCACTTCAGTGATTTTAGACCTCAGACACCAGGATCTATCCTAGAAGAGAACCACTTCAGTGATTTTAGACCTCAGGCACCGGGATCTGGCTTAGAAGATAACCACTTCAGAGATTTTAGACCTCAGACACCAGGATCTGGTTTAGAAGAGAACCACTTCAGTGATTTATACCTCAGACACCAGGATCTGGCTTAGAAGAGAACCACTTGAGAGATTTTAGACCTCAGACACCAGGATCTGTCCTAGAAGAGAACCACTTCAGTGATTTATACCTCAGAAGCCAGGACCTGGCTTAGAAGAGAACCACTTCAGTGATTTTAGACCTCAGACACCAGGATCTTACCTAGAAGAGAATCACTTCAGTGATTTTAGATCTCAGACACCAGGATATGGTCTAAAAGAGAACCAGTTCAGTGATTTTAGGACTCAGGCACCGTGATCTGGCCTACAAGAAAACCAGCGATTTTGGATCTCAGACACCAGGATCTGGCTTAGAAGAGAACCACTTCAGTGATTTTAGACCTCAGGCACCAGGATCTGTCCTAGAAGAGAACCAGTAAAGTGATTTTAGACCTCAGACACCAGGATCTCGCTTAGATGAGAACCACTTCAGTGATTTTAGGTCTCAGGCACCGGGATCTGGCCTAGAAGAGAACCAGCGATTTTGGATCTCAGACACCAGGATCTGGCTTAGAAGAGAACCACTTCAGTGATTTTAGACCTCAGGCACCAGGATATGTCCTAGAAGAGAAGCAGTAAAGTGATTTTAGACGTCAGACACCAGGATCTGGCTTAGAAGAGAACCACTTCAGTGATTTTAGAACTCAGGCACCAGGATCTGGTCTAAAAGAGAACCAGTTCAGTGATTTTAGACCTCAGACACCAGGATCTGGTTTAGAAGAGAACCACTTCAGTGATTTTAGACCTCAGGCACCAGGATCTGTCCTAGAAGAGAAGCAGTAAAGTGATTTTAGACCTCAGACACCAGGATCTGGTCTAAAAGAGAACCACTTCAGAGATTTTAGACCTCAGACACCAGGATCTGGTTTAGAAGAGAAACACTTCAGTGATTTTAGACCTCAGGCACCCGGATATTGCCTAGAAGAGAACCACTTCAGTGATTTGAGACCTCAGACACCTGGATCTGGCCTAGAAGAGAACCACTTCAGTGATTTCAGACCTCAGTCACCAGGATCTGGTTTAGAAGAGAACCACTTCAGTGATTTTAGACCTCAGGCACCAGGATCACTCCTAGAAGAGAACTACTTCAGTGATTTTAGACCTCAGACACCAGGATCTGGCTTAGAAGAGAACAACTTCAGTGATTTTAGACCTCAGACACCAGGATCTGGCCTAGAAGAGAACCACTTCAGTGATTTCAGACCTCAGTCACCAGGATCTGGTTTAGAAGAGAACCACTTCAGTGATTTGAGACCTCATACATCAGGATCAGGCCTAGAAGAGAACCACTTCAGTGATTTTAGACCTCAGACACCAGGATCTGGCCTAGAAGAGAACCACTTCAGTGATTAGAGACCTCATACATCAGGATCTGGCCTAGAAGAGAACCACTTCAGTGATTTCAGACCTCAGTCACCAGGATCTGGTTTAGAAGAGAACCACTTCAGTGATTTGAAACCTCATACATCAGGATCTGGCCTAGAAGAGAACCACTTCAGTGATTTCAGACCTCAGACACCAGGATCTGGCTTAGAAGAGAACCACTTCAGTGATTTGAGACCTCATACATCAGGATCTGGCCTAGAAGAGAACCACTTCAGTGATTTTAGACCTCAGACACCAGGATCTGGCTTAGAAGAGAACAACTTCAGTGATTTTAGACCTCAGACACCAGGATCTGGGCTAAAAGAGAACAACTTCAGTGATTTTAGACCTCAGACACCAGGATCTGGCTTAGAAGAGAACCAGTAAAGTGATTTTAGACCTCAGACACCAGGATCTGGCTTAGAAGAGAACCACTTCAGAGATTTTAGACCTCAGACACCAGGATCTGGTTTAGAAGAGAACCAGTTCAGTGATTTCAGGACTCAGGCACCGTGATCTGGCCTACAAGAAAACCAGTTCAGTGATTGTAGGACTCAGGTACCAGGATCTGTCCTAGAAGAGAACCAGTTCAGTGATTTTAGACCTCAGACACCAGGATCTGGCTTAGAAGAGAACCACTTCAGAGATTTTAGACCTCAGACACCAGGATCTGGTTTAGAAGAGAACCACTTCAGTGATTGTACACCTCAGACACCAGGATCTGGCTTAGAAGAGAACCACTTCAGTGATTTTAGACCTCAGGCACCAGGATCTGTCCTAGAAGAGAAGCAGTAAAGTGATTTTAGACGTCAGACACCAGGATCTGGCTTAGAAGAGAACCACTTCAGAGATTTTAGACCTCAGACACCAGGATCAGGTTTAGAAGAGAACCACTTCAGTGATTTCAGACCTCAGACACCAGGATCTGGCCTAGAAGAGAACCACTTCAGTGATTTTAGACCTCAGGCACCAGGATCTGTCCTAGAAGAGAAGCAGTAAAGTGATTTTAGACGTCAGACACCAGGATCTGGCTTAGAAGAGAACCACTTCAGTGATTTTAGACCTCAGACACCAGGATCTGTCCTGGAAGAGAACCACTTCAGTGATTTTAGACCTCAGGCACCGGGATCTGGCTTAGAAGAGAACCACTTCAGAGATTTTAGACCTCAGACACCAGGATCTGGTTTAGAAGAGAACCACTTCAGTGATTTATACCTCAGACACCAGGATCTGGCTTAGAAGAGAACCACTTGAGAGATTTTAGACCTCAGACACCAGGATCTGTCCTAGAAGAGAACCACTTCAGTGATTTATACCTCAGAAACCAGGACCTGGCTTAGAAGAGAACCACTTCAGTGATTTTAGACCTCAGACACCAGGATCTTGCCTAGAAGAGAATCACTTCAGTGATTTTAGATCTCAGACACCAGGATATGGTCTAAAAGAGAACCAGTTAAGTGATTTTAGGACTCAGGCACCGTGATCTGGCCTACAAGAAAACCAGCGATTTTGGATCTCAGACACCAGGATCTGGCTTAGAAGAGAACCACTTCAGTGATTTTAGACCTCAGGCACCAGGATCTGTCCTAGAAGAGAACCAGTAAAGTGATTTTAGACCTCAGACACCAGGATCTCGCTTAGATGAGAACCACTTCAGTGATTTTAGGACTCAGGCACCGGGATCTGGCCTAGAAGAGAACCAGCGATTTTGGATCTCAGACACCAGGATCTGGCTTAGAAGAGAACGACTTCAGTGATTTTAGACCTCTGACACCAGGATCTGAGCTAAAAGACAACCAGTTCAGTGATTTTAGACCTCAGGCACCAGGATCTGGCCTAGAAGAGAACCAGAGACTTTAGACCTCAGACACCAGGATCTGGCTTAGATGAGAACCAGTTCAGTGATTTTAGGGCTCAGGCACCCGGATCTGGGCTAAAAGAGAACCACTTCTGTGATTTTAGGACTCAGGCACCGGGATCTGGCCTAGAAGAGAACCAGCGATTTTGGATCTCAGACACCAGGATCTGGCTTAGAAGAGAACCACTTCAGTGATTTTAGATCTCAGACACCAGGATATGGTCTAAAAGAGAACCAGTTCAGTGATTTTAGGACTCAGGCACCGTGATCTGGCCTACAAGAAAACCAGCGATTTTGGATCTCAGACACCAGGATCTGGGCTAAAAGAGAACCACTTCAGTGATTTTAGGACTCAGGCACCGTGATCTGTCCTAGAAGAGAACCAGTAAAGTGATTTTAGACCTCAGACACCAGGATCTGGCTTAGATGAGAACCAGTTCAGTGATTTTAGGACTCAGGCACCCGGATCTGGGCTAAAAGAGAACCACTTCAGTGATTTTAGGACTCAGGCACCGGGATCTGGCCTAGAAGAGAACCAGCGATTTTGGATCTCCGACACCAGGATCTGGCTTAGAAGAGAACGACTTCAGTGATTTTAGACCTCAGACACCAGGATCTGGGCTAAAAGAGAACCAGTTCAGTGATTTTAGACCTCAGGCACCGGGATCTGGCCTAGAAGAGAGCCAGAGACTTTAGACCTCAGACACCAGGATCTGGCTTAGATGAGAACCAGTTCAGTGATTTTAGGGCTCAGGCACCCGGCTCTGGGCTAAAAGAGAACCACTTCTGTGATTTTAGGACTCAGGCACCGGGATCTGGCCTAGAAGAGAACCAGCGATTTTGGATCTCAGGCACAAGGATCTGGCTTAAAAGAGAACCACTTCAGTGATTTTAGACCTCAGGCACCAGGATCTGGTCTAAAAGAGAACCAGTTCAGTGATTTTAGGACTCAGGCACCGTGATCTGGCCTACAAGAAAACCAGCGATTTTGGATCTCAGACACCAGGATCTGGCTTAGAAGAGAACCAATTCAGTGATTTTAGACCTCAGGCACCAGGATCTGTCCTAGAAGAGAACCAGTAAATTGATTTTAGACCTCAGACACCAGGATCGGGTCTAAAAGAGAACCACTTCAGAGATTTTAGAGCTCAGACACCAGGATCTGGTTTAGAAGAGAACCAGTTCAGTGATTTTAGGACTCAGGCACCGTGATCTGGCCTACAAGAAAACCAGCGATTTTGGATCTCAGGCACCAGGATCTGTCCTAGAACCAGTTCAGTGATTTTAGACCTCAGACACCAGGATCTGGCTTAGAAGAGAACCACTTCAGAGATTTTAGACCTCAGACACCAGGATCTGGTTTAGAAGAGAACCACTGCAGTGATTTTAGACCTCAGGCACCCGGATCTGTCCTAGAAGAGAACCAGTTGAGTGATTTGAGACCTCACACATCAGGATCTGGCCTAGAAGAGAACCTCTTCAGTGATTTTAGACCTCAGGCACCAGGATCTGGCCTAGAAGAGAACCACTTCAGTGATTTTAGACCTCAGGCACCAGGATCTGTCCTAGAAGAGAACCAGTAAAGTGATTTTAAACCTCAGACACCAGGATCTGGCATAGAAGAGAACCACTTCAGAGATTTTAGACCTCAGACACCAGGATCTGGTTTAGAAGAGAACCACTTCAGTGATTTTAGACCTCAGGCACCGTGATCTGGCCTACAAGAAAACCAGCGATTTTGGATCTCAGGCACCAGGATCTGTCCTAGAAGAGAACAACTTCAGTGATTTTAGACCTCAGACACCAGGATCTGGCTTAGAAGAGAATCACTTCAGAGATTTTAGACCTCAGACACCAGGATCTGGCCTAGAAGAGAACCACTTCGGTGATTTTAGACCTCAGGCACCAGGATCTGTGCTAGAAGAGAACCAGTGATTTTAGACCTCAGACACCAGGATCTGGCTTAGATGAGAACCAGTTCAGTGATTTTAGGACTCAGGCACCGGGATCTGGCCTAGAAGAGAACCAGCTATTTTGGATCTCAGACACCAGGGTCTGGCTTAGAAGAGAACCACTTCAGTGATTTTAGACCTCAGACACAAGGATCTGGGCTAAAAGACAACCAGTGATTTTAGACCTCAGACACCAGGATCTGGCTTAGATGAGAACCAGTTCAGTGATTTTAGGACTCAGGCACCCGTATCTGGGCTAAAAGAGAACCACTTCAGTGATTTTAGGACTGAGGCACCGGGATCTGGCCTAGAAGAGAACCAGCGATTTTGGATCTCAGACACCAGGATCTGACTTAGAAGAGAACCACTTCAGTGATTTTAGACCTCAGACACCAGGATCTGTCCTAGAAGAGAAGCAGTAAAGTGATTTTAGACGTCAGACACCAGGATCTGGCTTAGAAGAGAACCACTTCAGTGATTTTAGAACTCAGGCACCAGGATCTGGTCTAAAAGAGAACCAGTTCAGTGATTTTAGACCTCAGACACCAGGATCTGGTTTAGAAGAGAAACACTTCAGTGATTTTAGACCTCAGGCACCAGGATCTGTCCTAGAAGAGAACCAGTAAAGTGATTTTAGACCTCAGACACCAGGATCTGGTCTAAAAGAGAACCACTTCAGAGATTTTAGACCTCAGACACCAGGATCTGGTTTAGAAGAGAAACACTTCAGTGATTTTAGACCTCAGGCACCCGGATATTGCCTAGAAGAGAACCACTTCAGTGATTTGAGACCTCATACATCAGGATCTGGCCTAGAAGAGAACCACTTCAGTGATTTCAGACCTCAGACACCAGGATCTGGTTTAGAAGAGAACCACTTCAGTGATTTTAGACCTCAGGCACCAGGATCACTCCTAGAAGAGAACTACTTCAGTGATTTTAGACCTCAGACACCAGGATCTGGCTTAGAAGAGAACAACTTCAGTGATTTTAGACCTCAGACACCAGGATCTGGGCTAAAAGAGAACATCTTCAGTGATTTTAGACCTCAGACACCAGGATCTGGCTTAGAAGAGAACCCGTTCAGTGATTTTAGGACTCTGGCACCCGGATCTGTCCTAGAAGAGAACCAGTAAAGTGATTTTAGACCTCAGACACCAGGATCTGGCTTAGAAGAGAACCACTTCAGAGATTTTAGACCTCAGACACCAGGATCTGGTTTAGAAGAGAACCAGTTCAGTGATTTTAGGACTCAGGCACCGTGATCTGGCCTACAAGAAAACCAGTTCAGTGATTGTAGGACTCAGGTACCAGGATCTGTCCTAGAAGAGAACCAGTTCAGTGATTTTAGACCTCAGACACCAGGATCTGGCTTAGAAGAGAACCACTTCAGAGATTTTAGACCTCAGACACCAGGATCTGGTTTAGAAGAGAACCACTTCAGTGATTGTACACCTCAGACACCAGGATCTGGCTTAGAAGAGAACCACTTCAGTGATTTTAGACCTCAGGCACCAGGATCTGTCCTAGAAGAGAAGCAGTAAAGTGATTTTAGACGTCAGACACCAGGATCTGGCTTAGAAGAGAACCACTTCAGAGATTTTAGACCTCAGACACCAGGATCAGGTTTAGAAGAGAACCACTTCAGTGATTTCAGACCTCAGACACCAGGATCTGGCCTAGAAGAGAACCACTTCAGTGATTTTAGACCTCAGGCACCAGGATCTGTCCTAGAAGAGAAGCAGTAAAGTGATTTTAGACGTCAGACACCAGGATCTGGCTTAGAAGAGAAGCAGTAAAGTGATTTTAGACCTCAGACACCAGGATCTGTCCTAGAAGAGAACCACTTCAGTGATTTTAGACCTCAGGCACCGGGATCTGGCTTAGAAGAGAACCACTTCAGAGATTTTAGACCTCAGACACCAGGATCTGGTTTAGAAGAGAACCACTTCAGTGATTTATACCTCAGACACCAGGATCTGGCTTAGAAGAGAACCACTTGAGAGATTTTAGACCTCAGACACCAGGATCTGTCCTAGAAGAGAACCACTTCAGTGATTTATACCTCAGAAACCAGGACCTGGCTTAGAAGAGAACCACTTCAGTGATTTTAGACCTCAGACACCAGGATCTTACCTAGAAGAGAATCACTTCAGTGATTTTAGATCTCAGACACCAGGATATGGTCTAAAAGAGAACCAGTTCAGTGATTTTAGGACTCAGGCACCGTGATCTGGCCTACAAGAAAACCAGCGATTTTGGATCTCAGACACCAGGATCTGGCTTAGAAGAGAACCACTTCAGTGATTTTAGACCTCAGGCACCAGGATCTGTCCTAGAAGAGAACCAGTAAAGTGATTTTAGACCTCAGACACCAGGATCTCGCTTAGATGAGAACCACTTCAGTGATTTTAGGACTCAGGCACCGGGATCTGGCCTAGAAGAGAACCAGCGATTTTGGATCTCAGACACCAGGATCTGGCTTAGAAGAGAACGACTTCAGTGATTTTAGACCTCTGACACCAGGATCTGAGCTAAAAGACAACCAGTTCAGTGATTTTAGACCTCAGGCACCAGGATCTGGCCTAGAAGAGAACCAGAGACTTTAGACCTCAGACACCAGGATCTGGCTTAGATGAGAACCAGTTCAGTGATTTTAGGGCTCAGGCACCCGGCTCTGGGCTAAAAGAGAACCACTTCTGTGATTTTAGGACTCAGGCACCGGGATCTGGCCTAGAAGAGAACCAGCGATTTTGGATCTCAGGCACCAGGATCTGGCTTAGAAGAGAACCACTTCAGTGATTTTAGATCTCAGACACCAGGATATGGTCTAAAAGAGAACCAGTTCAGTGATTTTAGGACTCAGGCACCGTGATCTGGCCTACAAGAAAACCAGCGATTTTGGATCTCAGACACCAGGATCTGGGCTAAAAGAGAACCACTTCAGTGATTTTAGACCTCAGGCACCAGGATCTGTCCTAGAAGAGAACCAGTAAAGTGATTTTAGACCTCAGACACCAGGATCTGGCTTAGATGAGAACCAGTTCAGTGATTTTAGGACTCAGGCACCCGGATCTGGGCTAAAAGAGAACCACTTCAGTGATTTTAGGACTCAGGCACCGGGATCTGGCCTAGAAGAGAACCAGCGATTTTGGATCTCAGACACCAGGATCTGGCTTAGAAGAGAACGACTTCAGTGATTTTAGACCTCAGACACCAGGATCTGGGCTAAAAGAGAACCAGTTCAGTGATTTTAGACCTCAGGCACCGGGATCTGGCCTAGAAGAGAGCCAGAGACTTTAGACCTCAGACACCAGGATCTGGCTTAGATGAGAACCAGTTCAGTGATTTTAGGGCTCAGGCACCCGGCTCTGGGCTAAAAGAGAACCACTTCAGTGATTTTAGGACTCAGGCACCGGGATCTGGCCTAGAAGAGAACCAGCGATTTTGGATATCAGGCACCAGGATCTGGCTTAAAAGAGAACCACTTCAGTGATTTTAGACCTCAGGCACCAGGATCTGGTCTAAAAGAGAACCAGTTCAGTGATTTTAGGACTCAGGCACCGTGATCTGGCCTACAAGAAAACCAGCGATTTTGGATCTCAGACGCCAGGATCTGGCTTAGAAGAGAACCAATTCAGTGATTTTAGACCTCAGGCACCAGGATCTGTCCTAGAAGAGAACCAGTAAAGTGATTTTAGACCTCAGACACCAGGATCGGGTCTAAAAGAGAACCACTTCAGAGATTTTAGAGCTCAGACACCAGGATCTGGTTTAGAAGAGAACCAGTTCAGTGATTTTAGGACTCAGACACCGTGATCTGGCCTACAAGAAAACCAGCGATTTTGGATCTCAGGCACCAGGATCTGTCCTAGAAGAGAACCAGTTCAGTGATTTTAGACCTCAGACACCAGGATCTGGCTTAGAAGAGAACCACTTCAGAGATTTTAGACCTCAGACACCAGGATCTGGTTTAGAAGAGAACCACTGCAGTGATTTTAGACCTCAGGCACCCGGATCTGTCCTAGAAGAGAACCAGTTGAGTGATTTGAGACCTCACACATCAGGATCTGGCCTAGAAGAGAACCTCTTCAGTGATTTTAGACCTCAGGCACCAGGATCTGGCCTAGAAGAGAACCACTTCAGTGATTTTAGGCCTCAGGCACCAGGATCTGTCCTAGAAGAGAACCAGTAAAGTGATTTTAAACCTCAGACACCAGGATCTGGCATAGAAGAGAACCACTTCAGAGATTTTAGACCTCAGACACCAGGATCTGGTTTAGAAGAGAACCAGTTCAGTGATTTTAGGACTCAGGCACCGTGATCTGGCCTACAAGAAAACCAGCGATTTTGGATCTCAGGCACCAGGATCTGTCCTAGAAGAGAACCAGTTCAGTGATTTTAGACCTCAGACACCAGGATCTGGCTTAGAAGAGAATCACTTCAGAGATTTTAGACCTCAGACACCAGGATCTGGCCTAGAAGAGAACCACTTCAGTGATTTTAGACCTCAGGCACCAGGATCTGTCCTAGAAGAGAAGCAATAAAGTGATTTTAGACGTCAGACACCAGGATCTGGCTTAGAAGAGAACCACTTCAGTGATTTTAGACCTCAGACACCAGGATCTGTCCTAGAAGAGAACCACTTCAGTGATTTTAGACCTCAGAAACCAGGACCTGGCTTAGAAGAGAACCACTTCAGTGATTTTAGACCTCAGACACCAGGATCTTGCCTAGAAGAGAATCACTTCAGTGATTTTAGATCTCAGACACCAGGATATGGTCTAAAAGAGAACCAGTTCAGTGATTTTAGGACTCAGGCACCGTGATCTGGCCTACAAGAAAACCAGCGATTTTGGATCTCAGACACCAGGATCTGGCTTAGAAGAGAACCACTTCAGTGATTTTAGACCTCAGGCACCGGGATCTGTCCTAGAAGAGAACCAGTAAAGTGATTTTAGACCTCAGACACCAGGATCTGGCTTAGATGAGAACCACTTCAGTGATTTTAGGACTCAGGCACCGGGATCTGGCCTAGAAGAGAACCAGCGATTTTGGATCTCAGACACCAGGATCTGGCTTAGAAGAGAACGACTTCAGTGATTTTAGACCTCTGACACCAGGATCTGAGCTAAAAGACAACCAGTTCAGTGATTTTAGACCTCAGGCACCAGGATCTGGCCTAGAAGAGAACCAGAGACTTTAGACCTCAGACACCAGGATCTGGCTTAGATGAGAACCAGTTCAGTGATTTTAGGGCTCAGGCACCCGGATCTGGGCTAAAAGAGAACCACTTCTGTGATTTTAGGACTCAGGCACCGGGATCTGGCCTAGAAGAGAACCAGCGATTTTGGATCTCAGACACCAGGATCTGGCTTAGAAGAGAACCACTTCAGTGATTTTAGATCTCAGACACCAGGATATGGTCTAAAAGAGAACCAGTTCAGTGATTTTAGGACTCAGGCACCGTGATCTGGCCTACAAGAAAACCAGTGATTTTGGATCTCAGACACCAGGATCTGGGCTAAAAGAGAACCACTTCAGTGATTTTAGACCTCAGGCACCAGGATCTGTCCTAGAAGAGAAGCAGTAAAGTGATTTTAGACGTCAGACACCAGGATCTGGCTTAGATGAGAACCAGTTCAGTGATTTTAGGACTCAGGCACCCGGATCTGGGCTAAAAGAGAAGCACTTCAGTGATTTTAGGACTCAGGCACCGGGATCTGGCCTAGAAGAGAACCAGCGATTTTGGATCTCAGACACCAGGATCTGGCTTAGAAGAGAACGACTTCAGTGATTTTAGACCTCGGACACCAGGATCTGGGCTAAAAGAGAACCAGTTCAGTGATTTTAGACCTCAGGCACCGGGATCTGGCCTAGAAGAGAGCCAGAGACTTTAGACCTCAGACACCAGGATCTGGCTTAGATGAGAACCAGTTCAGTGATTTTAGGGCTCAGGCACCCGGATCTGGGCTAAAAGAGAACCACTTCTGTGATTTTAGGACTCAGGCACCGGGATCTGGCCTAGAAGATAACCAGCGATTTTGGATCTCAGGCACCAGGATCTGGCTTAAAAGAGAACCACTTCAGTGATTTTAGACCTCAGGCACCAGGATCTGGTCTAAAAGAGAACCAGTTCAGTGGTTTTAGGACTCAGGCACCGTGATCTGGCCTACAAGAAAACCAGCGATTTTGGATCTCAGACACCAGGATCTGGCTTAGAAGAGAACCACTTCAGTGATTTTAGACCTCAGGCACCAGGATCTGTCCTAGAAGAGAACCAGTAAAGTGATTTTAGACCTCAGACACCAGGATCGGGTCTAAAAGAGAACCACTTCAGAGATTTTAGAGCTCAGACACCAGGATCTGGTTTAGAAGAGAACCAGTTCAGTGATTTTAGGACTCAGGCACCGTGATCTGGCCTACAAGAAAACCAGCGATTTTGGATCTCAGGCACCAGGGTCTGTCCTAGAAGAGAACCAGTTCAGTGATTTTAGACCTCAGACACCAGGATCTGGCTTAGAAGAGAACCACTTCAGAGATTTTAGACCTCAGACACCAGGATCTGGTTTAGAAGAGAACCACTGCAGTGATTTTAGACCTCAGGCACCCGGATCTGTCCTAGAAGAGAACCAGTTGAGTGATTTGAGACCTCACACATCAGGATCTGGCCTAGAAGAGAACCTCTTCAGTGATTTTAGACCTCAGGCACCAGAATCTGGCCTAGAAGAGAACCACTTCAGTGATTTTAGACCTCAGGCACCAGGATCTGTCCTAGAAGAGAACCAGTAAAGTGATTTTAGACCTCAGGCACCAGGATCTGGCCTAGAAGAGAACCACTTCAGTGATTTTAGACCTCAGGCACCAGGATCTGTCCTAGAAGAGAACCAGTAAAGTGATTTTAGACCTCAGACACCAGGATCTGGCATAGAAGAGAACCACTTCAGAGATTTTAGACCTCAGACACCAGGATCTGGTTTAGAAGAGAACCAGTTCAGTGATTTTAGGACTCAGGCACCGTGATCTGGCCTACAAGAAAACCAGCGATTTTGGATCTCAGGCACCAGGATCTGTCCTAGAAGAGAAGCAGTAAAGTGATTTTAAACGTCAGACACCAGGATCTGGCTTAGAAGAGAACCTCTTCAGTGATTTTAGACCTTAGACACCAGGATCTGTCCTAGAAGAGAACCAGTAAAGTGATTTTTGGACTCAGGCACCGGGATCTGGTTTAGAAGTGAACCACTTCAGTGATTTATACCTCAGACACCAGGATCCGGCTTAGAAGAGAACCACTTCAGTGATTTTAGACCTCAGACACCAGGATCTGGCTTAGAAGAGAACCACTTCAGAGATTTTAGACCTCAGGCACCAGGATCTGGCTTAGAACACAACCACTTCAGTGATTTATACCTCAGACACCAGGATCTGGCTTAGAAGAGAACCACTTCATTGATTTTAGACCTCAGACACCAGGATCTGGCTTAGATGAGAACCATTTCAGTGATTTTAGGACTCAGGCACGCGGATCTTGCCTAGAAGAGAACCAGCGATTTTGGATCTCAGACACCAGGATCTGGCCTAGTAGAGAACCACTTCAGTGATTTTAGACCTCAGACACTAGGATCTGGGCTAAAAGAAAACGACTTCAGTGATTTTAGGACTCAGGCACCGGGATCTGGCCTAGAAGAGAACCAGCGATTTTGGATCTCAGACACCAGGATCTGGCTTAGAAGAGAACCACTTCAGTGATTTTAGACCTCAGGGACCAGGATCACTCCTAGAAGAGAACCAGTAAAGTGATTTTAGTCCTCAGACACCAGGATCTGGTTTAGAAGAGAACCACTTCAGTGAGTTTAGACCTCAGACAACAGGATCTGGCTTAGAAGAGAACCACTTCAGAGATTTTAGACCTCAGACACCAGGATCTGGTTTAGAAGAGAACCACTTCAGTGATTTATACCTCAGACACCAGGACCTGGCTTAGAAGAGAACCACTTCAGTGATTTTAGACCTCAGGCACCGGGATCTGGCCTAGAAGAGAACCAGCGATTTTGGATCTCAGGCACCAGGATCTGGCTTAAAAGAGAACCACTTCAGTGATTTTAGACCTCAGGGACCAGGATCTGTACTAGAAGAGAACCAGTAAAGTGATTTTAGTCCTCAGACACCAGGATCTGGTTTAGAAGAGAACCACTTCTGTGATTTTAGTCCTCAGACACCTGGATCTTGCCTAGAAGAGAACCACTTCAGTGATTTTAGACCTCAGGCACAGGGATCTGGCCTAGAAGAGAACCAGAGACTTTAGACCTCAGACACCAGGATCTGGCTTAGATGAGAACCATTTCAGTGATTTTAGGACTCAGGCACCCGGATCTTGCCTAGAAGAGAACCAGCGATTTTGGATCTCAGACACCAGGATCTGGCCTAGTAGAGAACCACTTCAGTGATTTTAGACCTCAGACACTAGGATCTGGGCTAAAAGAAAACGACTTCAGTGATTTTAGGACTCAGGCACCGGGATCTGGCCTAGAAGAGAACCAGCGATTTTGGATCTCAGACACCAGGATCTGGCTTAGAAGAGAACCACTTCAGTGATTTTAGACCTCAGGGACCAGGATCACTCCTAGAAGAGAACCAGTAAAGTGATTTTAGTCCTCAGACACCAGGATCTGGTTTAGAAGAGAACCACTTCAGTGAGTTTAGACATCAGACAACAGGATCTGGCTTAGAAGAGAACCACTTCAGAGATTTTAGACCTCAGACACCAGGATCTGGTTTAGAAGAGAACCACTTCAGTGATTTATACCTCAGACACCAGGACCTGGCTTAGAAGAGAACCACTTCAGTGATTTTAGACCTCAGGCACCGGGATCTGGCCTAGAAGAGAACCAGCGATTTTGGATGTCAGGCACCAGGATCTGGCTTAAAAGAGAACCACTTCAGTGATTTTAGACCTCAGGGACCAGGATCTGTACTAGAAGAGAACCAGTAAAGTGATTTTAGTCCTCAGACACCAGGATCTGGTTTAGAAGAGAACCACTTCAGTGAGTTTAGACCTCAGACAACAGGATCTGGCTTAGAAGAGAACCACTTCAGAGATTTTAGACCTCAGACACCAGGATCTGGTTTAGAAGAGAACCACTTCAGTGATTTATACCTCAGACACCAGGACCTGGCTTAGAAGAGAACCACTTCAGTGATTTTAGACCTCAGGCACCGGGATCTGGCGTAGAAGAAAACCAGCGATTTTGGATCTCAGACACCAGGATCTGGCCTAGTAGAGAACCAGTTCAGTGATTTTAGACCTCAGACACCAGGATCTGGCTTAGAAGAAAACCACTTCAGTGATTTTAGTCCTCAGACACCTGGATCTTGCCTAGAAGAGAACCACTTCAGTGATTTTAGACCTCAGGCACAGGGATCTGGCCTAGAAGAGAACCAGAGACTTTAGACCTCAGACACCAGGATCTGGCTTAGATGAGAACCAGTTCAGTGATTTTAGGACTCAGGCACCCGGATCTTGCCTAGAAGAGAACAACTTCAGTGATTTTAGACCTCAGACACCAGGATCTGGGCTAAAAGAAAACCACTTCAGTGATTTTAGGACTCAGGCACCAGGATCTGGCCTAGAAGAGAACCAGCGATTTTGGACCTCAGACACCAGGATCTGGTTTAGAAGAGAACCAGTTCAGTGATTTTAGGACTCAGGCACCGTGATCTGGCTTAGATGAGAACCAGCGATTTTGGATCTCAGACACCAGGATCTGGCTTAGAAGAGAACCACTTCAGTGATTTTAGACCTCAGGCACCAGGATCTGTCCTAGAAGAGAACCAGTAAAGTGATTTTAGACCTCAGACACCAGGATCTGGCTTAGAAGAGAACCACTTCAGAGATTTTAGACCTCAGGCACCGGGATCTGGTTTAGAAGGGAACCAGTAAAGTGATTTTATACCTCAGACACCAGGATCTGGCTTAGAATAGAACCACTTCAGTGATTTTAGACCTCAGGCACCATGATCTGTCCTAGAAGAGAAGCAGTAAAGTGATTTTAGACGTCAGACACCAGGATCTGGCTTAGAAGAGAACCACTTCAGTGATTTTAGACCTCTGACACCAGGATCTGTCCTAGAAGAGAACCAGTAAAGTGATTTTAGGACTCAGGCACCGGGATCTGGCTTAGAAGAGAACCACTTCAGAGATTTTAGACCTCAGACACTAGGATCTGGTTTAGAAGAGAACCACTTTAGTGATTTTAGACCTCAGACACCAGGATCTGGCTTAGAAGAGAACCACTTCAGAGATTTTAGACCTCAGACACCAGGATCTGGTTTAGAAGAGAACCACTTCTGTGATTTATACCTCAGACACCAGGACCTGGCTTAGAAGAGAACCACTTCAGTGATTTTAGACCTCAGACACCTGGATCTTGCCTGGATGAGAACCACTTCAGAGATATTAGACCTCAGACACCAGGATCTGGTCTAAAAGAGAACCAGATCAGTGATTTTAGACCTCAGGCACCGGGATCTGGCGTAGAAGAAAACCAGCGATTTTGGATCTCAGACACCAGGATCTGGCTTAGAAGAGAACCACATCAGTGATTTTAGACCTCAGACGCCAGGATCTTGCTTAGAAGATAACCCTTTAGTGATTTTGAACTCAGACACCAGGATCTTGCCTGGAAGAGAACCAGTTCAGTGATTTTAGACCTCAGACACCAGGATCTGGCTTAGAAGAGAACCACTTCAGTGATTTTAGACCTCAGGCACCAGTATCTGTCCTAGAAGAGAAGCAGTAAAGTGATTTTAAACGTCAGACACCAGGATCTGGCTTAGAAGAGAACCACTTCAGTGATTTTAGCCCTCAGACACCAGGATCTGTCCTAGAAGAGAACCAGTAAAGTGATTTTTGGACTCAGGCACCGGGATCTGGTTTAGAAGAGAACCACTTCAGAGATTTTAGACCTCAGGCACCAGGATCTGGTTTAGAAGACAACCACTTCAGTGATTTATACCTCAGACACCAGGATCTGGCTTAGAAGAGAACCACTTCAGAGATTTTAGACCTCAGACACCAGGATCTGGTTTAGAAGAGAACCACTTCTGTGATTTATACCTCAGACACCAGGACCTGGCTTAGAAGAGAACCACTTCAGTGATTTTAGACCTCAGACACCTGGATCTTGCCTGGATGAGAACCACTTCAGAGATATTAGACCTCAGACACCAGGATCTGGTCTAAAAGAGAACCAGATCAGTGATTTTAGACCTCAGGCACCGGGATCTGGCGTAGAAGAAAACCAGCGATTTTGGATCTCAGACACCAGGATCTGGCTTAGAAGAGAACCACATCAGTGATTTTAGACCTCAGACGCCAGGATCTTGCTTAGAAGATAACCCTTTAGTGATTTTGAACTCAGACACCAGGATCTTGCCTGGAAGAGAACCAGTTCAGTGATTTTAGACCTCAGACACCAGGATCTGGCTTAGAAGAGAACCACTTCAGTGATTTTAGACCTCAGGCACCAGTATCTGTCCTAGAAGAGAAGCAGTAAAGTGATTTTAAACGTCAGACACCAGGATCTGGCTTAGAAGAGAACCACTTCAGTGATTTTAGCCCTCAGACACCAGGATCTGTCCTAGAAGAGAACCAGTAAAGTGATTTTTGGACTCAGGCACCGGGATCTGGTTTAGAAGAGAACCACTTCAGAGATTTTAGACCTCAGGCACCAGGATCTGGTTTAGAAGACAACCACTTCAGTGATTTATACCTCAGACACCAGGACCGTGCTTAGAAGAGAACCACTTCAGTGATTTTAGACCTCAGACACCTGGATCTTGCCTAGAAGAGAACCACTTCAGTGATTTTAGACCTCAGACACCAGGATCTGGCTTAGAAGAGAACCACATCAGTGATTTATACCTCAGACACCAGGACCGTGCTTAGAAGAGAACCACTTCAGTGATTTTAGACCTCAGACACCTGGATCTTGCCTAGAAGAGAACCACTTCAGTGATTTTAGACCTCAGACACCAGGATCTGGCTTAGAAGAGAACCACTTCAGTGATTTTAGACCTCAGACACCAGGATCTGGGCTAAAAGAGAACCAGTTCAGTGATCTTAGACCTCAGGCACCGGGATCTGTCCTAGAAGCGAACCAGTGATTTTAGACCTCAGACACCAGGATCTGGCTTAGATGAGAACCAGTTCAGTGATTTTAGGACTCAGGCACCCGGATCTTGCCTAGAAGAGAACCACTTCAGTGATTTTAGACCTCAGACACCAGGATCTGGGCTAAAAGAAAACCACTTCAGTGATTTTAGGACTCAGGCACCGGGATCTGGCCTAGAAGAGAACCAGCGATTTTGGATCTCAGACACCAGGATCTGGTTTAGAAGAGAACCAGTTCAGTGATTTTAGGACTCAGGCACCAGGATCTGTCCTAGAAGAGAACCAGTAAAGTGATTTTAGACCTCAGACACCAGGATCTGGATTAGAAGAGAACCACTTTGTTACAAAGGGTAAAAGGAAATGTTTGTTATAGGCTTGTTGTATGCAGGAATTTACTGTATTATTAAATGTCGAATCACAGTATTGTAATTAAGCTAGCTAAAGAGCTTGCACAAAGGAACATAAAGATACCGGGTAACCTTGAAGATGTTAGCTGGAGTCAGAAACTGTCCATATGTGGTGATGTATGACGAAAGGTGAAGGAAAGGTTGACTAAGGAGGATTAGTGATGTATGACGAGAGGTGAAGGATAGGACATAGAGGAAGACTGGTGATAACTGATTGCTTGCCTCAGCCTCATCAACTACCGAGGGATGGAGGATGACCCCCCTAACAACAACTTGGGGATGCGTACCTCGGAATGTGGAAGGACACTGACGCGGAACAGCTACCACATAAAAAGATCAACGAACTGTCAGGAAGATGCGGCAGTTGGTGGAGCGGAGACTCCCTGTCGCCCAGCGCTGTTTTTGCTTTATTGTTCACTGCCTTACTTAATTTGTATTAAACCAAATCAACTCTGAATTGGCCTCCGTGAATCCTTTATAACAATTTTGGTGCCGTGACTCGGATAAGGAATAGGGAGTGGAATAAGAACAACGGAGAGGCGCCCCGCTGTCACCAGCGGCTTCGCTGTTCTCATTCCTACCTATCCTTACCGACGATCCGAAATTTTGAACAATAAAGCAAAGGAATAACCGGTTGACCCCATAAATTTTGTGCACAAAAGTCCGGACGAAGACGCGGGACACGTAAGTATCTGCCTTTTTGCGCAAGGTTCCGTTCGGTCGGGGTCGGGTTTCCCAGAGTGGAGTGTGTGGTGTGTGCATGAGAGGGGGCCGACAGCTCGGACCAACCCAAGTGAGTGTGGACCCTTAAGTAGTGCGGTTCTCATTGCTATCCCAAGCGTGAGCCACGAACAAGGGGAAGCGAGTGAATAAAAAGTTGTGTGAACACTCTGGAAGATGGGACAGGGGAAAGTAAGGTGCCTCTTCCCGTTAAACGTTCTAATATACCAAAGGACTCACCCTTATATTTTATGTTAACTATGTGGAAACATTACCCAGGTATAGGGAATAAATCTAAAGATAAGATGATTGACTATTGTGTTAATAAATGGGGAGGCCAAAAGATTGGGTCAGCCTGGGTAAATGATAAAGTTCCCTTTAGCCAGGAAAAGAGTGAATATGCAGCAGTATGGGCCACCCGACCAGGGGGACCAGGGGACCCGCTCGGGGTAGCTGAGCGAGTAGATCAATTTTTGGGTCCTAGTATATACACCTGGGACGAATTGCAATTTATTTTGGGCATTCTTTTTACAACAGAAGAGGAAAACATGATAAGGACGGCTGGCATGCGAGCTTGGGATGCTCAACATGCACAAGGTCCACAGGCCGATATAAAATGGCCATTACAAAGACCTCAATGGGACCACCAGAATAATAATTACCAAGTCCATATGCAGGACTTATGGAACATAATAATCCAAGGGATTCGTGATGCAGTCCCACGGGGACAGAATATAAATAGAGCCTTTAATGAAAGACAAGGGAAGGATGAATCTCCAAATGATTGGCTCGAAAGGCTACGAAAAAGTATGCAAATGTATTTAGGCTTGGATACCGAAGCCCCCCTTGGGCAAGCGTTACTTAAAACACAATTTGTTGCAAAATCCTGGGAAGATATCAAAAGAAGGTTGGAAAAGATTGAGAATTGCCAGGATAGAGGGTTAGACGAATTATTAAGAGAAGCTCAGAAAGTATATATAGGAAGGGATGATGAAAATCATAAGGGAGAAGTTTGGATGATGGTGGCAGCAGTCAGAGAAAGCCAAGGAATAGGAAAACGAGAAAATAAGCCTCCACCTCGATTATTAGACAACCGAAGGGTGAACGCGGAAGACAAAAGGGAAGAAAGAACTTGTTTTTATTGTAGGAAGAAGGGACATTTGAAGCGGAATTGCAGAAACAGGATTCATGATAAGAAAATGTTTAAGGAAGATTAGGGGAGTCAGGGGCTCTATTTATTAGGGACCCAGAAACATCGTGAGCCCTTGATAACTTTGAGAATAGGTCCCTTACAGGAAAACTTTCAATTTTTGGTAGACTCAGGTGCTGAAAGATCCACCATTCAGCGTCTGCCTGGAGGGTGTAAATTATCCTCAGATACCACAATGGTGGTAGGTGCAAAAGGTGAACCCTTTAGGTAGGAATAGTAAAAATGTGGAAATTGAAACAGATTTAAAAATAAGTTTAGGAGATTTTTGGTGGTATCGGAGGCAGAATTTAATTCATTGGGCCGAGATTTGATTATTGAATTGGGAATCTCTTTAGAAGTAAAAATAAAGCCATCCAAATTAAGCTTTGTCCTTTACGGACCGGAGATGAAGAGAAAATAAATCCCGAGGTCTGGTATACCCCTGAAAGGGTTGGACGCATGCCAACAGAGTTAAAGGACCCATAGTTCACAAGGAATGGAAGGTTGTCAGTCCCGAAGGAGATCTAAAGCTAAAACTAGCTCGAAGGCCAAAGGAGACTCCTTAAAGATTGTCCAAGACGAGGAGAATAGTCCCTTGCAGAGACGAATTTGGCGGCTGCAGCGCAAGATTGCCCCACTGTGGTATAACATAGAACTGGTATTTGGAACAAAACTTACTGTGAGACATGAGGAAGATCTTGAATTTATTATTTCATGGATCCGCAGAAACTTTGTAAATTATCCGAGTAGAGATCCTACCTGTCTATGTTGTGGGTCACATTTCCATTTAGCGTGGGCTGAAATAATCTGTGGGGGTTGTGGGGATAATTGTTGGGTGTATCAACATCATCTTGTTTTGGGTCACAAATGTAGAACATGTTCATATGAGTTAGACATGCCGAGTTATCATGATGCTCTTTCTGAAGAAACAGGAGAGATGGACTATCAAAGAGCGAAGGAATTAGTAGAAAATCAAGAAGATCTTGAACTAAGGTTATTGTATTGGAGACTGAATCAAGCTGTAAGACTTGCAACTGCTGATCGTAAGACAAAAATTTTACAATTAATTTGTGGTCCGCAGGTGTCTTTGCATCATGCGTTGCAAGTTTTATCTAAAAAAACTGGGATGCTATATGTAAAAAGTTTTTAACTAGTCTTAAAATCTGATGTTTCCTTTTTAGATAAGAAAATGGACCTGTTTGGATAAAAAGCTGGGTTTTCTACATGAATTGAGTTTGGTTTAAGCAATTACCCCTTGTGGTACAGTGTATCATAGGATTTATCATAGCAATTATTGGCTCATTAATCATGTATTGGATGTGGAAAATCTCAAAGTGTGGAAAAGGAATCTGCAGTGACTGAAATATCTTGTGGAGAACAGACCATTATTTAAGAACCCCTTTCTGAGCATTTCCTGTAATGGGTAACCTGCTGCCGAGAAGAAAAATACACCTCGTAGCTTGCTGCAACCAAGTTGACGAGCGAGGCAGAGGAGACCTTGTAAGGAATGTTCATAGACCTCAGTTGAGGTGGTGGTTCATGATGATATGTTGTATCAATCAAATATCAATGGTCTGTACTCTCAGAAGTCATAATCCACATCGACCCATGATTTGGAAATTAATCAATGAATTAGAATCTAAAGTAAT
Organism: Melanerpes aurifrons; assembly: GCA_011125475.1. Classification (NCBI taxonomy): domain Eukaryota; kingdom Metazoa; phylum Chordata; class Aves; order Piciformes; family Picidae; genus Melanerpes; species Melanerpes aurifrons. The sequence goes on along the minus strand of WWNC01000197.1, from coordinate 356,254 downwards.
ACAAGAATATAAAGGAACTGGGAATAATTGGAATTTTACTGCCTATATATCTGACTTTATAGCATTTTCTGATGATAGACAACGGGTATATTGGAAACCCTATTATATATGTCCGGCCTCAAATCCTGGTAAATCATATTGTAATATGCCCAATCACTATTTTTGTGCCTATTGGGGATGCGAAACAATTGCATCCAGTTGGGAAGCAGTGGGAGACCCATATTTAGATGTAACATGGGGGCCTCCCGGATGTCTACCCCCGAAATATGATTCAACAGCAAGGCAAGTAGAAAATTGTCGAGGAGCTCCCATATGTCATAAAATATTATGTAACAGATTAGAACTAAGAGTAAAAAATCCAGGGCATACATCTTGGGAACTTGGGAGGATATGGGATATACGGGTTTGAGAGCCCGGAACGGATAGAGGGAGCATTTTTTTTTTTAAAAAAAAAATAATCAGACAGAATATGCCACATGATCCTCCTATGGCAATTGGCCCTAGTAAGGTGTTAACCTCTTTGAATACAAAACAAGAAACATTAATTACCCCTCCCGGTCCAATTTTATCCGTCAGGTCTGATCTAGCAATAGATGTCACAGGTACAGCCCCCATGGATGTGTGGACCTATGCTTATCCTAAAATACAGGAAAATGACTCACCTAAGCCTGAGCTGAAAGATCCATTATTAAGAATTATGTACGCAGCTTATGTCACTTTAAATAAGACACACCCAAATTTGACCACTGAATGTTGGTTATGTTATAATATGAGACCTCCTTATTATGAAGCTATTGCACAATTGGGGAAGGTGAAGTGGGTAAACGGGACTAATCCACCTGAGTGCCCATGGAATCAAAACATCACTCAAGGAATTACTATGCAATATGTTTCCGGTTCTGGAAAATGTATTGGGACTGTTCCAAAGCGATATAATAAACTCTGTAATAATACAATATCTCCACAAAGGATACACAAAGGGCAAAGTGAAACAATTCAGTGGATAATTCCGACTCCGGGTACCAAATGGTTGTGTTCAGATATTGGTCTGACACCATGTTTATCCTTAAAGGTTTTTAATGTTTCTGAATTTTGTATACAGGTAATAATAGTTCCTCGACTCGTGTACCGACCAATGGAGAATGTGATACATCAATATGAACACGATTGGACTCGGTCTAAACGGGAGCCAGTTACAGCGATAACTATAGCCATGCTATTAGCTGTCGGAGGGGTAGGTGCTGGGACAGGAATAGCATCACTAGTCAAAAATGAGGAAGTACAAACCTTGCAAAAGGCAGTAAATGAGGACTTAAGTAGAATTGAACAATCAATTGATAATTTAGCTGCCTCAGTTAAGTCGCTATCAGAGGTAGCCTTGCAAAATAGAAGGGGTTTAGATTTATTATTATTGGAAAAAGGAGGATTATGTGTAGCCCTACAAGGAGAGTGTTGTTCTTTCTTAGATTACACGGGGATGGTGAGGGATTCCATGGCTGAGTTACGAAAAAGATTAGAACAACGTAAAAGGGAGAGGGAGTCAGGGGGCATGTGGTATGAAAAATGGTTTAATGTATCACCTTGGTAAACTACTCTGTTATCTGCTGTGGCTGGCCCGATAATTTTAATATTTTTAGGATTAATGTTAGGACCATGTATAATAAGGAGACTCATACAATTTGTAGAAAAGAGGTTTGAAACCACAAAGCTGTTGCTTATAACCATGTCACAAAATGAAAGACAAGATTGTCAAATGTATCACGAGGAAGGTATATGATTAAATTGAAGAACAAACATTTAAAAGTAACAAGAAGAAGGGGGGAATTGTTACAAAGGGTAAAAGGAAATGTTTGTTATAGGCTTGTTGTATGCAGGAATTTACTGTATTATTAAATGTCGAATCACAGTATTGTAATTAAGCTAGCTAAAGAGCTTGCACAAAGGAACATAAAGATACCGGGTAACCTTGAAGATGTTAGCTGGAGTCAGAAACTGTCCATATGTGGTGATGTATGACGAAAGGTGAAGGAAAGGTTGACTAAGGAGGATTAGTGATGTATGACGAGAGGTGAAGGATAGGACATAGAGGAAGACTGGTGATAACTGATTGCTTGCCTCAGCCTCATCAACTACCGAGGGATGGAGGATGACCCCCCCCTAACAACAACTTGGGGATGCGTACCTCGGAATGTGGAAGGACACTGACGCGGAACAGCTACCACATAAAAAGATCAACGAACTGTCAGGAAGATGCGGCAGTTGGTGGAGCGGAGACTCCCTGTCGCCCAGCGCTGTTTTTGCTTTATTGTTCACTGCCTTACTTAATTTGTATTAAACCAAATCAACTCTGAATTGGCCTCCGTGAATCCTTTATAACAACTTCAGAGATTTTAGTCCTCAGACACCAGGATCTGGTTTAGAAGAGAACCACTTCAGTGAGTTTAGACCTCAGACAACAGGATCTGGCTTAGAAGAGAACCACTTCAGAGATTTTAGACCTCAGACACCAGGATCTGGTTTAGAAGAGAACCACTTCAGTGAGTTTAGACCTCAGACACCAGGGTCTGGCTTAGAAGAGAACCACTTCAGAGATTTTAGACCTCAGACACCAGGATCTGGTTTAGAAGAGAACCACTTCAGTGATTTCGGGACCTCAGGCACCGGGATCTGGCGTAGAAGAAAACCAGTGATTTTGGATCTCAGACACCAGGATCTAGCCTAGTAGAGAACCAGTTCAGTGATTTTAGACCTCAGACACCAGGATCTGGCTTAGAAGACAACCACTTCAGTGATTTTAGTCCTCAGACACCAGGATCTGGCTTAGAAGAGAACCACTTCAGTGATTTTAGACCTCAGGCACAGGGATCTGGCCAGAAGAGAACCAGAGACTTTAGACCTCAGACACCAGGATCTGGCTTAGATGAGAACCAGTTCAGTGATTTTAGGACTCAGGCACCGGGATCTGGCCTAGAAGAGAACCAGCGATTTTGGACCTCAGACACCAGGATCTGGTTTAGAAGAGAACCAGTTCAGTGATTTTAGGACTCAGGCACCGTGATCTGGCCTACAAGAAAACCAGCGATTTTGGATCTCAGACAGCAGGATCTGGCTTAGAAGAGAACCACTTCAGAGATTTTAGACCTCAGACACCGGGATCTGGTTTAGAAGTGAACCAGTAAAGTGATTTTATACCTCAGACACCAGGATCTGGCTTAGAAGAGAACCACTTCAGTGATTTTAGGCCTCAGACACCAGGATCTGTCCTAGAAGAGAAGCAGTAAAGTGATTTTAGACGTCAGACACCAGGATCTGGCTTAGAAGAGAACCACTTCAGTGATTTTAGACCTCAGACACCCGGATCTGTCCTAGAAGAGAACCAGTAAAGTGATTTTAGACCTCAGACACCCAGATCTGTCCTAGAAGAGAACCAGTAAAGTGATTTTAGGACTCAGGCACCGGGATCTGGCTTAGAAGAGAACCACTTCAGAGATTTTAGACCTCAGACACCAGGATCTGGTTTAGAAGAGAACCACTTCAGTGATTTTAGACGTCAGACACCAGGATCTGGCTTAGAAGAGAACCACTTCAGAGATTTTAGACCTCAGACACCAGGATCTGGTTTAGAAGAGAACCACTTCAGTGATTTATACCTCAGACAGCAGGACCTGTCTTAGAAGAGAACCACTTCAGTGATTTTAGGACTCAGGCACCCGGATCTTGCCTAGAAGAGAACCACTTCAGTGATTTTAGACCTCAGACACGAGGACATGGCTTAGAAGAGAACCAGTTCTGTGATATTGGGACTCAGGCACCCGGATCTGGCTTAGAAGAGAACCACTTCAGTGATTTTAGGACTCAGGCACCGGGATCTGGCTTAGAAGAGAACCAGCGATTTTGGATCACAGACACCAGGATCAGGATTAGAAGAGAACCACTTCAGTGATTTTAGACCTCAGACACCAGGATATGTCTTAGAAGAGAACCACTTCAGTGATTTTAGGCCTCAGACACCAGGATCTGGTTTAGAAGACAACCACTTCAGTGATTTATACCTCAGGCACCGGGATCTGGCCTAGAAGAGAACCACTTCAGTGATTTTAGACCTCAGACACCTGGATCTTGCCTAGAAGAGAACCACTTCAGTGATTTTAGACCTCAGACACGAGGACATGGCTTAGAAGAGAACCAGTTCTGTGATATTGGGACTCAGGCACCCGGATCTGGCTTAGAAGAGAACCACTTCAGTGATTTTAGGACTCAGGCACCAGGATTTGGCTTAGAAGAGAACCACTTCAGTGATTTTTGACCTCAGGCCTCAGGATCTGGGCTAAATGAGAACCACTTCAGTGATTTTAGACCTCAGACACCAGGATATGTCTTAGAAGAGAACCACTTCAGTGATTTTAGACCTCAGACACTAGGATCTTGCATAGAAGAGAACCACTTCAGTGATTTTAGGACTCAGGCACCGGGATCTGGCTTTGAAGAGAACCAGCGATTTTGGATCACAGACACCAGGACCTGGATTAGAAGAGAACCAGTTCAGTGATTTTAGACCTCAGACACCAGGATATGTCCTAGAAGAGAACCAGTTCAGTGATTTTAGACCTCAGACACTAGGATCTGGCTTAGAAGAGAACCAGTTCAATGATTTTAGGTCTCAGGCACCTGGATCTTGCCTAGAAGAGAACCACTTCAGTGATTTTAGACCTCAGACACCAGGATCTGGGCTAAAAGAGAACCACTTCAGTGATTTTAGGACTCAGGCACCGGGATCTGGCCTAGAAGAGAACCAGCGATTTTGGATCACGGGCACCAGGATCTGTTTTAGACGACAACCTCTTCAGTGATTTTAGACCTCAGACACCAGGATCTGGACTAAAAGAAAACCACTTCAATGATTTTAGGACTCAGGTACCGGGATCTGGCCTAGAAGAGAACCAGCGATTTTGCATCTCAGTCACCAGGATCTGGTTTAGAAGAGAACCAGTTCAGTGATTTCAGGACTCAGGCACCGTGATCTGGGCTAAAAGAGAACCACTTCAGTGATTTTAGGACTCAGGCACCGGGATCTGGCCTAGAAGAGAACCAGCGATTTTGGATCTCAGACACCCGGATCTGGCTTAGAAGAGAACCACTTCAGTGATTTTACACCTCAGACACCAGGATCTGGCCTAAAAGACAACCAGTTCAGTGATTTTAGACCTCAGGCACCGGGATCTGGCCTACAAGAGAACCAGTGATTTTAGACCTCAGACACCAGAATCTGGCTTAGATGAGAACCAGTTCTGTGATTTTAGGACTCAGGCACCCTGATCTGGGCTAAAAGAGAACCACTTCAGTGATTTTAGGACTCAGGCACCGGGATCTGGCCTAGAAGAGAACCAGCGATTTTGGATCTCAGACACCAGGATCTAGCTTAGAAGAAAACCACTTCAGTGATTTTAGACCTGAGGCACCAGGATATGTCCTAGAAGAGAAGCAGTAAAGTGATTTTACATGTCAGACACGAGGATCTGGCTTAGAAGAGAACCACTTCAGTGATTTTAGACCTCAGGCACCAGGATCTGTCCTAGAAGAGAACCAGTTCAGTGATTTTAGGACTCAGGCACCGTGATCTGGCCTACAAGAAAACCAGCGATTTTGGATCTCAGACACCAGGATCTGGCTTAGAAGAGAACCACTTCAGTGATTTTAGACCTCAGACACCAGGATCTGGTCTAAAAGAGAACCACTTCAGAGATTTTAGACCTCAGACAGCAGGATCTGGTTTAGAAGAGAAACACTTCAGTGATTTTAGACCTTAGGCACCGGGATCTGGCCTAGAAGGTAACCAGTGATTTTAGACCTCAGACACCAGGATCTGGCTTAGAAGAGAACCAGTTCAGTGATTTTAGGACTCAGGCACCCGGATCTGTCCTAGAAGAGAACCAGTAAAGTGATTTTAGACCTCAGACATAAGGATCTGGCTTAGAAGAGAACCACTTCAGAGATTTTAGACCTCAGACACCAGGAATGGTTTAGAAGAGAACCAGTTCAGTGATTTTAGGACTCAGGCACCGTGATCTGGCCTACAAGCAAACCAGCGATTTTGGATCTCAGACACCAGGGTCTGGCTTAGAAGAGAACCAGTTCAGTGATTTTAGACCTCAGGCACCAGGATCTATCCTAGAAGAGAACCAGTAAAGTGATTTTAGACCTCAGACACCAGGATCTGGCTTAGAAGAGAACCACTTCAGTGATTTTAGACCTCCGACACCAGGATCTGGGCTAAAAGAGAACCACTTCAGTGATTTTAGACCTCAGGCACCAGGATCTGTCCTAGAAGAGAAGCAGTAAAGTGATTTTAGACGTCAGACACCAGGATCTGGTTTAGAAGAGAACCACTTCAGTGATTTTAGACCTCAGACACCAGGATCTGTCCTAGAAGAGAACCAGTAAAGTGATTTTAGGACCCAGGCACCGGGATCTCGCTTAGAAGAGAACCACGTCAGAGATTTTAGACCTCAGACACAATGATCTGGTTTAGAAGAGAACCACTTCAGTGATTTTAGACCTCAGACACCAGGATCTGGCTTAGAAGAGAACCACTTCAGAGATTTTAGACCTCAGACACCAGGATCTGGTTTAGAAGAGAACCAGTTCAGTGATTTTAGACCTCAGGCACCGGGATCTGGCTTAGAAGAGAACCACTTCAGAGATTTTAGACGTCAGACACCAGGATATGTCCTAGAAGAGAACCACTTCAGTGATTTTAGATCTCAGACACCAGGATCTGGCTTAGAAGAGAACCACTTCAGTGATTTTAGACCTCAGGCACCGGGATGTGGCGTAGAAGAAAACCAGCGATTTTTGATCTCAGACTCCAGGATCTGGCCTAGTAGAGAACCACTTCAGTGATTTTAGACCTCAGACACCAGGATCTGCGCTAAAAGACAACGAGTTCAGTGATTTTAGACCTCAGGCACCGGGATCTGGCCTAGAAGAGAACCAGTGATTTTAGACCTCAGACACCAGGATCTGGCTTAGATGAGAACCAGTTCAGTGATTTTAGGACTCAGGCACCCGGATCTTCCCTAGAAGAGAACCACTCCAGTGATTTTAGACCTCAGACACCAGGATCTGGGCTAAAAGAAAACCACTTCAGTGATTTTAGGACTCAGGCACCGGGATCTGGCCTAGAAGAGAACCAGCGATTTTGGATCTCAGACACCAGGATCTGGTTTAGTAGAGAACCAGTTCAGTGATTTTAGGACTCAGACACCATGATATGTCCTAGAAGAGAACCAGTTCAGTGATTTTAGACCTCAGACACCAGGATATGTCCTAGAAAAGAACCAGCGATTTTGGATCTCAGACACCAGGATCTGGTTTAGTAGAGAACCAGTTCAGTGATTTTAGGACTCAGACACCATGATATGTCCTAGGAGAGAACCAGTTCAGTGATTTTAGACCTCAGACACCAGGATATGTCCTAGAAAAGAACCACTTCAATGATTTTTGACCTCAGACACCAGGATCTGCCCTAGAAGAGAACCAGTAAAGTGATTTTAGACCTCAGACACCAGGATCTGGCTTAGAAGAGAACCAGTTCAGTGATTTTAGGACTCAGGCACCCGGATCTTGCCTAGAAGAGAACCACTAAAGTGATTTTAGACCTCAGACATAAGGATCTGGCTTAGAAGAGAACCACTTCAGAGATTTTAGACCTCAGACACCAGGATATGTCCTAGAAGAGAACCACTTCAGTGATTTTAGACCTCAGGCACCAGGATCTATCCTAGAAGAGAACCAGTAAAGTGATTTTAGACCTCAGACACCAGGATCTGGCTTAGAAGAGAACCACATCAGTGATTTTAGACCTCAGACACCAGGATCTGGCCTAAAAGAGAACCACTTCAGTGATTTTAGACCTCAGGCACCAGGATCTGTCCTAGAAGAGAAGCAGTAAAGTGATTTTAGACGTCAGACACCAGGATCTGGCTTAGAAGAGAATCAGTTCAGTGATTTTAGACCTCAGGCACCAGGATCTATCCTAGAAGAGAACCAGTAAAGTGATTTTAGACCTCAGACACCAGGATCTGGATTAGAAGAGAACCACTTCAGTGATTTTAGACCTCAGACACCAGGATCTGGGCTAAAAGAGAACCACTTCTGTGATTTTAGACCTCAGGCACCAGGATCTGTCCTAGAAGAGAAGCAGTAAAGTGATTTTAGACCTCAGACACCAGGATCTGGCTTAGAAGAGAACCACTTCAGTGATTTTAGACCTCAGACACCAGGATCTGTCCTAGAAGAGAACCAGTTCAGTGATTTTAGACCTCAGACACTAGGATCTGGCTTAGAAGAGAACCACTTCAGTGATTTTAGGCCTCAGACAGCAGGATCTGTCCTAGAAGAGAACCAGTAAAGCGATTTTAGGACTCAGGCACCGGGATCTGGCTTAGAAGAGAACCACTTCAGAGATTTTAGACCTCAGACACCAGGATCTGGTTTAGAAGAGAACCACTTCAGTGATTTTAGACCTCAGACACCAGGATCTGGCTTAGAAGAGAACCACTTCAGAGATTTTAGACCTCAGACACCAGGATCTGGTTTAGAAGAGAACCAGTTCAGTGATTTTAGACCTCAGGCACCGGGATCTGGCTTAGAAGAGAACCACTTCAGAGATTTTAGACCTCAGACACCAGGATATGTCCTAGAAGAGAACCACTTCAGTGATTTTAGACCTCAGACACCAGGATCTGGTTTAAAAAAGAACCACTTCAGTGATTTTAGACCTTAGGCACCGGGATCTGGCCTAGAAGGGAACCAGTGATTTTAGACCTCAGACACCAGGATCTGGTTTAGAAGAGAACCACTTCAGAGATTTTAGTCCTCAGACTCCAGGATCTGGTTTAGAAGAGAACCACTTCAGTGATTTTAGACCTCAGACACCAGGATCTGGCTTAGAAGAGAACCACTTCAGAGATTTTGGATCTCAGACACCAGGATCTGGTTTAGAAGAGAACTACTTCATTGATTTTAGACCTCAGACACCAGGATCTGGGCTAAAAGACAACCAGTTCAGTGATTTTAGACCTCAGGCTCCATGATCTGTCCTAGAAGAGAAGCAGTAAAGTGATTTTAGATGTCAGACACCAGGATCTGGCTTAGAAGAGAACCACTTCAGTGATTTTAGGCCTCAGACACCAGGATCTGTCCTAGAAGAGAACCAGTAAAGCGATTTTAGGACTCAGGCACCGGGATCTGGCTTAGAAGAGAACCACGTCAGAGATTTTAGACCTCAGACACCAGGATCTGGTTTAGAAGAGAATCACTTCAGTGATTTTAGACCTCAGACACCAGGATCTGGCTTAGAAGAGAACCACTTCAGTGATTTTAGACCTCAGACAGCAGGATCTGTCCTAGAAGAGGACCACTTCAGTGATTTTAGACCTCAGACACCAGGATATGTCCTAGAAGGGAACCACTTCAGTGATTTTAGACCTCAGACACCAGGATCTGGTTTAAAAAAGAACCACTTCAGTGATTTTAGACCTTAGGCACCGGGATCTGGCCTAGAAGGGAACCAGTGATTTTAGACCTCAGACACCAGGATCTGGTTTAGAAGAGAACCAGTTCAGTGATTTTAGACCTCAGGCACCGGGATCTGGCTTAGAAGAGAACCAGTTCACAGATTTTAGACCTCAGACGCCAGGATATGTCCTAGAAGAGAACCACTTCAGTGATTTTAGACCTCAGATACCAGGATCTGGCTTAGAAGAGAACCACTTCAGTGATTTTAGACCTCAGACACCAGGATCTAGTCTAAAAGAGAACCAGATCAGTGATTTTAGACCTCAGGCACCGGGATGTGGCGTAGAAGAAAACCAGCGATTTTGGATCTCAGACTCCAGGATCTGGCCTAGTAGAGAACCACTTCAGTGATTTTAGACCTCAGATACCAGGATCTGGCTTAGAAGAGAACCACTTCAGTGATTTTAGACCTCAGACACCAGGATCTGGGCTAAAAGACAACCAGTTCAGTGATTTTAGACCTCAGGCACCGGGATCTGGCTTAGAAGAGAACCAGTGATTTGAGACCTCAGACACCAGGATCTGGCTTAGATGAGAACCACTTCAGTGATTTTAGACCTCAGACACCAGGATCTGGTCTAAAAGAGAACCACTTCAGTGATTTTCGGACTCAGGCACCGGGATCCGGCCTAGAAGAGAACCAGTAAAGCTATTTTAGACCTCAGACACTAGGATCTGGATTAGAAGAGAACCACTTCAGAGATTTTAGTCCTCAGACACCAGGATCTGGTTTAGAAGAGAACCACTTCAGTGATTTTAGACCTCAGACACCAGGATCGGGCTTAGAAGAGAACCACTTCAGAGATTTTGGATCTCAGACACCAGGATCTGGTTTAGAAGAGAACCAGTTCAGTGATTTTAGACCTCAGACACCAGGATCTGGGCTAAAAGACAACCAGTTCAGTGATTTTAGAGCTCAGGCACCAGGATCTGTCCTAGAAGAGAAGCAGTAAAGTGATTTTAGATGTCAGACACCAGGATCTGGCTTAGAAGAGAACCACTTCAGTGATTTTTGACCTCAGACACCACGATCTGACCTAGAAGAGAACCAGTAAAGCGATTTTAGGACTCAGGCACCGGGATCTGGCTTAGAAGAGAACCACGTCAGAGATTTTAGACCTCAGACACCAGGATCTGGTTTAGAAGAGAACCACTTCAGTGATTTTAGACCTCAGACACCAGGATCTGGCTTAGAAGAGAACCACTTCAGAGATTTTAGACGTCAGACACCAGGATCTGGTTTAGAAGAGAACCACTTCAGTGATTTTAGACCTCAGGCGCCGGGATCTGGCTTAGAAGAGAACCACTTCAGAGATTTTAGACCTCAGACACCAGGATATGTCCTAGAAGAGAACCACTTCAGTGATTTTAGACCTCAGACACCAGGATCTGGCCTAGAAGAGAACCACTTCAGAGATTTTAGACCTCAAACACCAGGATCTGTTCTAAAAGAGAACTAGATCAGTGATTTTAAACCTCAGGCACCGGGATCTGGCGTAGAAGAAAACCAGCGATTCTGGATCTCAGACTCCAGGATCTGACCTAGTAGAGAACCACTTCAGTGATTTTAGACCTCAGATACCAGGATCTGGCTTAGAAGATAACCACTTCAGTGATTTTAGACCTCAGGCACGGGGATCTGGCCTAGAAGAGAACCACTTCAGTGATTTTAGACCTCAGACGCCAGGATCTGGCTTATATGAGAACCAGTTCTGTGATTTTAGGCCTCAGGCACCCGGATCTTGCCTAGATGAGAACCACTTCAGTGATTTTAGACCTCAGACACCAGGATCTGGGCTAAAAGAGAACCACTTCAGTGATTTTAGGACTCAGGCATCGGGATCTGGCCTAGAAGAGAACCAGTAAAGTGATTTTAGACCTCAGACACCAGGATCTGGCTTAGAAGAGAACCACTTCAGAGATTTTAGCCCTCAGACACCAGGATCTGGTTTAGGAGGGAACCACTTCAGTGATTTATACCTCAGACACCAGGACCTGGTCTACAAGAGAACCACTTCAGTCATTTTAGACCTCAGGCACAGGGATCTGGCCTAGAAGAGAACCAGTGGTTTTGGATCTCAGACACTAGGATCTGGTTTAGAAGAGAACCAGTTCAGTGATTTTAGGACCCAGGCAGCGTGATCTGGCCTACAAGAAAACCAGCGATTTTGGATCTCACACACCAGGATCTGGCTTGGAAGAGAACCACTTCAGAGATTTTAGACCTCAGACACCAGGATCTGGTTTAGAAGAGAAACACTTCAGTGATTTTAGACCTCAGGCACCGGGATCTGGCTTAGAAGAGAACCACTTCAGAGATTTTAGACCTCAGACACCAGGATCTGGTCTAAAAGAGAACCAGATCAGTGATTTTAGACCTCAGGCTCCGGGATCTGGCGTAGAAGAGAACCAGTTCAGTGATTTTAGACCTCAGGCACGGGGATCTGGCCTAGTAGAGAACCACTTCAGTGATTTTAGCACTCAGGCACCAGGATCTGGCTTAGAAGAGAACCAGTTCAGTGATTTTAGGACTCAGGCACGGGGATCTTGCCTAGAAGAGAACCACTTCAGAGATTTTAGACCTCAGACACCAGGATCTGGGCTAAAAGAAAACCACTTCAGTGATTTTAGGACACAGGTACCGGGATCTGGCCTAGAAGAGAACCAGCGATTTTGGATCTCAGACACCAGGATCTGGTTTAGAAGAGAACCACTTCAGTGATTTTAGACCTCAGACACCAGGATCTGGGCTAAAAGAGAACCACTTCAGTGATTTTAGAACTCAGGCACCAGGATCTGGCCTAGAAGAGAACCAGCGATTTTGGATCTCAGACACCCGGATCTGGATTAGAAGAGAACCACTTCAGTGATTTTAGACCTCAGACACCAGGATCTGGGCTAAAAGACAACCAGTTCAGTGATTTTAGACCTCAGGCACTGGGATCTGGCCTAGAAGAGAACCAGTGATTTTAGACCTCAGACACCAGGATCTGGCTTAGATGAGAACCACTTCAGTGATTTTAGACCTCAGGCACCAGGATATGTCCTAGAAGAGAAGCAGTAAAGTGATTTTAGACGTCAGACACCAGGATCTGGCTTAGAAGAGAACCACTTCAGTGATTTTAGACCTCAGGCACCAGGATCTGGTCTAAATGACAACCAGTTCAGTGATTTTAGGACTCAGGCACCGTGATCTGACCTACAAGAAAACCAGCGATTTTGGATCTCAGACACCAGGATCTGGCTTAGAAGAGAACTACTTCAGTGATTTTAGACCTCAGACACCAGGATCTGGTCTAAAAGAGAACGTCTTCAGTGATTTTAGACCTCAGACACCAGGATCTGGTTTAGAAGAGAACTACTTCAGTGATTTTAGACCTCAGACACCAGGATCTGGTCTAAAAGAGAACGTCTTCAGTGATTTTAGACCTCAGACACCAGGATCTGGTTTAGAAGAGAACCACTTGAGTGATTTTAGAGCTTAGGCACCGGGATCTGGCCTAGAAGGGAACCAGTGATTTTAGACCTCAGACACCAGGATCTGGCTTAGAAGAGAACCAGTTCAGTGATTTTAGGACTCAGGCACCCGGATCTGTACTAGAAGAGAACCACTAAAGTGATTTTAGACCTCAGACACCAGGATCTGTCTTAGAAGAGAACCACTTCAGAGATTTTAGACCTCAGACACCAGGATCTGGTTTAGAAGAGAACCAGTTCAGTGATTTTAGGACTCAGGCACCGTGATCTGGCCTACAAGAAAACCAGCGATTTTGGATCTCAGACACCAGGATCTGGCTTAGCAGAGAACCACTTCCGTGATTTTAGACCTCAGGCACCAGGATCTGGGATAAAAGAGAACCAGTAAAGTGATTTTAGACCTCAGACACCAGGATCTGGCTTAGAAGAGAACCTCTTCAGTGATTTTAGACCTCAGACACCAGGATCTGGCCTAAAAGAGAACCACTTCAGTGATTTTAGACCTCAGGCACCAGGATCTGTCCTAGAAGAGAAGCAGTAAAGTGATTTTAGACGTCAGACACCAGGATCTGGCTTAGAAGAGAACCACTTCAGTGATTTTAGACCTCAGACACCAGGATCTGGCTTAGAAGAGAACCACGTCAGAGATTTTAGACCTCAGACACAATGATCTGGTTTAGAAGAAAACCACTTCAGTGATTTTAGACCTCAGACACCAGGATCTGGCTTAGAAGAGAACCACTTTAGAGATTTTAGAACTCAGACACCAGGATCTGGTTTAGAAGAGAACCACTTCAGTGATTTTAGACCTCAGGCACCGGGATCTGGCTTAGAAGAGAACCACTTCAGAGATTTTAGACCTCAGACACCAGGATCTAGTCTAAAAGAGAACCAGATCAGTGATTTTAGACCTGAGGCACCGGGATGTGGCGTAGAAGAAAACCAGCGATTTTGCATCTCAGACTCCAGGATCTGGCCTAGTAGAGAACCACTTCAGTGATTTTAGAGCTCAGATACCAGGATCTGGCTTAGAAGAGAACCACTTCAGTGATTTTAGACCTCAGACACCAGGACCTGGTCTACAAGAGAACCACTACAGTGATTTTAGACCTCAGGCACAGGGATCTGGCCTAGAAGAGAACCAGTGATTTTAGACCTCAGACACCAGGATCTGGTTTAGATGAGAACCAGTTCAGTGATTTTAGGACTCAGGCACCCGGATCATGCCTAGAAGAGAACCACTTCAGTGATTTTAGACCTCAGACACCAGGATCTGGGCTAAAAGAAAACCACTTCAGTGATTTTAGGACTCAGGCAGCGTGATCTGGCCTAGAAGAGAACCAGCGGTTTTGGATCTCAGACACTAGGATCTGGTTTAGAAGAGAACCAGTTCAGTGATTTTAGGACCCAGGCAGCGTGATCTGGCCTACAAGAAAACCAGCGATTTTGGATCTCACACACCAGGATCTGGCTTGGAAGAGAACCACTTCAGAGATTTTAGACCTCAGACACCAGGATCTGGTTTAGAAGAGAAACACTTCAGTGATTTTAGACCTCAGGCACCGGGATCTGGCTTAGAAGAGAACCACTTCAGAGATTTTAGACCTCAGACACCAGGATCTGGTCTAAAAGAGAACCAGATCAGTGATTTTAGACCTCAGGCTCCGGGATCTGGCGTAGAAGAAAACCAGCCATTTTGGATCTCAGACTCCAGGATCTGGCCTAGTAGAGAACCACTTCAGTGATTTTAGACCTCAGACACCAGGATCTGGGCTAAAAGAGAACCACTTCAGTGATTTTAGGTCTCAGGCACTGGGATCTGTCCTAGAAGGGAAGCAGTAAAGTGATTTTGGACGTCAGACACCAGGATCTGGCTTAGAAGAGAACCACTTCAGTGATTTTAGACCTCAGACACCAGGATCTAGTCTAAAAGAGAACCAGATCAGTGATTTTAGACCTGAGGCACCGGGATGTGGCTTAGAAGAAAACCAGCGATTTTGGATCTCAGACTCCAGGATCTGGTTTAGAAGAGAACCACTTCCGTGATTTTACACCTCAGACACCAGGATCTGGCTTAGAAGAGAACCACTTCAGTGATTTTAGACCTCAGACACCAGGATCTGGGCTAAAAGAAAACCACTTCAGTGATTTTAGGACACAGGTACCGGGATCTGGCCTAGAAGAGAACCAGCGATTTTGGATCTCAGACACCAGGATCTGGTTTAGAAGAGAACCACTTCAGTGATTTTAGACCTCAGACACCAGGATCTGGGCTAAAAGAGAACCACTTCAGTGATTTTAGACCTCAGGCACCAGGATCTGGCCTAGAAGAGAACCAGCGATTTTGGATCTCAGACACCCGGATCTGGGCTAAAAGAAAACCACTTCAGTGATTTTAGGACACAGGTACCGGGATCTGGCCTAGAAAAGAACCAGCGATTTTGGATCTCAGACACCAGGATCTGGTTTAGAAGAGAACCACTTCAGTGATTTTAGAACTCAGGCACCAGGATCTGTCCTAGAAGAGAAGCAGTAAAGTGATTTTAGACGTCAGACACCAGGATCTGGCTTAGAAGAGAACCACTTCAGTGATTTTAGACCTCAGACACCAGGATCTGGCTTAGAAGAGAACCACGTCAGAGATTTTAGACCTCAGACACAATGATCTGGTTTAGAAGAGAACCACTTCAGTGATTTTAGACCTCAGACACCAGGATCTGGCTTAGAAGAGAACCACTTTAGAGATTTTAGAACTCAGACACCAGGATCTGGTTTAGAAGAGAACCACTTCAGTGATTTTAGACCTCAGGCACCGGGATCTGGCTTAGAAGAGAACCACTTCAGTGATTTTAGACCTCAGACACCAGGATCTGGGCTAAAAGAAAACCACTTCAGTGATTTTAGGACACAGGTACCGGGATCTGGCCTAGAAGAGAACCAGCGATTTTGGATCTCAGACACCAGGATCTGGTTTAGAAGAGAACCACTTCAGTGATTTTAGAACTCAGGCACCAGGATCTGTCCTAGAAGAGAAGCAGTAAAGTGATTTTAGACGTCAGACACCAGGATCTGGCTTAGAAGAGAACCACTTCAGTGATTTTAGACCTCAGACACCAGGATCTGGCTTAGTAGAGAACCACGTCAGAGATTTTAGACCTCAGACACAATGATCTGGTTTAGAAGAGAACCACTTCAGTGATTTTAGACCTCAGACACCAGGATCTGGCTTAGAAGAGAACCACTTCAGAGATTTTAGAACTCAGACACCAGGATCTGGTTTAGAAGAGAACCACTTCAGTGATTTTAGACCTCAGGCACCGGGATCTGGCTTAGAAGAGAACCACTTCAGAGATTTTAGACCTCAGACACCAGGATCTAGTCTAAAAGAGAACCAGATCAGTGATTTTAGACCTGAGGCACCGGGATGTGGCGTAGAAGAAAACCAGCGATTTTGCATCTCAGACTCCAGGATCTGGCCTAGTAGAGAACCACTTCAGTGATTTTAGAGCTCAGATACCAGGATCTAGCTTAGAAGAGAACCACTTCAGTGATTTTAGACCTCAGACACCAGGACCTGGTCTACAAGAGAACCACTACAGTGATTTTAGACCTCAGGCACAGGGATCTGGCCTAGAAGAGAACCAGTGATTTTAGACCTCAGACACCAGGATCTGGCTTAGATGAGAACCAGTTCAGTGATTTTAGGACTCAGGCACCCGGATCATGCCTAGAAGAGAACCACTTCAGTGATTTTAGACCTCAGACACCAGGATCTGGGCTAAAAGAAAACCACTTCAGTGATTTTAGGACTCAGGGAGCGTGATCTGGCCTAGAAGAGAACCAGCGGTTTTGGATCTCAGACACTAGGATCTGGTTTAGAAGAGAACCAGTTCAGTGATTTTAGGACCCAGGCAGCGTGATCTGGCCTACAAGAAAACCAGCGATTTTGGATCTCACACACCAGGATCTGGCTTGGAAGGGAACCACTTCAGAGATTTTAGACCTCAGACACCAGGATCTGGTTTAGAAGAGAAACACTTCAGTGATTTTAGACCTCAGGCACCGGGATCTGGCTTAGAAGAGAACCACTTCAGAGATTTTAGACCTCAGACACCAGGATCTGGTCTAAAAGAGAACCAGATCAGTGATTTTAGACCTCAGGCTCCGGGATCTGGCGTAGAAGAAAAACCAGCCATTTTGGATCTCAGACTCCAGGATCTGGCCTAGTAGAGAACCACTTCAGTGATTTTAGACCTCAGACACCAGGATCTGGGCTAAAAGAGAACCACTTCAGTGATTTTAGGTCTCAGGCACCGGGATCTGTCCTAGAAGGGAAGCAGTAAAGTGATTTTAGACGTCAGACACCAGGATCTGGCTTAGAAGAGAACCACTTCAGTGATTTTAGACCTCAGACACCAGGATCTAGTCTAAAAGAGAACCAGATCAGTGATTTTAGACCTGAGGCACCGGGATGTGGCTTAGAAGAAAACCAGCGATTTTGGATCTCAGACTCCAGGATCTGGTTTAGAAGAGAACCACTTCCGTGATTTTAGACCTCAGACACCAGGATCTGGCTTAGAAGAGAACCACTTCAGTGATTTTAGACCTCAGACACCAGGATCTGGGCTAAAAGAAAACCACTTCACTGATTTTAGGACACAGGTACCGGGATCTGGCCTAGAAGAGAACCAGCGATTTTGGATCTCAGACACCAGGATCTGGTTTAGAAGAGAACCACTTCAGTGATTTTAGACCTCAGACACCAGGATCTGGGCTAAAAGAGAACCACTTCAGTGATTTTAGAACTCAGGCACCAGGATCTGGCCTAGAAGAGAACCAGCGATTTTGGATCTCAGACACCCGGATCTGGCTTAGAAGAGAACCACTTCAGTGATTTTAGACCTCAGACACCAGGATCTGGGCTAAAAGACAACCAGTTCAGTGATTTTAGACCTCAGGCACCGGGATCTGGCGTAGAAGAGAACCAGTGATTTTAGACCTCAGACACCAGGATCTGGCTTAGATGAGAACCAGTTCAGTGATTTTAGGACTCAGGCACCCTGATCTGGGCTAAAAGAGAACCACTTCAGTGATTTTAGGACTCAGGCACCGGGATCTGGCCTAGAAGAGAACCAGTGATTTTGGATCTTAGATACCAGGATCTAGCTTTGAAGAGAACCACTTCAGTGATTTTAGACCTCAGGCACCAGGATATGTCCTAGAAGAGAAGCAGTAAAGTGATTTTAGACGTCAGACACCAGGATCTGGCTTAGAAGAGAACCACTTCAGTGATTTTAGACCTCAGGCACCAGGATCTAGTCTAAAAGAGAACCAGATCAGTGATTTTAGGACTCAGGCACCGTGATCTGACCTACAAGAAAACCAGCGATTTTGGATCTCAGACACCAGGATCTGGCTTAGAAGAGAACTACTTCAGTGATTTTAGACCTCAGACACCAGGATCTGGTCTAAAAGAGAACGTCTTCAGTGATTTTAGACCTCAGACACCAGGATCTGGTTTAGAAGAGAACCACTTCAGTGATTTTAGAGCTTAGGCACCGGGATCTGGCCTAGAAGGGAACCAGTGATTTTAGACCTCAGACACCAGGATCTGGCTTAGAAGAGAACCAGTTCAGTGATTTTATGACTCAGGCACCCGGATCTGGCTTAGAAGAGAACCACTAAAGTGATTTTAGACCTCAGACACCAGGATCTGTCTTAGAAGAGAACCACTTCAGAGATTTTAGACCTCAGACACCAGGATCTGGTTTAGAAGAGAACCACTTCAGTGATTTTAGGACTCAGGCACCGTGATCTGGCCTACAAGCAAACCAGCGATTTTGGATCTCAGACACCAGGATCTGGCTTAGAAGAGAACCACTTCCGTGATTTTAGACCTCAGGCACCAGGATCTGGGATAAAAGAGAACCAGTAAAGTGATTTTAGACCTCAGACACCAGGATCTGGCTTAGAAGAGAACCTCTTCAGTGATTTTAGACCTCAGGCACCAGGATCTGGGCTAAAAGAGAACCACTTCAGTGATTTTAGAACTCAGGCACCAGGATCTGGCCTAGAAGAGAAGCAGTAAAGTGATTTTAGACGTCAGACACCAGGATCTGGCTTAGAAGAGAACCACTTCAGTGATTTTAGACCTCAGACACCAGGATCTGTCCTAGAAGAGAACGAGTAAAGTGATTTTAGGACTCAGGCACCGGGATCTGGCTTAGAAGAGAACCACGTCAGAGATTTTAGACCTCAGACACAATGATCTACTTTAGAAGAGAACCACTTCAGTGATTTTAGACCTCAGACACCAGGATCTGGCTTAGAAGAGAACCACTTCAGAGATTTTAGAACTCAGACACCAGGATCTGGTTTAGAAGAGAACCACTTCAGTGATTTTAGACCTCAGGCACCGGGATCTGGCTTAGAAGAGTACCACTTCAGAGATTTTAGACCTCAGACACCAGGATATGTCTTAGAAGAGAAGCACTTCAGTGATTTTAGACCTCAGGCGCCAGGATCTGGCTTAGAAGAGAACCACTTCAGAGATTTTAGACCTCAGAAACCAGGATCTAGTCTAAAAGAGAACCAGATCAGTGATTTTAGACCTGAGGCACCGGGATGTGGCGTAGAAGAAAACCAGCGATTTTGCATCTCAGACTCCAGGATCTGGCCTAGTAGAGAACCACTTCAGTGATTTTAGAGCTCAGATACCAGGATCTGGCTTAGAAGAGAACCACTTCAGTGATTTTAGACCTCAGACACCAGGACCTGGTCTACAAGAGAACCACTACAGTGATTTTAGACCTCAGGCACAGGGATCTGGCCTAGAAGAGAACCAGTGATTTTAGACCTCAGACACCAGGATCTGGCTTAGATGAGAACCAGTTCAGTGATTTTAGGACTCAGGCACCCGGATCATGCCTAGAAGAGAACCACTTCAGTGATTTTAGGCCTCAGACACCAGGATCTGGGCTAAAAGAGAACCACTTCAGTGATTTTAGGACTCAGGCACCGGGATCTGGCCTAGAAGAGAACCAGCGGTTTTGGATCTCAGACACTAGGATCTGGTTTAGAAGAGAACCAGTTCAGTGATTTTAGGACCCAGGCAGCGTGATCTGGCCTGCAAGAAAACCAGCGATTTTGGATCTCACACACCAGGATCTGGCTTGGAAGAGAACCACTTCAGAGATTTTAGACCTCAGACACCAGGATCTTGTTTAGAAGAGAAACACTTCAGTGATTTTAGACCTCAGGCACCGGGATCTGGCTTAGAAGAGAAACACTTCAGAGATTTTAGACCTCAGACACCAGGATCTGGTCTAAAAGAGAACCAGATCAGTGATTTTAGACCTCAGGCTCCGGGATGTGGCGTAGAAGAAAACCAGCCATTTTGGATCTCAGACTCCAGGATCTGGCCTAGTAGAGAACCACTTCAGTGATTTTAGACCTCAGACACCAGGATCTGGGCTAAAAGAGAACCACTTCAGTGATTTTAGGTCTCAGGCACCGGGATCTCTCCTAGAAGAGAAGCAGTAAAGTGATTTTAGACGTCAGACACCAGGATCTGGCTTAGAAGAGAACCACTTCAGTGATTTTAGACCTCAGACACCAGGATCTAGTCTAAAAGAGAACCAGATCAGTGATTTTAGACCTCAGGCACCGGGATGTGGCTTTGAAGAAAACCAGCGATTTTGGATCTCAGACTCCAGGATCTGGCCTAGTAGAGAACCACTTCAGTGATTTTAGACCTCAGACACCAGGAACTGGCCTAGAAGAGAACCACTTCAGTGATTTTAGACCTCAGACACCAGGATCTGGGCTAAAAGAGAACCACTTCAGTGATTTTAGGTCTCAGGCACCGGGATCTGGCTTAGAAGAGAACCAGCGATTTTGTATCACAGACACCAGGATCTGGATTAGAAGAGAACCACTACAGTGATTTTAGACCTCAGACACCAGGATATGTCTTAGAAGAGAAGCACTTCAGTGATTTTAGACCTCAGGCACCAGGATCTGGCTTAGAAGAGAACCACTTCAGAGATTTTAGACCTCAGACACCAGGATCTGGTCTAAAAGAGAACCAGATCAGTGATTTTAGACCTCAGGCACTGGGATCTGGCGTAGAAGTAAACCAGCGATTTTGGATCTCATACACCAGGATCTGGCCTAGTAGAGAACCACTTCAGTGATTTTAGCACTCAGGCACCAGGATCTGGATTAGAAGAGAAACACTTCAGTGATTTTAGACCTCAGACACCAGGATCTGGTTTAGAAGAGAACCACTTCAGTGATTTTAGACCTCAGACACCAGGATCTGGGCTAAAAGAAAACCACTTCAGTGATTTTAGGACACAGGTACCGTGATCTGGCCTAGAAGAGAACCAGCGATTTTGGATCTCAGACACCAGGATCTGGTTTAGAAGAGAACCAGTTCAGTGATTTTAGACCTCAGACACCAGGATCTGGGCTAAAAGAGAACCACTTCAGTGATTTTAGAACTCAGGCACCAGGATCTGGCCTAGAAGAGAACCAGCGATTTTGGATCTCAGACACCCGGATCTGGCTTAGAAGAGAACCACTTCAGTGATTTTAGACCTCAGACACCAGGATCTGGGCTAAAAGACAACCAGTTCAGTGATTTTAGACCTCAGGCACCGGGATCTGGCCTAGAAGAGAACCAGTGATTTTAGACCTCAGACACCAGGATCTGGCTTAGATGAGAACCAGTTCAGTGATTTTAGGACTCAGGCACCCTGATCTGGGCTAAAAGAGAACCACTTCAGTGATTTTAGGACTCAGGCACCGGGATCTGGCCTAGAAGAGAACCAGCGATTTTGGATCTTAGATACCAGGATCTAGCTTAGAAGAGAACCAGTTCAGTGATTTTAGACCTCAGGCACCAGGATATGTCCTAGAAGAGAAGCAGTACAGTGATTTTAGACGTCAGACACCAGGATCTGGCTTAGAAGAGAACCACTTCAGTGATTTTAGACCTCAGGCACCAGGATCTGGTCTAAAAGAGAACCAGTTCAGTGATTTTAGGACTCAGGCACCGTGATCTGACCTACAAGAAAACCAGCGATTTTGGATCTCAGACACCAGGATCTGGCTTAGAAGAGAACTACTTCAGTGATTTTAGACCTCAGACACCAGGATCTGGTCTAAAAGAGAACGTCTTCAGTGATTTTAGACCTCAGACACCAGGATCCGGTTTAGAAGAGAACCACTTCAGTGATTTTAGAGCTTAGGCACCGGGATCTGGCCTAGAAGGGAACCAGTGATTTTAGACCTCAGACACCAGGATCTGGCTTAGAAGAGAACCAGTTCAGTGATTTTAGGACTCAGGCACCCGGATCTGTACTAGAAGAGAACCACTTCAGTGATTTTAGACCTCAGACACCAGGATCTGTCTTAGAAGAGAACCACTTCAGAGATTTTAGACCTCAGACACCAGGATCTGGTTTAGAAGAGAACCAGTTCAGTGATTTTAGGACTCAGGCACCGTGATCTGGCCTACAAGCAAACCAGCGATTTTGGATCTCAGACACCAGGATCTGGCTTAGAAGAGAACCACTTCCATGATTTTAGACCTCAGGCACCAGGATCTGGGATAAAAGAGAACCAGTAAAGTGATTTTAGACCTCAGACACCAGGATCTGGCTTAGAAGAGAACCTCTTCAGTGATTTTAGACCTCAGACACCAGGATCTGGCTTAGAAGAGAACCACTTCAGTGATTTTAGACCTCAGGTACCAGGATCTGTCCTAGAAGAGAAGCAGTAAAGTGATTTTAGATGTCAGACACCAGGATCTGGCTTAGAAGAGAACCACTTCAGTGATTTTAGACCTCAGACACCAGGATCTGTCCTAGAAGAGAACCAGTAAAGTGATTTTAGGACTCAGGCACCGGGATCTGGCTTAGAAGAGAACCACGTCAGAGATTTTAGACCTCAGACACAATGATCTGGTTTAGAAGAGAACCACTTCAGTGATTTTAGACCTCAGACACCAGGATCTGGCTTAGAAGAGAACCACTTCAGAGATTTTAGAACTCAGACACCAGGATCTGGTTTAGAAGAGAACCACTTCAGTGATTTTAGACCTCAGGCACCGGGATCTGGCTTAGAAGAGAACCACTTCAGAGATTTTAGACCTCAGACACCAGGATATGTCCTAGAAGAGAACCACTTCAGTGATTTTAGACCTCAGACACCAGGATCTGGCTTAGAAGAGAACCACTTCAGAGATTTTAGACCTCAGACACCAGGATCTAGTCTAAAAGAGAACCAGATCAGTGATTTTAGACCTGAGGCACCGGGATGTGGCGTAGAAGAAAACCAGCGATTTTAGACCTCAGACACCAGGATCTGGCTTAGATGAGAACCAGTTCAGTGATTTTAGGACTCAGGCACCCGGATCTGTCCTAGAAGAGAACCACTAAAGTGATTTTAGACCTCAGACACCAGGATCTGGCTTAGAAGAGAACCACTTCAGTGATTTCAGACCTCAGACACCAGGATCTGGTTTACAAGAGAACCAGTTCAGTGATTTTAGGACTCAGGCACCGGGATCTGGCCTAGAAGAGAACCAGCGATTTTGGATCTCAGGCACCAGGATCTGTCCTAGAAGAGAACCAGTTCAGTGATTTTAGACCTCAGGCACCAGGATATGTCCTAGAAGAGGAGCAGTAAAGTGATTTTAGACGTCAGACACCAGGATCTGGCTTAGAAGAGAACCACTTCAGTGATTTTAGACCTGAGGCACCAGGATCTGGTCTAAATGACAACCAGTTCAGTGATTTTAGGACTCAGGCACCGTAATCTGACCTACAAGAAAACCAGCGATTTTGGATCTCAGACACCAGGATCTGGCTTAGAAGAGAACTACTTCAGTGATTTTAGACCTCAGACACCAGGATCTGGTCTAAAAGAGAACGTCTTCAGTGATTTTAGACCTCAGACACCAGGATCTGGTTTAGAAGAGAACTACTTCAGTGATTTTAGAGCTTAGGCACCGGGATCTGGCCTAGAAGGGAACCAGTGATTTTAGACCTCAGACACCAGGATCTGGCTTAGAAGAGAACCAGTTCAGTGATTTTAGGTCTCAGGCACCCGGATCTGTACTAGAAGAGAACCACTAAAGTGATTTTCGACCTCAGACACCAGGATCTGGTTTAGAAGAGAACCACTTCAGTGATTTTAGACCTCAGGCACCGGGATCTGGCTTAGAAGAGAACCACTTCAGAGATTTTAGACCTCAGACACCAGGATATGTCCTAGAAGAGAACCACTTCAGTGATTTTAGACCTCAGTGTGGTGGGTGAAAGGGTAAGGCCGAGAAGCCTCTTCCCTTCCCCCTTGTAAGGTAAAAGGGAAAAAAAAATTGAAGGGAAAGGAAAAAAAACTCACCAGCTGAATTAGCAAAGCAGTGGAGCTATATTTACAAAGCAGTGTAGGATTTTGCAGGGGAATATTTACAAATTTACAATATCTACAATATATACAAAGATATACAGCAGTGTAACACAGAAATGAGAGTAGCCCCCCTCGGCCGAGGGGGATCCTCACCTCCGCTCTCCCCTCTCTTCCCCCCTTTCCCCAGAATAGTTCGGAAAAGAAGGAGAAAGAAGAAAGAAAGAAGTTAAAAGCAGTTTGTGTTAATTAGAAGCAGTTACAGGCCTGGTTATCTTATCAAGTCTTCAAGGCCGGAGCCTTGGCAGAAAACCCACAACAGGCAGAAAGCTGCTGCACCGAAGGAGATGCGGAAGCAAGAGTGACAGAGAAGTGCTGGGAATGCCCACTTCACTCTCAGGCCAGATAGTGCTTCCTCCCACTTGACCAATGAAAATTAGTTTAGACTCTTCCTTCCGTTTACCAACTTCCGTCCACCATATTCCCTTTCTTAAAGGGACAGCGTCAACCGGGCACAATCCACCCCTTCTAAACAATTTTCATTGGCTGTTTATACTGTCCATCCAATCCAAGATGATATTTACAGTTCGTGAATAGAGTTCATAGTCCATTCCGGCTATGCTCAGGTGTAGATGATTCAAAAGTCCAAGAAAATCAGAAAATGAGAAAAATGGAAAACAGTTCATTTCTTCGCCGAAGAAGCAAAGAAAAGGGAAACAGGGAAATTTCAGGGTCTCTTAGTTGACTCAGGGCTCTCAGGGATCTCAGGGTTCGTGCACCATAGATTCCTCGTTGATTCTTCTTTTGGGCGCGATGTAGCTGTACAACAGTTCGAAGTTAACCTCTTTCAGCTAAAGTTAAATTTCTTTGTGGAATACACTGAATTTCACCATTCTCTTGCATTACCCAATAAGTGTGACCCGGACCTTCAGCTGAAACCACCCCTCGGACAGGTTTAGCCTCTCCTGAGGGTGAAAATACCCAAACAGTTTTACCTAACAGATTCTTTTCTCTAACAACAGGAACTCTATCACCTTCTACTTTCCGTAGCAAATCTGAATGTGCAGGTCCAGCTCGGTTCACTGAACCTCTACTATTTACCAGCCAGGTTGCTTGTGCTAAATGTTTTCCCAGTTTTTCAAAGATCCACCCCCATGGCTTTAAGAGTGGTCTTCAACAAACCGTTGTAGCGTTCAATCTTCCCTGAAGCTGGTGCATAGTAGGGAATGTGGAATATCCACTCAATACCGTGCTCTTTTGCCCAGTTCTTGACAAGGTTGTTCTTGAAATGAGTTCCGTTGTCTGACTCAATCCTCTCTGGAGTTCCGTGTCTCCACAGTATCTGTCTCTCCAGACCGAGAATGGTGTTGCGTGCAGTTGCATGTGGAACTGGATAAGTTTCCAACCATCCAGTGTTTGCCTCTACCATAGTAAGCACGTATTGCTTACCAGAACGAGAACGTGGTAGAGTGATGTAGTCAATCTGCCAAGCTTCACCATACTTGTACTTGGACCATCTGTCACCATACCACAAGGGCTTAAGTCGTTTTGCCTGCTTAATAGCAGCACAAATGTCACAGTCATGGATGACTTGCGTGATAGCATCCATGGAAATGTCTATGGATCTGTCACGAGCCCATTGGTATGTTGCATCTCTGCCTTGATGTCCTGATGAATCGTGAGCCCACCGAGCTAAGAATATCTCACCTCGGTGTTTCCAGTCGAGATCAAGATTAGAGTCCATGTCTACTTGAGAAACTCTTGCAGCTAGATCTGCCTGATGGTTGTGTTGCTGTTCCTCAGTAGCTTTGCTCTTAGGAATGTGAGCATCGATGTGTCTCACTTTCACTGGAATTCTCTCGATTCGATCAGCAATGTCCTGCCATAGGTTGGCTGCCCAAATGGGTTTCCTTTTCTCTGCCAGCCACTCTTCTTCCAGTTCTTTAGCCAACCCCATAGAGCATTGGCTACCATCCATGAGTCGGTGTAGAGATAAAGCTTTGGCCATCTCTCACGTTCAGCTACGTCGAGAGCTAGCTGGACAGCTTTTACCTCTGCGAACTGACTGGATTCTCCTTCTCCATCTTTTGCCTCTGCAACTCGGCGTGTTGGACTCCACACTGCAGACTTCCACCTTCGCTTGTTTCCAACAAGACGACAGGAACCGTCTGTGAACAAAGCATATTTCTTTTCATCATCAGAAAGGTCATTGTAAGGAGGAGCTTCCTCAGCACGAGTTACTTTCTCCTCTGGAGGTTTAGCACAGTTGATACCTTCAGGCCAACTTGAGATCACCTCCACTAGACCAGGTCTTTCAAGATTTCCCATTCGAGCTCTCTGTGTTATCAGAGCCATCCACTTGGACCATGTGGAGTCTGTGGCATGATGTGGTGTGGAACCTTTCCCTTTGAACATCCAATTCAAAACTGGTAATCTGGGAGCTAAGAGAAGTTGTGATTCAGTTCCAATCACTTCAGAAGATGCTTTCACTCCTTCATAGGCAGCTAGAATTTCTTTCTCTGTTGGAGTGTAGTTAGCCTCTGAACCTCTGTAACCTCGACTCCAGAAACCAAGAGGTCGTCCACGTGTCTCACCTGGAGCTTTTTGCCACAAGCACCAGGTTGGACCATTGTCACTTGCAGCCGTGTACAAAATATTCTTAATGTCTGGACCATCTCGGACAGGTCCCAGACCCATTGCTTGAATTACCTCTTGCTTTATCTGGTCAAAGGCTGCTTGTTGTTCAGGTCCCCAGTGGAAATGGTTTCTCTTTCGAGTCACATCATACAGAGGTTTCACAATCTGACTGTATCCAGGAATGTGCAGTCTCCAAAATCCCACTATCCCCAAGAAACGTAAGGTCTCTTGCTTGTTTGTGGGACTTGCCATGGTAGAGACTCTATTTACCACATCCACTGGAATGTGTCTGCGTCCATCCTGCCATCGTACTCCCAGAAACTGAATCTCCGTGGTAGGTCCTTTCACCTTGTCTCGTTTGATGGCAAAACCTGCATTCAGAAGAATGTCAATGACTTTGTTACCTTTCTCGAAGACTTCCTCAGCAGTTTTACCCCAGACAATGATATCATCGATGAACTGGATGTGTTCTGGAGCACCGCCTTTCTCCAGAGCATCGTGGATCACTGCATGACAGATGCTTGAGCTGTGGATCCAGCCCATTGGCAGCCTGTTCAAAGTGTACTGGATTCCTCTCCAGGTGAAAGCAAACTGAGGCCTGCATTCCTCTGCTATGGGAATAGAGAAAAATGCATTAGCAATGTCTATGGTAGCATACCATTTGGCCTCTTTGGATTCCAGCTCATACTGTAGCTCCATCATGTCTGGTACTGCTGCACTCATAGGTGGTGTCACTTCATTCAGGGCTCGGTAGTCTACTGTCAGACGCCAGTCTCCATTCTGCTTCCGCACAGGCCACACTGGACTGTTGAAAGGTGAATGAGTTTTGCTGACGACTTTCTGACTCTCCAACTGACGAATCAGATTCTGAATGGGCAACAAAGAGTCACGGTTGGTTCTGTATTGTCTGTGATGCACAGTCTGAGAAGCAACCGGTAATTTAATGTCCTGTATCTTATGTTGTCCCACAACTGCAGATTCATCAGAAAGTTCAGGTCTAGCAGATAGCTTCAATTTTTGTCCATCAATTTCTATTGAAGCTACTCCAAAAGCCCATTTGTAACCTCTAGGGTCTTTGAAACGCCCTTCTCTCAGAAAATCAATTCCCAGAATACAAGGTGCATCAGGTCCGGTCACAACTGTATGTTTCCTCCATTGTTTACCAGTTAAACTTATATTAACCTCTACCTTACTTAACTCTTGAGATCCACCAGTGACTCCCAGAATAGTTATAGATTCTGATCCCTGATAATTTGATGGTATTATGGTGCACTGAGCTCCTGTGTCAACCAAGGCCCTGTACTTCCGAAATTGTGAAGTGCCAGGCCACTGGATGTACACATCCCAATAGATTCTATTATCTCTGTTATCCCTCTCCTCCCCTGGCGGGAGGCAGGGCACCCCTAGTTATGGGGAACATGCGCACATGTGCATTGCACATAGTTTGCAGGGTTATAACTTTGCATGTTATAACTGGAGCCACTGTTGGAGCCATAAGAGTCGTTCTGGGGAACTGTGGAAGTAACAGCTACCCTTCTGGTATTGCTACCTCGGGTTCTGCCACTTTGCAATTCCCTCAGTCTCCTGAAAAGATTAGAAGTTGGTTGGCCATCCCAGCGGTTCATGTTCTCACCAAACTGATCACGCAGAGTTATCCAAATAGTTCTACGTGATTGCCTTGGCGGTCTGTTTTGGAATGACCTGTTCTGGAATGACCTGTTTTGGAATGACCTCCTTGGAGGACGTGTATTCCTCACAGATGAAACTTGTACCCACCTGGAGGAAGAATTGAAATTATCCCTTTGTGCCAATTGGGATATGGAATCTTTCAGATCCTTCATGCAATTCTCAATCTTTCCAGACAGAGTTTCAATGGCTGAAACCAAAGAACCACGTGTCATGCTATCCTCCAATTGTCTCATTTGATCACTGAATTGGCCAACCGTGGAGAAGCTCCACCATAACTTCTTGACACAATTCTGCTTGCCAGAATGTTTGCATAATTGGAAGGAGCAAGTTTGATGATCTTTTAGCAAGACCAATACCCACAGGAATGTCATCAGGATTTAGAGTTTCATGTTCACCATAGAGTAGCTCTCTAACAGCAAATTCTCTCAAGCGCTTAATTCCCTCATCTATGGTAGTCCAGGGTTTAGGATTCCATGGAAGATCATCTCGGAAGGGTATCTCAGGGCAACCGCCATTAAAAGGCGTATCCACAGACTAACCTTACCGAGAGCTCTGCCTAGATGTCTATCTATTCCATTATCCCTTGAGAGAGTTCCTAACTGAGCTGCTGACTTGTCTCCAACTGTTAGAGCTGGAGCACCTGTATCATAACACCTACTGAGCCAAGCTAGAACTGGTTCCTTATCTGCCCTGGTGAAATCTTTACGGACATTGCGCAATTCCTCCCGTGGAGAAGAACATTCCAAAATATCATTTTCCTCCTCATCTCCCTGAACTTTTTGTCCATATAATCCTGCTGTCATTCTCCTAAGGATCTCTTTAAGCTGAGAACCACCTTTGCCAGCTGCTTTCCTAGCTTCATCTGTGTCCTGCTTTGATCTCACTAGGTTAGCTAGATCTTTAAAACAAACCACCTCTTCCTCCTGAGCAGGATCTCTTAGAGTAGAGGGCCCCTCACCAGGATCAGTCTCCAGCTCCTCTTCTTCTCCATCTTTGGCCTTTCCACTTCTAGTCTTTAAAGGAGCCACCTTAACTGGAGCTGTGTTTGAATTTACAGCCACCTTAATGGAAGCTGACAGGTCCTGAGATAAATCAGCTGCTGGGGCAGTGACTTCTGGTCCCACCGAGGGATTGGGCGGAAGTGACGTTGCTCCGTTAATGGCCGATGGAGAAGAAGAAGAAGGAGAAGGAGTGGGAGAAGGAGTAGGTGCCATGTTAATACCAGTTGACGCCCTTGGCAGCTTGCTAGAATCAGCAAAGTCATTTAGAGCTGCTTTACCAATTAACTTTTTAGCCTTCTTTTTAACTGACGGAGAGTCTCCACCTTCCTCATCACTAGATGACTCTTGGACTGATCCAGAGCCACGGCGTTTTCTTTTTGATCTAGTTTTAATAACAAAACAAGCTCTGGACACCTTTTTCTCCCGACGCCAGGAATATAGACAATACACATTAGTTATCACCAGCAGCAGAATTATACACATTAAATAAATCACCTTTGGATCCCAGGCATCACCTAAAGTTACTCTCTCCTCAGGCGGAATCTTAAAACCCTTTATCTCAATTGGGAGAGTGGTGGAGGTAACATTCCTGTATCTCACTGGCCATAATAAATTAATACATTTTCCATACCATAATTTAACTCTACATAACCCACATATAAATTGTCCGCACCAAATATTTACCCAGGTAATCCAAAAGCAAACCCAAACAATATCTGTAAACCAGAGCCCCAAAAATTGAAAAGAACAATCGCTCCACAAACCACAAGACCTTCATGTTTGCTAATTCAGCTGGAAAACACTAAATCAATCAAGTAATAAATCAACCAATAAAAAAATGTGGTGGGTGAAAGGGTAAGGCCGAGAAGCCTCTTCCCTTCCCCCTTGTAAGGTAAAAGGGAAAAAAAAAATTGAAGGGAAAGGAAAAAAAACTCACCAGCCGAATTAGCAAAGCAGTGGAGCTATATTTACAAAGCAGTGTAGGATTTTGCAGGGGAATATTTACAAATTTACAATATCTACAATATATACAAAGATATACAGCAGTGTAACACAGAAATGAGAGTAGCCCCCCTCGGCCGAGGGGGATCCTCACCTCCGCTCTCCCCTCTCTTCCCCCCTTTCCCCAGAATAGTTCGGAAAAGAAGGAGAAAGAAGAAAGAAAGAAGTTAAAAGCAGTTTGTGTTAATTAGAAGCAGTTACAGGCCTGGTTATCTTATCAAGTCTTCAAGGCCGGAGCCTTGGCAGAAAACCCAGCACAGGCAGAAAGCTGCTGCACCGAAGGAGATGCGGAAGCAAGAGTGACAGAGAAGTGCTGGGAATGCCCACTTCACTCTCAGGCCAGATAGTGCTTCCTGCCACTTGACCAATGAAAATTAGTTTAGACTCTTCCTTCCGTTTACCAACTTCCGTCCACCATATTCCCTTTCTTAAAGGGACAGCGTCAACCGGGCACACTCAGACACCAGGATCTGGCTTAGAAGAGAACCACTTCAGAGATTTTAGACATCAGACACCAGGATCTAGTCTAAAAGAGAACGAGATCAGTGATTTTAGACCTGAGGCACCGGGATGTGGCGTAGAAGAAAACCAGCGATTTTGCATCTCAGACTCCAGGATCTGGCCTAGTAGAGAACCACTTCAGTGATTTTAGACCTCAGATACCAGGATCTGGCTTAGAAGAGAACCACTTCAGTGATTTTAGACCTCAGACACCAGGACCTGGTCTACAAGAGAACCACTACAGTGATTTTAGACCTCAGGCACAGGGATCTGGCCTAGAAGAGAACCAGTGATTTTAGACCTCAGACACCAGGATCTGGCTTAGATGAGAACCAGTTCAGTGATTTTAGGACTCAGGCACCCGGATCTGTCCTAGAAGAGAACCACTAAAGTGATTTTAGACCTCAGACACCAGGATCTGGCTTAGAAGAGAACCACTTCAGAGATTTTAGACCTCAGGCACCAGGATCTGGGATAAAAGAGAAGCAGTAAAGTGATTTTAGACCTCAGACACCAGGATCTGGGCTAAAAGAAAACCACTTCAGTGATTTTAGGACTCAGGCACCGGGATCTGGCCTAGAAGAGAACCAGCGATTTTGGATCTCAGACACCAGGATCTCGTTTAGAAGAGAACCAGTTCAGTGATTTCAAGACTCAGACACCATGATATGTCCTAGAAGAGAACCAGTTCAGTGATTTTAGACCTCAGACACGAGGATATGTCCTAGAAGAGAACCACTTCAATGATTTTTGACCTCAGACACCAGGATCTGTCCTAGAAGAGAACCAGTTCAGTGATTTTAGACCTCAGACACCAGGATATGTCCTAGAAGAGAACAACTTCAATGATTTTTGACCTCAGACACCAGGATGTGTCCTAGAAGAGAACCAGTAAAGTGATTTTAGACCTCAGACACCAGGATCTGGATTAGAAGAGAACCACTTCAGAGATTTTAGTCCTCAGACACCAGGGTCTGGTTTAGAAGAGAACCACTTCAGTGATTTTAGACCTCAGACACCAGGATCTGGCTTAGAAGAGAACCACTTCAGAGATTTTGGATCTCAGACACCAGGATCTGGTTTAGAAGAGAACCACTTCAGTGATTTTAGACCTCAGACACCAGGATCTGGGCAAAAAAACAACCACTTCAGTGATTTTAGACCTCAGGCACCAGGATCTGTCCTAGAAGAGAAGCAGTAAAGTGATTTTAGACGTCAGACACCAGGATCTGGCTTAGAAGAGAAACACTTCAGTGATTTTAGACCTCAGACACCAGGATCTGTCCTAGAAGAGAACCAGTAAAGCGATTTTAGGACTCAGGCACCGGGATCTGGCTTAGAAGAGAACCATGTCAGAGATTTTAGACCTCAGGCACCAGGATCTGGTTTAGAAGAGAACCACTTCAGTGATTTTAGACCTCAGGCACCGGGATCTGGCTTAGAAGAGAACCACTTCAGAGATTTTAGACCTCAGACACCAGGATATGTCCTAAAAGAGAACCAGTAAAGCGATTGTAGGACTCAGGCACCAGGATTTGGCTTAGAAGAGAAACACTTCAGAGATTTTAGACCTCAGACACCAGGATCTGGTTTAGAAGAGAACCACTTCTGTGATTTATACCTCAGACACCAGGACCTGGTCTAAAAGAGAACCACTTCAGTGATTTTAGACCTCAGACACCAGGATCTGGTCTAAAAGAGAACCAGATCAGTGATTTTAGACCTCAGACACCAGGATCTGGCTTAGAAGAGAACCACTTCAGTGATTTTAGACCTCAGACACCAGGATCTGGGCTAAAAGAGAACCAGTTCATTGATTTTAGACCTCAGGCACCGGGATCTGGCCTAGAAGAGAACCAGTGATTTTAGACCTCAGACACCAGGATCTGGCTTAGATGAGAACCAGTTCAGTGATTTTAGGACTCAGGCACCCAGATCTGGCTTAGAAGAGAACCACTTCAGTGATTTTAGACCTCAGACAAAAGGAACTGGGCTAAAAGAAAACCACTTCAGTGATTTTAGGACTCAGGCACCGGGATCTGGCCTACAAGAAAACCAGCGATTTTGGATCTCACACACCAGGATCCGGCTTAGAAGAGAACCACTTCAGTGATTTTAGACCTCAGGCACCAGTATCTGTCCTAGAAGAGAACCAGTAAAGTGATTTTAGACCTCAGGCACCAGGATCTGGCTTAGGAGAGAACCACTTCAGAGATTTTAGACCTCAGGCACCAGGATCTGTCCTAGAAGAGAACCAGTAAAGTGATTTTAGACCTCAGGCACCAGTATCTGTCCTAGAAGAGAACCAGTAAAGTGATTTTAGACCTCAGGCACCAGGATCTGGCTTAGGAGAGAACCACTTCAGAGATTTTAGACCTCAGACACCAGGATCTGGCTTAGAAGAGAACCACTTCAGTGATTTTAGACCTCAGACACCAGGATCTGGCTTAGAAGAGAACCACTTCAGAGATTTTAGACCTCAGACACCAGGATCTGGTTTAGAAGAGAACCACTTCCGTGATTTATACCTCAGACAACAGGACCTGGCTTATAAGAGAACCACTTCAGTGATTTTAGACCTAAGACACCTGGATCTTGCCTAGAAGAGAACCACTTCAGTAATTTTAGACCTCAGACACCAGGATCTTGCCTAGAAGAGAACCAGTTCAGTGATTTTAGACCTCAGGCACCGGGATCTGGCGTAGAAGAAAACCAGCGATGTTGGATCTCAGACTCCAGGATCTGGCCTAGTAGAGAACCCCTTCAGTGATTTTAGACCTCAGACACCAGGATCTGGCTTATAAGAGAACCAGTTCAGTGATTTTAGACCTCAGACACCAGGATCTGTGCTAAAAGAGAACCAGTTCAGTGATTTTAGACCTCAGGCACCGGCATCTGGCCTAGAAGAGAACCAGTGATTTTAGACCTCAGACACCAGGATATGTCCTAGAAGAGAACCACTTAAATGATTTTTGACCTCAGACACCAGGATCTGTCCTAGAAGAGAACCAGTAAAGTGATTTTAGACCTCAGACACCAGGATCTGGATTAGAAGAGAACCACTTCAGAGATTTTAGTCCTCAGACACCAGGATCTGGTTTAGAAGAGAACCACTTCAGTGATTTTAGACCTCAGACACAAGGATCTGGCTTAGAAGAGAACCACTTCAGAGATTTTGGATCTCAGACACCAGGATCTGGTTTAGAAGAGAACCACTTCAGTGATTTTAGACCTCAGACACCAGGATCTGGGCTAAAAAACAACCAGTTCAGTGATTTTAGACCTCAGGCACCAGGATCTGTCCTAGAAGAGAAGCAGTAAAGTGATTTTAGACGTCAGACACCAGGATCTGGGCTAAAAGAGAACCACTTCAGTGATTTTAGACCTCAGACACCAGGATCAGTCCTATAAGAGAACCAGTAAAGCGATTTTAGGACTCAGGCACCGGGATCTGGCTTAGAAGAGAACCACTTCAGAGATTTTAGACCTCAGGCACCAGGATCTGGTTTAGAAGAGAACCACTTCAGTGATTTTAGACCTCAGGCACCGGGATCTGGCTTAGAAGAGAACCACTTCAGAGATTTTAGACCTCAGACACCAGGATATGTCCTAAAAGAGAACCACTTCAGAGATTTTAGACCTCAGACACCAGGATCTGGCTTAGAAGAGAACCACTTCAGAGATTTTAGACCTCAGACACCAGGATCTGGCCTAGAAGAGAACCACTTCAGTGATTTTAGACCTCAGACGCCAGGATGTGGGCTAAAAGAGAACCAGTTCAGTGATTTTAGGCCTCAGGCACCCGGATCTTGTCTAGAAGAGAACCACTTCAGTGATTTTAGACCTCAGACACCAGGATCTGGTTTAGAAGAGAACCACTTCAGTGATTTATACCTCAGACACCAGGACCTGGTCTAAAAGAGAACCACTTCAGTGATTTTAGACCTCAGACACCAGGATCTGGTCTAAAAGAGAACCAGATCAGTGATTTTAGACCTCAGACACCAGGATCTGGCTTAGAAGAGAACCACTTCAGTGATTTTAGACCTCAGACACCAGGATCTGGGCTAAAAGACAACCAGTTCAGTGATTTTAGACCTCAGGAACCGGGATCTGGCCTAGAAGAGAACCACTTCAGAGATTTTAGACCTCAGACACCAGGATCTGGCTTAGATGAGAACCAGTTCAGTGATTTTAGGACTCAGGCACCTGGATCTTGCCTAGAAGAGAACCACTTCAGTGATTTTAGACCTCACACACCAGGATCTGGGCTAAAAGAAAACCACTTCAGTGATTTTAGGACTCAGGCACCGGGATCTGGCCTAGAAGAGAACCAGCGGTTTTGGATCTCAGACACTAGGATCTGGTTTAGAAGAGAACCAGTTCAGTGATTTTAGGACTCAGGCACCGTGATCTGGCCTACAAGAAAACCAGCGATTTTGGATCTCACACACCAGGATCTGGCTTAGAAGAGAACCACTTCAGTGATTTTAGACCTCAGGCACCAGTATCTGGCTTAGGAGAGAACCACTTCAGAGATTTTAGACCTCAGGCACCAGGATCTGTCCTAGAAGAGAACTAGTAAAGTGATTTTAGGACCCAGGCACCGGGATCTGGCTTAGAAGAGAACCACTTCAGAGATTTTAGACCTCAGACACCAGGATCTTGTTTAGAAGAGAAACACTTCAGTGATTTTAGACCTCAGACACCAGGATCTGGCTTAGAAGAGAACCACTTCAGAGATTTTAGACCTCAGACACCAGGATCTTGTTTAGAAGAGAAACACTTCAGTGATTTTAGACCTCAGACACCAGGATATTGTTTAGAAGAGAACCACTTCAGAGATTTTAGACCTCAGACACCAGGATCTTGTTTAGAAGAGAACCACTTCAGTAATTTTAGACCTCAGACACCGGGATCTGGCGTAGAAGAAAACCAGCGATTTTGGATCTCAGACTCCAGGATCTGGCCTAGTAGAGAACCACTTCAGTGATTTTAGACCTCAGACACCAGGATCTGGCTTATAAGAGATCCACTTCAGTGATTTTGGTCCTCAGACACCAGGATCTGTGCTAAAAGACAACCAGTTCAGTGATTTTAGATTTCAGGCACCAGGATCTGGCTTAGATGAGAACCAGTTCAGTGATTTTAGGACTCAGGCACCGGGATCTGGCCTAGAAGAGAACCAGCGATTTTGGATCTCAGACACCAGGATCTGGCTTAGAAGAGAACCAGTTCAGTGATTTTAGGACTCAGGCACCGTGATCTGGCCTACAAGAAAACCAGCGATTTTGGATCTCACACACCAGGATCTGGCTTAGAAGAGAACCACTTCAGTGATTTTAGACCTCAGGCACCAGTATCTGGCTTAGGAGAGAACCACTTCAGAGATTTTAGACCTCAGGCACCAGGATCTGTCCTAGAAGAGAACTAGTAAAGTGATTTTAGGACCCAGGCACCGGGATCTGGCTTAGAAGAGAACCACTTCAGAGATTTTAGACCTCAGACACCAGGATCTTGTTTAGAAGAGAAACACTTCAGTGATTTTAGACCTCAGACACCAGGATCTGGCTTAGAAGAGAACCACTTCAGAGATTTTAGACCTCAGACACCAGGATCTTGTTTAGAAGAGAAACACTTCAGTGATTTTAGACCTCAGACACCAGGATATTGTTTAGAAGAGAACCACTTCAGAGATTTTAGACCTCAGACACCAGGATCTTGTTTAGAAGAGAACCACTTCAGTAATTTTAGACCTCAGACACCGGGATCTGGCGTAGAAGAAAACCAGCGATTTTGGATCTCAGACTCCAGGATCTGGCCTAGTAGAGAACCACTTCAGTGATTTTAGACCTCAGACACCAGGATCTGGCTTATAAGAGATCCACTTCAGTGATTTTGGTCCTCAGACACCAGGATCTGTGCTAAAAGACAACCAGTTCAGTGATTTTAGATTTCAGGCACCAGGATCTGGCTTAGATGAGAACCAGTTCAGTGATTTTAGGACTCAGGCACCGGGATCTGGCCTAGAAGAGAACCAGCGATTTTGGATCTCAGACACCAGGATCTGGCTTAGAAGAGAACCACTTCAGTGATTTTAGACCTCAGACACCAGGATCTGGCTTAGAAGAGAACCAGTTCAGTGATTTTAGGACTCAGGTACCGTGATCTGGCCTACAAGAAAACCAGCGATTTTGGATCTCAGACACCAGGATCTGGGCTAAAAGAGAACGACTTCAGTGATTTTAGACCTCAGACACCAGGATCTGGGCTAAAAGAAAACCAGTTCAGTGATTTTAGATTTTAGGCACCGGGATCTGGCCTAGAAGGGAACCAGTGATTTTGGACCTCAGACACCAGGATCTGGCTTAGAAGAGAACCAGTTCAGTGATTTTAGGACTCAGGCACCCGGATCTGTCCTAGAAGAGAACCAGTAAAGTGATTTTAGACCTCAGACACCAGGATCTGGCTTAGAAGAGAACCACTTCAGTGATTTTAGACCTCAGACACCAGGATCTGGCTTAGAAGAGGACCAGTTCAGTGATTTTAGGACTCAGGCACCGTGATCTGGCCTACAAGAAAACCAGCGATTTTGGATCTCAGACACCAGGATCTGGCCTAGAAGAGAAGCAGTAAAGTGATTTTAGACGTCAGACACCAGGATCTGGCTTAGAAGAGAACCACTTCAGAGATTTTAGACCTCAGGCACCAGGATCTGGGATAAAAGAGAACCAGTAAAGTGATTTTAGACCTCAGACACCAGGATCTGGCTTAGAAGAGAACCACTTCAGTGATTTTAGACCTCGGGCACCAGGATCTGGCCTAGAAGGGAAGCAGTAAAGTGATTTTAGACGTCAGACACCAGGACCTGGCTTAGAAGAGAAACACTTCAGTGATTTTAGACCTCTGACACCTGGATCTTCCCTAGAAGAGAACCACTTCAGTGATTTTAGACCTCAGACACCAGGATCTTGCCTAGAAGAGAACCACTTCAGCGATTTTAGACCTCAGTCACCGGGATCTGGCGTAGAAGAAAACCAGCGATTTTGGATCTCAGACACCAGGATCTGGCCTAGTAGAGAACCACTTCAGTGATTTTAGACCTCAGGCACCAGGATCTGGATTAGAAGAGAACCACTTCAGTGATTTTAGACCTCAGACACCAGGATATGTCCTAGAAGAGAACCAGTTCAGTGATTTTAGACCTCAGGCACCAGGATCTGTCCTAGAAGAGAACCAGTAAAGTGATTTTAGACCTCAGACACCAGGATCTGGCTATAGAAGAGAACCACTTCAGAGATTTTAGACCTCAGACACCAGGATCTGGTTTAGAAGAGAACCAGTTCAGTGATTTTAGACCTCAGACACCAGGATGTGGCTTAGAAGAGAACCACTTCAGTGATTTTAGGCCTCAGGCACCAGGATCTGTCCTAGAAGGGAAGCAGTAAAGTGATTTTAGATGTCAGACACCAGGATCTGGCTTAGAAGAGAACCACTTCAGTGATTTTAGTCCTCAGACACCAGGATCTGTCCTAGAAGAGAACCAGTAATGTGATTTTAGGACTGAGGCACCGGGATCTGGTTTAGAAGAGAACCACTTCAGAGATTTTAGACCTCAGACACCAGGATCTAGTTTAGAAGAGAACCACTTCAGTGATTTTAGACCTCAGACACCAGGATCTGGCTTAGAAGAGAACCACTTCAGTGATTTTAGACCTCAGGCACCAGGATCTGGGCTAAAAGAGAACCAGATCAGTGATTTTTGGACTCAGGCACCGGGATCTGGCGTAGAAGAAAACCAGCGATTTTGGATCTCAGACACCAGGATCTTGCCTAGAAGAGAACCACTTCAGTGATTTTAGACCTCAGACACCAGGATCTGGGCTAAAAGAGAACCACTTCAGTGATTTTAGACCTCTGGCATGGGGATCTGGCCTAGAAGAGAACCAGTGACTTTAGACCTCAGACACCAGGATATGTCCTAGAAGAGAACCACTTCAGTGATTTTAGGACTCAGGCACCGGGATCTGGCTTAGAAGAGAACCAGCGATTTTGGATCACAGACACCAGGATCTGGATTAGAAGAGAACCACTTCAGTGATTTTAGACCTCAGACACCAGGATATGTCCTAGAAGAGAACCACTTCAGTGATTTTAGACCTCAGGCACCAGGATCTGTCCTAGAAGAGAACCAGTAAAGTGATTTTAGACCTCAGACACCAGGATCTGGCTTAGAAGAGAACCACTTCAGAGATTTTAGACCTCGGACACCAGGATCTGGTTTAGAAGAGAACCACTTCAGTGATTTTAGACCGCAGGCACCAGGATCTGTCCTAGAAGAGAACCAGTAAAGTGATTTTAGACCTCAGACACCAGGATCTGGCTTAGAAGAGAACCAGTTCAGTGATTTTAGTACTCA
This sequence comes from Melanerpes aurifrons, assembly GCA_011125475.1. Lineage (NCBI taxonomy): Eukaryota > Metazoa > Chordata > Aves > Piciformes > Picidae > Melanerpes > Melanerpes aurifrons. The sequence goes on along the minus strand of WWNC01000197.1, from coordinate 316,534 downwards.
GGCACGGGGATCTGGCCTAGAAGAGAACCTGTTCAGTGATTTTAGAACTCAGACACCAGGATCTGGCTTAGAAGAGAACCACTTCAGTGATTTTAGACCTCAGGCAGCAGGATCTGTCCTAGAAGGGAAGCAGTAAAGTGATTTTAGACGTCAGACACCAGGATCTGGATTAGAAGAGAACCACTTCAGTGATTTTAGACCTCAGGCACCAGGATCTGTCCTAGAAGAGAACCAGTAACGTGATTTTAGGACTCAGGCACCGGGATCTGCTTTAGAAGAGAACCACTTCAGAGATTTTAGACCTCAGACACCAGGATCTGGTTTAGAAGAGAACCACTTCAGTGATTTATACCTCAGACACCAGGATCTGGCTTAGAAGAGAACCACTTCAGAGATTTTAGACCTCAGACACCAGGATCTGGTCTAAAAGAGAACCAGATCTGTGATTTTAGACCTCAGGCGCTGGGATCTGGCGTAGAAGAAAACCAGCGATTTTGGATCTCAGACACCAGGATCTGGCCTAGTAGAGAACCACTTCAGTGGTTTTGGATCTCAGACACCAGGATCTGGCCTAGAACAGAACCCTTCAGTGATTTTAGACCTCAGACACCAGGATCTTGCCTAGAAAAGAACCACTTCAGTGATTTTATACCTCAGACACCAGGATCTGGGCTAAAAGAGAACCACTCGAGTGATTTTAGACCTCAGGCACGGGGATCTGGCCTAGAAGAGAACCAGTGATTTTAGACCTCAGACACCAGGATCTGGCTTAGAAGAGAACCAGTTCAGTGATTTTAGGACTCAGGCACCCGGATCTTGCCTAGAAGAGAACCACTTCAGTGATTTTAGACCTCACACACCAGGATCTGGGCTAAAAGAGAACCACATCAGTGATTTTAGGACTCAGGCACTGGGATCTGGCTTAGAAGAGAACCAGAGATTTTGGATCACAGACATCAGGATCTGGATTAGAAGAGAACCACTTCAGTGATTTTAGACCTCAGACACCAGGATATGTCCTAGAAAAGAACCACTTCAGTGATTTTAGACCTCAGACACTAGGATCTGGCTTAGAAGCGAACCACTTCAGTGATTTTAGACCTCAGACAGGAGGACCTGGCTTAGAAGACAACCAGTTCTGTGATATTAGGACTCAGGCACCCGGATCTTGCCTAGAAGAGAACCACTTCAGTGATTTTAGGACTCAGGCACTGGGATCTGGCTTAGAAGAGAACCAGCGATTTTGGATCACAGACACCAGGTTCAGGATTAGAAGAGAACCACTTCAGTGATTTTAGACCGCAGGCACCAGGATCTGTCCTAGAAGAGAACCACTTCAGTGATTTTAGACCGCAGGCACCAGGATCTGTCCTAGAAGAGAACCAGTAAAGTGATTTTAGACCTCAGACACCAGGATCTGGCTTAGAAGAGAACCAGTTCAGTGATTTTAGTACTCAGGCACCAGGATCTGGCCTAGAAGAGAACCGGTTCAGTGATTTTAGACCTCAGACACCAGGATCTGGCTTAGAAGAGAACCACTTCAGTGATTTTAGACCTCAGGCACCAGGATCTGTCCTAGAAGGGAAGCAGTAAAGTGATTTTAGACGTCAGACACCAGGATCTGGCTTAGAAGAGAACCACTTCAGTGATTTTAGACCTCAGACACCAGGATCTGTCCTAGAAGAGAACCAGTAAAGTGATTTTAGGACTCAGGCACCGGGATCTGCTTTAGAAGAGAACCACTTCAGAGATTTTCGACCTCAGACACCAGGATCTGGTTTAGAAGAGAACCACTTCAGAGATTTTAGACCTCAGACACCAGGATCTGGTTTAGAAGAGAACCACTTCAGTGATTTTAGACCTCAGACACCAGGACCTGGCTGAGAAGAGAACCAGTTCAGTGATTTTAGACCTCAGACACCAGGATCTGGTCTAAAAGACAACCAGATCACTGATTTTAGACCTCAGGCACCGGGATCTGGCGTAGAAGAAAACCAGCGATTTTGGATCTCAGACACCAGGATCCGGCCTAGTAGAGAACCACTTCAGTGGTTTTGGATCTCAGACACCAGGATCTGGCCTAGAACAGAACCCTTCAGTGATTTTAGACCTCAGACACCAGGATCTGGGCTAAAAGAGAACCACTTCAGTGATTTTAGACCTCAGACACCAGGATATGTCCTAGAAGAGAACCACTTCAGTGATTTTAGACCTCAGACACCAGGATCTGGGCTAAAAGTGAACCACTTCAGTGATTTCAGGACTCAGGCACCGGGAACTGGCTTAGAAGAGAACCAGCGATTTTGGATCACAGACACCAGTATCTGGATTAGAGAGAACCACTTCAGTGATTTTAGACCTCAGACACCAGGATCTGGGCTAAAAGAAAACCACTTCGGTGATTTTAGGACTCAGGCACCGGGATCTGGCTTAGAAGAGGACCAGCGATTTTGGATCTCAGACACCAGGATCTGGTTTAGAAGAGAACCAGTTCAGTGATTTTAGACCTCAGACACCAGGATCTGTCCTAGAAGAGAACCAGTAATGTGATTTTAGGACTCAGGCACCGGGATCTGGCTTAGAAGAGAACCAGCGATTTTGGATCACACACACCAGTATCTGGATTAGAAGAGAACCACTTCAGTGATTTTAGACCTCAGACACCAGGATCTGGGCTAAAAGAAAACCACTTCGGTGATTTTAGGACTCAGGCACCGTGATCTGGCCTACAAGAAAACCAGCGATTTTGGATCTCAGACACCAGGATCTGGGCTAAAAGAGAACCACTTCAGAGATTTTAGGACTCAGGCACCAGGATCTGGGCTAGAAGAAAACCAGCGATTTTGAATCTCAGACACCAGGATCTGGCTTAGAAGAGAACCACTTCAGAGATTTTAGACCTCAGACACCGGGATCTGGTTTTGAAGAGAACCACTTCAGTGATTTTATTAGAATAATTAGAATAAACCAAACCAGGTTGGAAGAGACCTTCAAGATCATCGTGTCCGACCCGTCAACCAATCCAACCCACCCAAACAGCTAACCCATGGCACTAAGCAACCCATCAAGTCTCCTCCTGAACACCTTCAATGACGGCGACTCCACCACCTCCCTGGGCTGAGATTTTAGACCTCAGACACCAGGACCTGGCTTAGAAGAGAACCACTTCAGTGATTTTAGACCTCAGACACCAGGATCTTGCCTAGAAGAGAACCAGTTCAGTGATTTTAGACCTCAGACACCAGGATCTGGGCTAAAAGAGAACCACTTCAGTGATTTTAGACCTCAGACACCAGGATCTGAGCTAAAAGAAAACCACTTCAGTGATTTTAAACCTCAGACACCAGGATCTGTTCTAAAAGAGAACCACTTCAGTGATTTTAGACCTCAGACACCAGGATCTGGGCTAAAAGAGATCCAGATCAGTAATTTTAGGACTCAGGCACCGGGATCTGGCCTGGAAGAGAACCAGCGTCTTTGGATCTCAGACACCAGGATCTAGATTAGAAGAGAACCACTTCAGTGATTTTAGTCCTCAGACACCATGATATGTCCTAGAAGAGAACCAGTTCAGTGATTTTAGACCTCAGACACCAGGATATGTCCTAGAAGAGAACCACTTCAATGATTTTAGACCTCAGACACCAGGATCTGGCTTAGAAGAGAACCACTTCAGTGATTTTAGACCTCAGACACCAGGATATGTCCTAGAAGAGAACTACTTCAGTGATTTTAGACCTCAGACACCAGGACCTGGCTTAGAAGAGAACCACTTCAGTGATTTTAGACCTCAGACACCAGGATATGTGCTAGAAGAGAACTACTTCAGTGATTTTAGACCTCAGACACCAGGATCTGGGCTAAAAGAGAACCACTTCAGTGATTTTAGACCTCAGACACCAGGAATGGGCTAAAAGAGAACCAGTTCAGTGATTTTAGACCTCAGACACCAGGATCTGTCCTAGAAGAGAACCAGCGATTTTGGATCTCAGACACAAGGATCTGGCTTAGAAGAGAACCACTTCAGTGATTTTAGACCTCAGGCACCAGGATCTGGGCTAAAGGAGAACCACTTCAGTGATTTTAGACCTCAGACACCAGGATCTGGGCTAAAAGAGAACCAGTTCATTGATTTTAGACCTTAGGCACCGGGATGTGGCCTAGAAGGGAACCAGTGATTTTAGACCTCAGACACCAGGATCTGGCTTAGAAGAGAACCAGTTCAGTGATTTTAGGACTCAGGCACCCGGATCTTGCCTAGAAGAGAACCAGTTCAGTGATTTTAGACCTCAGACAACAGGATCTGGCTTAGAAGAGAACCAGTTCAGTGATTTTAGACCTCAGCCACCGGGATCTGGCCTAGAAGGGAAGCAGTGATTTTGGATCTCAGACACCAGGATCTGGCTTAGAAGAGAACCAGTTCAGTGATTTTAGACCTCAGGCACCGGGATCTGGCCTAGAAGGGAACCAGTGATTTTGGATCACAGACATCAGGATCTGGATTAGAAGAGAACCACTTCAGAGATTTTAGACCTCAGACACCGGGATCTGGTTTTGAAGAGAACCACTTCAGTGATTTTATTAGAATAATTAGAATAAACCAAACCAGGTTGGAAGAGACCTTCAAGATCATCGTGTCCAACCCACAACCAATCCAACCCACCCAAACAGCTAACCCATGGCACTAAGCAACCCATCAAGTCTCCTCCTGAACACCTTCAATGACGGCGACTCCACCACCTCCCTGGGCTGAGATTTTAGACCTCAGACACCAGGATATGGCTTAGAAGAGAATCACTTCAGTGATTTATACCTCAGACACCAGGACCTGGCTTAGAAGAGAACCACTTCAGTGATTTTAGACCTCAGACACCAGGATCTTGCCTAGAAGAGAACCACTTCAGTGATTTTAGACCTCAGACACCAGGATCTGGGCTAAAAGAGAACCACTTCAGTGATTTTAGACCTCTGGCACGGGGATCTGGCCTAGTAGAGAACCAGTGATTTTAGACTACAGACACCAGGATCTGGCTTAGAAGAGAACCAGTTCAGTGATTTTAGGACTCAGGCACCGGGATCTGGCTTAGAAGAGAACCAGCGATTTTGGATCACAGACACCAGGACCAGGATTAGAAGAGAAACACTTCAGTGATTTTAGACCTCGGACACCAGGATATGTCCTAGAAGAGAACCACTTCAGTGATTTTAGACCTCAGACACTAGGATCTGGCTTAGAAGAGAACCACTTCAGTGATTTTAGACCTCAGGCACCGGGATCTGGCCTAGAAGAGAACCAGCGATTTTGGATCTCAGACGCAAGGATCTGTCCTAGAAGAGAACCACTTCAGTGATTTTAGACCTCAGACACCAGGATCTGGGCTAAGAGAGAACCAGTTCAGTGATTTTAGACCTCAGGCACCGGGATCTGGCCTAGAAGAGAACGAGCGATTTTAGATCTCAGACACAAGGATCTGGCCTAGAAGAGAACCACTTCAGTGATTTTAGACCTCAGACACCAGGATCTGGGCTAAAAGAGAACCAGTTCAGTGATTTTAGACCTCAGACACCAGGATCTGGGCTAAAAGAGAACCAGTTCAGTGATTTTAGACCTCAGGAACGGGGATCTGGCCTAGAAGAGAACCAGCGATTTTGGATCTCAGACACAAGGATCTGGACTAGAAGAGAACCACTTCAGTGATTTTAGACCTCAGACACCAGGATCTGGGCTAAAAGAGAACCACTTCAGTGATTTTAAACCTCAGACACCAGGATCTGTTCTAAAAGAGAACCACTTCAGTGATTTTAGACCTCAGACACCAGGATCTGGGCTAAAAGAGATCCAGATCAGTAATTTTAGGACTCAGGCACCGGGATCTGGCCTGGAAGAGAACCAGCGTCTTTGGATCTCAGACACGAGGATCTGGATTAGAAGAGAACCACTTCAGTGATTTTAGTCCTCAGACACCATGATATGTCCTAGAAGAGAACCAGTTCAGTGATTTTAGACCTCAGACACCAGGATATGTCCTAGAAGAGAACCACTTCAATGATTTTACACCTCAGACACCAGGATCTGGCTTAGAAGAGAACCACTTCAGTGATTTTAGACCTCAGACACCAGGATATGTCCTAGAAGAGAACTACTTCAGTGATTTTAGACCTCAGACACCAGGACCTGGCTTAGAAGAGAACCACTTCAGTGATTTTAGACCTCAGACACCAGGATATGTGCTAGAAGAGAACTACTTCAGTGATTTTAGACCTCAGACACCAGGATCTGGGCTAAAAGAGAACCACTTCAGTGATTTTAGACCTCAGACACCAGGAATGGGCTAAAAGAGAACCAGTTCAGTGATTTTAGACCTCAGACACCAGGATCTGTCCTAGAAGAGAACCAGCGATTTTGGATCTCAGACACAAGGATCTGGCTTAGAAGAGAACCACTTCAGTGATTTTAGACCTCAGGCACCAGGATCTGGGCTAAAGGAGAACCACTTCAGTGATTTTAGACCTCAGACACCAGGATCTGGGCTAAAAGAGAACCAGTTCAGTGATTTTAGACCTTAGGCACCGGGATGTGGCCTAGAAGGGAACCAGTGATTTTAGACCTCAGACACCAGGATCTGGCTTAGAAGAGAACCAGTTCAGTGATTTTAGGACTCAGGCACCCGGATCTTGCCTAGAAGAGAACCAGTTCAGTGATTTTAGACCTCAGACAACAGGATCTGGCTTAGAAGAGAACCAGTTCAGTGATTTTAGACCTCAGCCACCGGGATCTGGCCTAGAAGGGAACCAGTGATTTTGGATCTCAGACACCAGGATCTGGCTTAGAAGAGAACCACTTCAGAGATTTTAGACCTCAGACACCGGGATCTGGTTTTGAAGAGAACCACTTCAGTGATTTTATTAGAATAATTAGAATAAACCAAACCAGGTTGGAAGAGACCTTCAAGATCATCGTGTCCAACCCGTCAACCAATCCAACCCACCCAAACAGCTAACCCATGGCACTAAGCAACCCATCAAGTCTCCTCCTGAACACCTTCAATGACGGCGACTCCACCACCTCCCTGGGCTGAGATTTTAGACCTCAGACACCAGGATATGGCTTAGAAGAGAATCACTTCAGTGATTTATACCTCAGACACCAGGACCTGGCTTAGAAGAGAACCACTTCAGTGATTTTAGACCTCAGACACCAGGATCTTGCCTAGAAGAGAACCACTTCAGTGATTTTAGACCTCAGACACCAGGATCTGGGCTAAAAGAGAACCACTTCAGTGATTTTAGACCTCTGGCACGGGGATCTGGCCTAGTAGAGAACCAGTGATTTTAGACTACAGACACCAGGATCTGGCTTAGAAGAGAACCAGTTCAGTGATTTTAGGACTCAGGCACCGGGATCTGGCTTAGAAGAGAACCAGCGATTTTGGATCACAGACACCAGGACCAGGATTAGAAGAGAAACACTTCAGTGATTTTAGACCTCGGACACCAGGATATGTCCTAGAAGAGAACCACTTCAGTGATTTTAGACCTCAGACACTAGGATCTGGCTTAGAAGAGAACCACTTCAGAGATTTTAGACCTCAGACACCAGGACCTGGCTTAGAAGAGAACCAGTTCTGTGATATTAGGACTCAGGCACCCGGATCTTGCATAGAGGAGAACCACTTCAGTGATTTTAGACCTCAGGCACCGGGATCTGGCCTAGAAGAGAACCAGCGATTTTGGATCTCAGACGCAAGGATCTGTCCTAGAAGAGAACCACTTCAGTGATTTTAGACCTCAGACACCAGGATCTGGGCTAAGAGAGAACCAGTTCAGTGATTTTAGACCTCAGGCACCGGGATCTGGCCTAGAAGAGAACGAGCGATTTTAGATCTCAGACACAAGGATCTGGCCTAGAAGAGAACCACTTCAGTGATTTTAGACCTCAGACACCAGGATCTGGGCTAAAAGAGAACCAGTTCAGTGATTTTAGACCTCAGACACCAGGATCTGGGCTAAAAGAGAACCAGTTCAGTGATTTTAGACCTCAGGAACGGGATCTGGCCTAGAAGAGAACCAGCGATTTTGGATCTCAGACACAAGGATCTGGACTAGAAGAGAACCACTTCAGTGATTTTAGACCTCAGACACCAGGATCTGGGCTAAAAGAGAACCACTTCAGTGATTTTAGACCTCAGACACCAGGATCTGAGCTAAAAGAAAACCACTTCAGTGATTTTAAACCTCAGACACCAGGATCTGTTCTAAAAGAGAACCACTTCAGTGATTTTAGACCTCAGACACCAGGATCTGGGCTAAAAGAGATCCAGATCAGTAATTTTAGGACTCAGGCACCGGGATCTGGCCTGGAAGAGAACCAGCGTCTTTGGATCTCAGACACCAGGATCTGGATTAGAAGAGAACCACTTCAGTGATTTTAGTCCTCAGACACCATGATATGTCCTAGAAGAGAACCAGTTCAGTGATTTTAGACCTCAGACACCAGGATATGTCCTAGAAGAGAACCACTTCAATGATTTTAGACCTCAGACACCAGGATCTGGCTTAGAAGAGAACCACTTCAGTGATTTTAGACCTCAGACACCAGGATATGTCCTAGAAGAGAACTACTTCAGTGATTTTAGACCTCAGACACCAGGACCTGGCTTAGAAGAGAACCACTTCAGTGATTTTAGACCTCAGACACCAGGATATGTGCTAGAAGAGAACTACTTCAGTGATTTTAGACCTCAGACACCAGGATCTGGGCTAAAAGAGAACCACTTCAGTGATTTTAGACCTCAGACACCAGGAATGGGCTAAAAGAGAACCAGTTCAGTGATTTTAGACCTCAGACACCAGGATCTGTCCTAGAAGAGAACCAGCGATTTTGGATCTCAGACACAAGGATCTGGCTTAGAAGAGAACCACTTCAGTGATTTTAGACCTCAGGCACCAGGATCTGGGCTAAAGGAGAACCACTTCAGTGATTTTAGACCTCAGACACCAGGATCTGGGCTAAAAGAGAACCAGTTCAGTGATTTTAGACCTTAGGCACCGGGATGTGGCCTAGAAGGGAACCAGTGATTTTAGACCTCAGACACCAGGATCTGGCTTAGAAGAGAACCAGTTCAGTGATTTTAGGACTCAGGCACCCGGATCTTGCCTAGAAGAGAACCAGTTCAGTGATTTTAGACCTCAGACAACAGGATCTGGCTTAGAAGAGAACCAGTTCAGTGATTTTAGACCTCAGCCACCGGGATCTGGCCTAGAAGGGAAGCAGTGATTTTGGATCTCAGACACCAGGATCTGGCTTAGAAGAGAACCAGTTCAGTGATTTTAGACCTCAGGCACCGGGATCTGGCCTAGAAGGGAACCAGTGATTTTGGATCTCAGACACCAGGATCTGGCTTAGAAGAGAACCACTTCAGAGATTTTAGACCTCAGACACCGGGATCTGGTTTTGAAGAGAACCACTTCAGTGATTTTATTAGAATAATTAGAATAAACCAAACCAGGTTGGAAGAGACCTTCAAGATCATCGTGTCCAACCCGTCAACCAATCCAACCCACCCAAACAGCTAACCCATGGCACTAAGCAACCCATCAAGTCTCCTCCTGAACACCTTCAATGACGGCGACTCCACCACCTCCCTGGGCTGAGATTTTAGACCTCAGACACCAGGATATGGCTTAGAAGAGAATCACTTCAGTGATTTTAGACCTCAGACACCAGGATCTTGCCTAGAAGAGAACCACTTCAGTGATTTTAGACCTCAGACACCAGGATCTGGGCTAAAAGAGAACCACTTCAGTGATTTTAGACCTCTGGCACGGGGATCTGGCCTAGTAGAGAACCAGTGATTTTAGACTACAGACACCAGGATCTGGCTTAGAAGAGAACCAGTTCAGTGATTTTAGGACTCAGGCACCGGGATCTGGCTTAGAAGAGAACCAGCGATTTTGGATCACAGACACCAGGACCAGGATTAGAAGAGAAACACTTCAGTGATTTTAGACCTCGGACACCAGGATATGTCCTAGAAGAGAACCACTTCAGTGATTTTAGACCTCAGACACTAGGATCTGGCTTAGAAGAGAACCACTTCAGTGATTTTAGACCTCAGACACCAGGACCTGGCTTAGAAGAGAACCAGTTCTGTGATATTAGGACTCAGGCACCCGGATCTTGCATAGAGGAGAACCACTTCAGTGATTTTAGACCTCAGGCACCGGGATCTGGCCTAGAAGAGAACCAGCGATTTTGGATCTCAGACGCAAGGATCTGTCCTAGAAGAGAACCACTTCAGTGATTTTAGACCTCAGACACCAGGATCTGGGCTAAGAGAGAACCAGTTCAGTGATTTTAGACCTCAGGCACCGGGATCTGGCCTAGAAGAGAACGAGCGATTTTAGATCTCAGACACAAGGATCTGGTCTAGAAGAGAACCACTTCAGTGATTTTAGACCTCAGACACCAGGATCTGGGCTAAAAGAGAACCAGTTCAGTGATTTTAGACCTCAGACACCAGGATCTGGGCTAAAAGAGAACCAGTTCAGTGATTTTAGACCTCAGGAACGGGGATCTGGCCTAGAAGAGAACCAGCGATTTTGGATCTCAGACACAAGGATCTGGACTAGAAGAGAACCACTTCAGTGATTTTAGACCTCAGACACCGGGATCTGGGCTAAAAGAGAACCACTTCAGTGATTTTAGACCTCAGACACCAGGATCTGAGCTAAAAGAAAACCACTTCAGTGATTTTAAACCTCAGACACCAGGATCTGTTCTAAAAGAGAACCACTTCAGTGATTTTAGACCTCAGACACCAGGATCTGGGCTAAAAGAGATCCAGATCAGTAATTTTAGGACTCAGGCACCGGGATCTGGCCTGGAAGAGAACCAGCGTTTTTGGATCTCAGACACCAGGATCTGGATTAGAAGAGAACCACTTCAGTGATTTTAGTCCTCAGACACCATGATATGTCCTAGAAGAGAACCAGTTCAGTGATTTTAGACCTCAGACACCAGGATATGTCCTAGAAGAGAACCACTTCAATGATTTTAGACCTCAGACACCAGGATCTGGCTTAGAAGAGAACCACTTCAGTGATTTTAGACCTCAGACACCAGGATATGTCCTAGAAGAGAACTACTTCAGTGATTTTAGACCTCAGACACCAGGATCTGGGCTAAAAGAGAACCACTTCAGTGATTTTAGACCTCAGACACCAGGAATGGGCTAAAAGAGAACCAGTTCAGTGATTTTAGACCTCAGACACCAGGATCTGTCCTAGAAGAGAACCAGCGATTTTGGATCTCAGACACAAGGATCTGGCTTAGAAGAGAACCACTTCAGTGATTTTAGACCTCAGGCACCAGGATCTGGGCTAAAGGAGAACCACTTCAGTGATTTTAGACCTGAGACACCAGGATCTGGTCTAAAAGAGAACCAGTTCATTGATTTTAGACCTTAGGCACCGGGATGTGGCCTAGAAGGGAACCAGTGATTTTAGACCTCAGACACCAGGATCTGGCTTAGAAGAGAACCAGTTCAGTGATTTTAGGACTCAGGCACCCGGATCTTGCCTGGAAGAGGACCACTGATTTTAGAACTCAGACACCTGGATCTCGCTTAGAAGAGAACCAGTTCAGTGATTATAGACCTCAGCCACCAGGACCCGGCTTAGAAGAGAACCAGTTCAGTGATTTTAGGACTCAGGCACCCGGATCTTGCCTAGAAGAGAAGCACTTCAGTGATTTTAGACCTCAGAATCCAGGATCTGGTCTAAAAGAGAATCACTTCAGAGATTTTAGACCTCAGGCACTGGGATCTTGCCTAGAAGAGAACCACTTCAGTGATTTTAGACATCAGGCACCAGGATCTGGGCTAAAAGAGAACCACTTCAGTGATTTTAGACCTCAGGCACCGGGATCTGCCCTAGAAGAGAACCAGTTCTGTGATTTCAGGACTCAGGCACCCGGATCTTGCCTAGAAGAGAAGCACTTCAGTGATTTTAGACCTCAGAATCCAGGAACTGGTCTAAAAGAGAATCACTTCAGTGATTTTAGACCTCAGGCACTGGGATCTTGCCTAGAAGAGAACCACTTCAGTGATTTTAGACATCAGGCACCAGGATCTGGGCTAAAAGAGAACCACTTCAGTGATTTTAGACCTCAGGCACCAGGATCTGGGCTAAAAGAGAACCAGTTCAGTGATTTTAGACCTCAGGCACGGGGATCTGGCCTAGAAGAGAACCAGCAATTTTGGATCTCAGACACCAGGATCTGGCTTAGAAGAGAACCAGTTCAGTGATTTTAGGACTCTGGCACCCGGATCTTGCCTAGAAGAGAACGACTGATTTTAGAACTCAGACACCAGGATCTGGCTTAGAAGAGAACCGCTTCAGTGATTTTTGACCTCAGACACCAGGATCTGGGCTAAGAGAGAACCACTTCAGTGATTTTAGACCTCAGACATCAGGATCAGGGCTAAAAGGGAACCACTTCAGTGATTTTAGACCTCAGGCAGCGGGATCTGCCCTAGAAGAGAACCAGTTCTGTGATTTCAGGACTCAGGCACCCGGATCTTGCCTAGAAGAGAACCACTTCAGTGATTTTAGACCACAGACACCAGGATCTGGTCGAAAAGAGAACCACTTCAATGATTTTTGACCTCAGACACCAGGATATGTCCTAGAAGAGTACCACTTCAGTGATTTTAGACCTCAGACACTAGGATCTGGCTTAGAAGAGAACCACTTCAGTGATTTTAGACCTCAGACACCAGGACCTGGCTTAGAAGAGAACCAGTTCTGTGATATTAGGACTCAGGCACCCGGATCTTGCATAGAAGAGAACCACTTCAGTGATTTTAGACCTCAGACACCGGGATCTGGCCTAGAAGACAACCAGCGATTTTGGATCTCAGACGCAAGGATCTGTCCTAGAAGAGAACCACTTCAGTGATTTTAGACCTCAGACACCAGGATCTGGGCTAAGAGAGAACCAGTTCAGTGATTTTAGACCTCAGGAACGGGGATCTGGGCTAAAAGAGAGCCACTTCAGTGATTTTAGACCTCAGGAACGGGGATCTGGCCTAGAAGAGAACCAGCGATTTTGGATCTCAGACACAAGGATCTGGTCTAGAAGAGAACCACTTCAGTGATTTTAGACCTCAGACACCAGGATCTGGGCTAAAAGAGAACCAGTTCAGTGATTTTAGACCTCAGGCACGGGGATCTGGCTTAGAAGAGAACCACTTCAGAGATTTTAGACCTCATACACCAGGATCTGGCTTCGAAGAGAACCACTTCAGTGATTTTAAACCTCAGACACCAGGATCTGGGCTAAAAGAGAACCAGTTCAGTGATTTTAGACCTCAGACACCAGGATCTGGCTTAGAGGAGAAGCACTTCAGAGATTTTAGACCTCAGACACCAGGATCTGGTTTAGAAGAGAACCACTTCCGTGATTTATACCTCAGACACCAGGACCTGGCTTAGAAGAGAACCACTTCAGTGATTTTAGACCTCAGACACCTGGATCTTGCCTAGAAGAGAACCACTTCAGTGATTTTAGACCTCAGACACCAGGATCTGGTCTAAAAGAGAACCAGATAAGTGATTTTAGACCTCAGGCACCGGGATCTGGCCTAGAAGAAAACCAGCGATATTGGATCTCAGACACCAGGATCTGGCCTAGTAGAGAACCACTTCAGTGATTTTAGACCTCAGACACCAGGATCTGGCTTAGAAGAGAACCACTTCAGTGATTTTAGGTCTCAGGCACCCGGATCTCGCCTAGAAGAGAACCACTTCAGTGATTTTAGACCTCAGACACCAGGATCTGTTCTAAAAGACAACCAGTTCAGTGATTTTAGACCTCAGGCACGGGGATCTGGCTTAGAAGAGAACCACTTCAGAGATTTTAGACCTCAGACACCAGGATCTGGTTTAGAAGAGAACCACTTCCGTGATTTATACCTCAGACACCAGGACCTGGCTTAGAAGAGAACCACTTCAGTGATTTTAGACCTCAGACACCTGGATCTTGCCTAGAAGAGAACCACTTCAGTGATTTTAGACCTCAGACACCAGGATCTGGTCTAAAAGAGAACCAGATAAGTGATTTTAGGCCTCAGACACCAGGACATGGCTTAGAAGAGAACCAGTTCTGTGATATTACGACTCAGGCACCCGGATCTTGCCTAGAAGATAACCACTTCAGTGATTTTAGACCTCAGACACCAGGATCTGGCCTAGAAGAGAACCAGCGATTTTGGATCTCAGACACAAGGATCTGGTCTAGAAGAGAACCACTTCAGTGATTTTAGACCTCAGAATCCAGGATCTGGGCTAAAAGAGAACCACTTCTGTGATTTTAGACCTCAGACAGCAGGATCTGGGCTAAAAGAGAACCAGTTCAGTGATTTTAGACCTCAGACACAAGGATCTGGCTTAGAAGAGAACCACTTCAGTGATTTTAGTCCTCAGGCACCAGGATACGGGCTAAAGGAGATCCAGATCAGTAATTTTAGGACTCAGGCACCGGGATCTGGCCTGGAAGAGAACCAGTGGTTTTGGATCTCAGACACCAGGATCTGGATTACAAGAGAACTACTTCAGTGATTTTAGTCCTCAGACACCATGATATGTCCTAGAAGAGAACCAGTTCAGTGATTTTAGACCTCAGACACCAGGATCTGTCCTAGAAGAGAACCACTTCAATGATTTTTGACCTCAGACACCAGGACCTGGCTTACAAGAGAACCAGTTCAGTGATTTTAGACCTCAGGCACGGGGATCTGGCTTAGAAGAGAACCACTTCAGAGATTTTAGACCTCAGACACCAGGATCAGGTTTAGAAGAGAACCACTTCCGTGATTTATACCTCAGACACCAGGACATGGCTTAGAAGAGAACCAGTTCTGTGATATTACGACTCAGGGACCCGGATCTTGCCTAGAAGAGAACCACTTCAGTGATTTTAGACCTCAGGCACCAGGATCTGGGCTAAAAGAGAACCACTTCAGTGATTTTAGACCTCAGACATCAGGATCAGGGCTAAAAGAGAACCACTTCAGTGATTTTAGACCTCAGGCACCGGGATCTGCCCTAGAAGAGAACCAGTTCTGTGATTTCAGGACTCAGGCACCCGGATCTTGCCTAGAAGAGAACCACTTCAGTGATTTTAGACCACAGACACTAGGATCTGGTCGAAAAGAGAACCACTTCAATGATTTTTGACCACAGACACCAGGATCTGTCCTAGAAGAGAACCAGTTCAGTGATTTTAGACCTCAGACACCAGGATCTGGATTAGAAGAGAACCACTTCAGAGATTTTAGTCTTCAGACACCAGGATCTGGTTTAGAAGAGAACCACTTCAGAGATTTTAGACCTCAGACACCAGGATCTGGGCTAAAAGAGAACCAGTTCAGTGATTTTAGGACTCAGGCACGGGGATCTGGCCTAGAAGAGAACCAGCGATTTTGGATCTCAGACACAAGGATCTGGTCAAGAAGAGAACCACTTCAGTGATTTTAGACCTCAGAATCCAGGATCTGGGCTAAAAGAGAACCAGTTCAGTGATTTTAGACCTCAGGCACCGGGATCTGGCCTAGAAGAGAAACACTTCAGTGATTTTAGTCCTCAGGCACCAGGATACGGGCAAAAGGAGATCCAGATGAGTAATTTTAGGACTCAGGCACCGGGATCTGGCCTGGAAGACAAGCAGCGATTTTGGATCTCAGACACCAGGATCTGGATTACAAGAGAACTACTTCAGTGATTTTAGTCCTCAGACACCATGATATGTCCTAGAAGAGAACCAGTTCAGTGATTTTAGACCTCAGACACCAGGATATGTCCTAGAAGAGAACCACTTCAATGATTTTTGACCTCAGACACCAGGACCTGGCTTAGAAGAGAACCACTTCAGAGATTTTAGACCTCAGACACCAGGATCTGGTTTAGAAGAGAACCACTTCCGTGATTTATACCTCAGACACCAGGATCTGGCCTAGAAGAGAACCAGCGATTTTGGATCTCAGACACAAGGATCTGGTCTAGAAAAGAACCACTTCAGTGATTTTAGACCTCAGAATCCAGGATCTGGGCTAAAAGAGAACCACTTCTGTGATTTTAGACCTCAGACAGCAGGATCTGGGCTAAAAGAGAACCAGTTCAGTGATTTTAGACCTCAGACACAAGGATCTGGCTTAGAAGAGAAACACTTCAGTGATTTTAGTCCTCAGGCACCAGGATACGGGCTAAAGGAGATCCAGATCAGTAATTTTAGGACTCAGGCACCGGGATCTGGCCTGGAAGACAACCAGCGATTTTGGATCTCAGACACCAGGATCTGGATTACAAGAGAACTACTTCAGTGATTTTAGTCCTCAGACACCATGATATGTCCTAGAAGAGAACCAGTTCAGTGATTTTAGACCTCAGACACCAGGATATGTCCTAGAAGAGAACCACTTCAATGATTTTTGACCTCAGACACCAGGACCTGGCTTAGAAGAGAACCACTTCAGTGATTTTAGACCTCAGACACCGGGATCTGGCCTAGAAGGGAACCAGTGATTTTTGATCTCAGACACCAGGATCTGGCTTAGAAGAGAACCAGTTCAGTGATTTTAGACCTCAGGCACCGGGATCTGGCCTAGAAGGGAACCAGTGATTTTGGATCTCAGACACCAGGATCTGGCTTAGAAGAGAACCACTTCAGTGATTTTAGGACTCACGCACCCGTATCTTGCCTAGAAGAGAACCACTTCGGTGATTTTAGACCTCAACCACCAGGACCCGGCTTAGAAGAGAACCAGTTCAGTGATTTTAGGACTCAGGCACCCGGATCTTGCCTAGAAGAGAACGACTGATTTTAGAACTCAGACACCAGGATCTGGCTTAGAAGAGAACCACTTCAGTGATTTTAGACCTCAGACACCAGGATCTGGGCTAAGAGAGAACCACTTCAGTGATTTTAGACCTCAGACATCAGGATCAGGGCTAAAAGAGAACCACTTCAGTGATTTTAGGACTCAGGCACCGGGATCTGCCCTAGAAGAGAACCAGTTCTGTGATTTCAGGACTCAGGCACCCGGATCTTGCCTAGAAGAGAACCAGTTCAGTGATTTTAGACCTCAGACACCAGGATCTGTCCTAGAAGAGAACCAGTAAAGTGATCTTAGACCTCAGACACCAGGATCTGGATTAGAAGAGAACCACTTCAGAGATTTTAGTCCTCAGACACCAGGATCTGGTTTAGAAGAGAACCACTTCAGAGATTTTAGACCTCAGACACCAGGATCTGGGCTAAAAGAGAACCAGTTCAGTGATTTTAGGACTCAGGCACGGGGATCTGGCCTAGAAGAGAACCAGCGATTTTGGATCTCAGACACAAGGATCTGGTCTAGAAGAGAACAACTTCAGTGATTTTAGACCTCAGACACCGGGATCTGGCCTAGAAGGGAACCAGTTCAGTGATTTTAGCACTCAGGCACCCGGATCTTGCCTAGAAGAGAACCATTTCACTGATTTTAGACCTCAGACACCAGGATCTGGGCTAAAAGACAACCACTTCAGTGATTTTAGACCTCAGGCACCGGGATCTGGCCTAGAAGGGAACCAGTGATTTTGGATCTCAGACACCAGGATCTGGCTTAGAAGAGAACCACTTCAGTGATTTTAGGACTCACGCACCCGTATCTTGCCTAGAAGAGGACCACTGATTTTAGAACTCAGACACCAGGATCTGTCTTAGAAGAGAACCACTTCAGTGATTTTAGACCTCAACCACCAGGACCCGGCTTAGAAGAGAACCAGTTCAGTGATTTTAGGACTCAGGCACCCGGATCTTGCCTAGAAGAGAACGACTGATTTTAGACCTCAGACACCAGGATCTGGGCTAAAAGAGAACCACTTCAGTGACTTTAGACCTCAGGCACCGGGATCTGCCCTAGAAGAGAACCAGTTCTGTGATTTCAGGACTCAGGCACCCGGATCATGCCTAGAAGAGAACCACTTCAGTGATTTTAGACCACAGACACCTGGATCTGGTCTAAAAGAGAACCACTTCAGTGATTTTAGACCTCAGGCACTGGGATCTTGCCTAGAAGAGAACCACTTCAGTGATTTTAGACATCAGGCACCAGGATCTGGGCTCAAAGAGAACCAGTTCAGTGATTTTAGACCTCAGCCACCGGGATCTGGCCTAGAAGGGAAGCAGTGATTTTGGATCTCAGACACCAGGATCTGGCTTAGAAGAGAACCACTTCAGTGATTTTAGACCTCAGGCACCGGGATCTGGCCTAGAAGGGAACCAGTGATTTTGGATCTCAGACACCAGGATCTGGCTTAGAAGAGAACCAGTTCTGTGATTTTAAGACTCAGGCACCCGTATCTTGCCTAGAAGAGGACCACTGATTTTAGAACTCAGACACCAGGATCTGGCTTAGAAGAGAACCACTTCAGTGATTTTAGACCTCAGACACCAGGATCTGGGCTAAAAGAGAACCACTTCAGTGATTTTAGACCTCAGGCACCAGGATCTGCCCTAGAAGAGAACCAGTTCTGTGATTTCAGGACTCAGGCACCCGGATCTTCCCTAGAAGACAACCACTACAGTGATTTTAGACCACAGACACCTGGATCTGGTCTAAAAGAGAACCACTTCAGTGATTTTAGACCTCAGGCACGGGGATCTTGCCTAGAAGAGAACCACTTCAGTGATTTTAGACCTCAGACACCAGGATCTGGTTTAGAAGAGAACCACTTCAGTGATTTTAGACCTCAGACACCAGGATCTGGCTTAGAAGAGAACCACTTCAGTGATTTTAGGACTCAGACACCCGGATCTTGCCTGGAAGAGAACCACAGATTTTAGACCTCAGGCACCAGGATCTGGCTTAGAAGAGAACCACTTCAGTGATTTTAGACCTCAGACACCAGGATCTGGTCTAAAAGAGAACCACCTCAGTGATTTTAGACCTCAGGCACCGGCATCTGGCCTTGAAGAGAACCAGCGATTTGATCTCAGACACGAGGATCTAGCCTAGTAGAGAACCACTTCAGTGATTTTAGACCTCAGACACCAGGATCTGGCTTAGAAGAGAACCACTTCAGTGATTTTAGGACTCAGGCACCCGGATCTTGCCTAGAAGAGAACCACTTCAGTGATTTTAGACCTCAGATACCAGGATCTGGCTTAGAAAAGAACCACTTCAGTGATTTTAGACCCCAGACACTCGGATCTTGCCTAGAAGAGAACCACTGATTTTAGACCTCAGACACCAGGACCTGGCTTAGAAGAGAACCACTTCAGTGATTTTAGGACTCAGACACCCGGATCTTGCCTGGAAGAGAACCACAGATTTTAGACCTCAGGCACCAGGATCTGGCTTAGAAGAGAACCACTTCAGTGATTTTAGACCTCAGACAGCAGGATATCTCCTAGAAGAGAACCAGTTCAGTGATTTTAGACCTCAGGCACCGGGATCTGGCCTAGAAGAGAAACAGTGATTTTAGACCTCAGACACCAGGATCTGGCTTAGAAGAGAACCAGTTCAGTGATTTTAAGACTCAGGCACCGTGGTCTGGCCTACAAGAAAACCAGCGATTTTGGGTTTCAGACACCAGGATCTGGCTTAGAAGAGAACAACTTCAGTGATTTTAGACCTCAGGCACCAGGATCTGTCCTAGAAGAGAACCAGTTCAGTGATTTATACCTCAGGTACCAGGACCTGGCTTAGAAGAGAACCACTTCAGTAATTTTAGACCTCAGACACCTGGATCTTGCCTAGAAGAGAACCACTTCAGTGATTTTTGACCTCAGACACCAGGATATGGTCTAAAAGAGAACCAGTTCAGTGATTTTAGACCTCAGGCACCGTGATCTGGCCTAAAGGAGAACCAACGATTTTGGATCTCAGACACCAGGATCTGGCTTTGATGCCGAATTTTGCCCCAAAAGGCAAGAATAACTGCCTAAGAGACTCAGTTTAAGTCAGATAGACAGGAGGTATTTTATTGGCAACGCGTTGGAGAAATCACTAAATGGATTTCTGCCTTTCCCGTAACAAAAGCATGCCTTTTATACAGTTTTGGATGTAGTATTGCATCAGATCTTATACATAATCATATCTTTGCTTACATATTCATGTTGGTGTAGGCTGAGCGTGGGCAGGGGCATCTCTTTTGACGATCTTCTTGGTGGTCATTCCGGTGGCCTTCATCATGGGCAGGGGTTTCCTGATGAGTCTTCTGCTGATGTTGTTCTAAGTGTTAGTTTGGCCTTGTTGACTCTGAATCATGCTTATCCTAACAGTTCTTGTCAGTCTCTATTCCTTATCTTCTTTTCCTGTCACAGTGACCCATGCCTTAGCTAATTTACTGCTTTATCTGCTTTGTGCTTTCGAAAGCTCTCTGTTCTGGGGCTTCAGCTTAGAAGAGAACCACTTCAGTGATTTTAGACCTCAGGCACCAGGATCTGGGCTAAAAGAGAACCAGTTCAGTGATTTTAGACCTCAGACACCAGGATCTGGCTTAGAAGAGAACCACTTCAGTGATTTATACCCCAGACACCAGGACCTGGCTTAGAAGAGAACCACGTCAGATATTTTAGACCTCAGACACCTGGATCTTGCCTAGAAGAGAACCACTTCAGTGATTTTAGACCTCAGACACCAGGATCTGTTTTAGAGGAGAACCACTTCAGAGAGTTTAGACCTCAGGCACCGGGATCTGGCCTTGAAGAGAACCAGTTCAGTGATTTTAGGCCTCAGGCACCGGGATCCGGCCTAGAAGAGAACCAGCGATTTTGGATCTCAGACACGAGGATCTGGCCTAGTAGAGAACCACTTCAGTGATTTTAGTCCTCAGACACCAGGATCTTGCGTAGAAGAGAACCACTTCAGTGATTTTAGACCTCAGACACCAGGATCTTGCCTAGTAGAGAACCACTTCAGTGATTTTAGACCTCAGAGACCAGGATCTGGTCTAAAAGAGAACCAGTTAAGTGATTTTAGACCTCAGGCACCGGGATCTGGCCTAGAAGAGAACCAGCGATTTTGGATCTCAGACACGAGGATCTGACCTAATAGAGAACCACTTCAGTGATTTTATACCTCAGACACCAGGATCTGGCTTAGAAGAGAACCACTTCAGTGATTTTAGAACTCAGACACCAGGATCTGGCTTAGAAGAGAACCACTTCAGTGATTTTAGACCTCAGACACCAGGATCTGGCTTAGAAGAGAACCACTTCAGTGATTTAGACCTCAGACACCAGGACCTGGCTTAGAAGAGAACCAGTTCTGTGATTTTAGGACTCAGGCACCCGGATCTTGCCTAGAAGAGAACCAGTGATTTTAGACCTCAGACACGAGAATCTGGCTTAGAAGAGAACCACTTCAGTGAGTTTAGACCTCAGACACCAGGATCTGGCCTAGAAGTGAACCACTTCCGTGATTTATACCTCAGCCACCAGGATCTGGCTTAGAAGAGAACCAGTTCAGTGATTTTAGACCTCTGACACCAGGATCTGGTCTAAAAGAGAACCAGTTCAGTGATTTTAGGACTCAGGCACCGGGATCTGGCCTAGAAGAGAACCAGCGATTTTGGATCTCAGACACCAGGATCTGGCGTAGAAGAGAACCACTTCAGTGATTATAGTCCTCAGACACCAGGATCTGTCCTAGAAGGGAAAAAGTTCAGTGATTTTAGACCTCAGACACCAGGATCTGGCCTAGAAGAGAACCACTTCAGTGATTTTAGACCTCAGACACCAGGATCTGTTCTAAAAGAGAACCAGTTCAGTGATTTTAGACCTCAGGCACCGGGATCTGGCCTAGAAGAGAACCAGCGATTTTGCATCTCAGACACGAGGATCTGGCCTAGTAGAGAACCACTTCAGTGATTTTAGACCTCAGACACCCGGATCTTGCGTAGAAGAGAACCACTTCAGTGATTTTAGACCTCAGACACCCGGATCTTGCGTAGAAGAGAACCACTTCAGTGATTTTAGACCTCAGAGACCAGGATCTGGCTTAGAAGAGAACCACTTCAGTGATTTTAGACCTCAGGCACTGGGATCTGGCTTAGAAGAGAACCACTTCTGTGATTTAAGACCTCAGACACCAGGATCTGGCTTAGAAGAGAACCACTTCAGTGATTTAGACCTCAGACACCAGGACCTGGCTTAGAAGAGAACCACTTCAGTGAATTTAGACCTCAGACACCTGGATCTTGCCTAGAAGAGAACCACTTCAGTGATTTTAGACCTCAGACACCAGGATCTGGTCTAAAAGAGAACCAGATAAGTGATTTTAGGCCTCAGACACCAGGACATGGCTTAGAAGAGAACCAGTTCTGTGATATTACGACTCAGGCACCCGGATCTTGCCTAGAAGATAACCACTTCAGTGATTTTAGACCTCAGACACCAGGATCTGGCCTAGAAGAGAACCATCGATTTTGGATCTCAGACACAAGGATCTGGTCTAGAAGAGAACCACTTCAGTGATTTTAGACCTCAGAATCCAGGATCTGGGCTAAAAGAGAACCACTTCTGTGATTTTAGACCTCAGACAGCAGGATCTGGGCTAAAAGAGAACCAGTTCAGTGATTTTAGACCTCAGACACAAGGATACGGGCTAAAGGAGATCCAGATCAGTAATTTTAGGACTCAGGCACCGGGATCTGGCCTGGAAGACAACCAGCGATTTTGGATCTCAGACACCAGGATCTGGATTACAAGAGAACTACTTCAGTGATTTTAGTCCTCAGACACCATGATATGTCCTAGAAGAGAACCAGTTCAGTGATTTTAGACCTCAGACACCAGGATATGTCCTAGAAGAGAACACCTTCAATGATTTTGGATCTCAGACACCAGGATCTGGCTTAGAAGAGAACCACTTCAGTGATTTTAGGACTCACGCACCCGTATCTTGCCTAGAAGAGGACCACTGATTTTAGAACTCAGACACCAGGATCTGGCTTAGAAGAGAACCTGTTCAGTGATTTTAGACCTCAAACACCAGGACCCGGCTTAGAAGAGAACCAGTTCAGTGATTTTAGGACTCAGGCACCCGGATCTTGCCTAGAAGAGAACGACTGATTTTAGAACTCAGACACCAGGATCTGGCTTAGAAGAGAATCACTTCAGTGATTTTAGACCTCAGACACCAGGATCTGGGCTAAGAGAGAACCACTTCAGTGATTTTAGACCTCAGACACCAGGATCTGGGCTAAGAGAGAACCACTTCAGTGATTTTAGACCTCAGACATCAGGATCAGGGCTAAAAGAGAACCACTTCAGTGATTTTAGACCTCAGGCACCGGGATCTGCCCTAGAAGAGAACCAGTTCTGTGATTTCAGGACTCAGGCACCCGGATCTTGCCTAGAAGAGAACCACTTCAGTGATTTTAGACCACAGACACCAGGATCTGGTCGAAAAGAGAACCACTTCAATGATTTTTGACCTCAGACTCAAGGATCTGTCCTAGAAGAGAACCAGTTCAGTGATTTTAGACCTCAGACACCAGGATCTGTCCTAGAAGAGAACCAGTAAAGTGATTTTAGACCTCAGACACCAGGATCTGGATTAGAAGAGAACCACTTCAGAGATTTTAGTCCTCAGACACCAGGATCTGGTTTAGAAGAGAACCACTTCAGAGATTTTAGACCTCAGACACCAGGATCTGAGCTAAAAGAGAACCAGTTCAGTGATTTTAGGACTCAGGCACGGGGATCTGGCCTAGAAGAGAACCAGCGATTTTGGATCTCAGACACAAGGATCTGGTCTAGAAGAGAACAACTTCAGTGATTTTAGGCCTCAGACACCAGGATCTGGCTTAGAAGGGAACCAGTTCAGTGATTTTAGCACTCAGGCACCCGGATCTTGCCTAGAAGAGAACCATTTCACTGATTTTAGACCTCAGACACCAGGATCTGGGCTAAAAGACAACCAGTTCAGTGATTTTAGGACTCAGGCACGGGGATCTGGCCTAGAAGAAAACCAGCGATTTTGGATCTCAGACACAAGGATCTGGTCTAGAAGAGAACCACTTCAGTGATTTTGGATCTCAGACACCAGGATCTGGCTTAGAAGAGAACCACTTCAGAGATTTTAGACCTCAGGCACCGGGATCTGGCCTAGAAGAGAACCAGTTCAGTGATTTTAGACCTCAGGCACCGGGATCTGGCCTAGAAGAGAAACAGTGATTTTAGACCTCAGACACCAGGATCTGGCTTAGAAGAGAACCACTTCAGTGATTTGAGAGCTCACACATCAGGATCTGGCCTAGAATAGAGCCACTTCAGTGATTTCAGACCTCAGATACCAGGATCTGGCTTAGAAGAGAACCACTTCAGTGATTTTAGTCCTCCGGCACAAGGATCTGTCCCAGAAGAGAACTACTTCAGTGATTTTAGACCTCAGACACCAGGATCTGGCTTAGAAGTCTACTACTTCAGTGATTTTAGATCTCAGACTCCTGGATCTGGCGTAAAGGAGAACCACTTCAGTGATTTTAGACCTCAGACACCAGGATATGGTCTAAAAGAGAACCAGTTCAGTGATTTTAGGACTCAGGCACCGTGATCTGGCCTACAGGAGAACCAGCGATTTTGGATCTCAGACACCAGGATCTGGTTTAGAAGAGAACCACTTCAGTGATTTTAGACCTCAGACACCAGGATCTGGATTAGAAGAGAACCACTTCAGAGATTTTAGTCCTCAGACACCAGGATCTGGTTTAGAAGAGAACCACTTCAGAGATTTTAGACCTCAGACACCAGGATCTGGGCTAAAAGAGAACCAGTTCAGTGATTTTAGGACTCAGGCACGGGGATCTGGCCTAGAAGAGAACCAGCGATTTTGGATCTCAGACACAAGGATCTGGTCTAGAAGAGAACAACTTCAGTGATTTTAGGCCTCAGACACCAGGATCTGGCTTAGAAGGGAACCAGTTCAGTGATTTTAGCACTCAGGCACCCGGATCTTGCCTAGAAGAGAACCATTTCACTGATTTTAGACCTCAGACACCAGGATCTGGGCTAAAAGTCAACCAGTTCAGTGATTTTAGGACTCAGGCACGGGGATCTGGCCTAGAAGAAAACCAGCGATTTTGGATCTCAGACACAAGGATCTGGTCTAGAAGAGAACCACTTCAGTGATTTTATACCTCAGACACCAGGATCTGGCTTAGAAGAGAACCACTTCAGTGATTTTAGACCTCAGGCACCGGGATCTGGCCTAGAAGAGAACCAGTTCAGTGATTTTAGACCTCAGGCACCGGGATCTGGCCTAGAAGAGAAACAGTGATTTTAGACCTCAGACACCAGGATCTGGCTTAGAAGAGAACCACTTCAGTGATTTGAGAGCTCACACATCAGGATCTGGCTTAGAAGAGAACCACTTCAGTGATTTTAGACCTCAGGCACCAGGATCTGGCTTAGAAGAGAACCACTTCAGTGATTTTAGTCCTCCGGCACCAGGATCTGTCCCAGAAGAGAACTACTTCAGTGATTTTAGACCTCAGACACCAGGATCTGGCTTAGAAGACTACTACTTCAGTGATTTTAGATCTCAGACTCCTGGATCTGGCGTAAAGGAGAACCACTTCAGTGATTTTAGACCTCAGACACCAGGATATGGTCTAAAAGAGAACCAGTTCAGTGATTTTAGGACTCAGGCACCGTGATCTGGCCTACAGGAGAACCAGCGATTTTGGATCTCAGACACCAGGATCTGGCCTAGTAGAGAACCACTTCAGTGATTTTAGACCTCAGACACCAGGATCTGGTTTCGAAGAGAAACACTTCAGTGATTTTAGGACTCAGGCACCCGCATCTTGCCTAGAAGAGAACCAGTTCAGTGATTTTAGACCTCAGACACCAGGATATGTCCTAGAAGAGAACCACTTCAATGATTTTTGACCTCAGACACCAGGACCTGGCTTAGAAGAGAACCACTTCAGTGATTTTAGACCTCAGACAGCAGGATATGTCCTACAAGAGAACCACTTCAATGATTTTAGACCTCAGACACCAGGACCTGGCTTAGAAGAGAACCAGTTCTGTGATTTAGGACTCAGGGACCCGGATCTTGCCTAGAAGAGAACCACTTCAGTGATTTTAGACCTCAGGCACCAGGATCTGGGCTAAAAGAGAACCACTTCAGTGATTTTAGACCTCAGACACCAGGATCTGGTCTAAAAGAGAACCAGTTCAGTGATTTTAGACCTCAGGCACGGGATCTGGCCTAGAAGAGAACCAGCGATTTTGGATCTCAGACACAAGGATCTGGCTTAGAAGAGAACCACTTCAGTGATTTTAGACCTCAGGCACCAGGATCTGGGCTAAAGGAGAACCACTTCAGTGATTTTAGACCTCAGACACCAGGATCTGGCTTAGAAGAGAACCACTTCAGTGATTTTAGACCTCAGACACCAGGATCTAGGCTAAAAGAGAACCAGTTCATTGATTTTAGACCTTAGGCACCGGGATGTGGCCTAGAAGAGAACCAGTGATTTTAGACCTCAGACACCAGGATCTGGCTTAGAAGAGAACCAGTTCATTGATTTTAGGACTCAGGCACCCGGATCTTGCCTAGAAGAGAACCAGTTCAGTGATTTTAGACCTCAGACAACAGGATCTGGCTTAGAGGAGAACCAGTTCAGTGATTTTAGACCTCAGCCACCGGGATCTGGCCTAGAAGGGAACCAGTGATTTTGGATCTCAGACACCAGGGTCTGGCTTAGAAGAGAACCACTTCAGTGATTTTAGACCTCAGGCACCGGGATCTGGCCTAGAAGGGAACCAGTGATTTTGGATCTCAGACACCAGGATCTGGCTTAGAAGAGAACCACTTCAGTGATTTTAGGACTCACGCACCCGTATCTTGCCTAGAAGAGGACCACTGATTTTAGACCTCAGACACCAGGATCTGGGCTAAAAGAGAACCACTTCAGTGATTTTAGACCTCAGGCACCGGATCTGCCCTAGAAGAGAACCAGTTCTGTGATTTCAGGACTCAGGCACCCGGATCTTGCCTAGAAGAGAACCACTTCAGTGATTTTAGACCACAGACACCTGGATCTGGTCTAAAAGAGAACCACTTCAGTGATTTTAGACCTCAGGCACTGGGATCTTGCCTAGAAGAGAACCACTTCAGTGATTTTAGACATCAGGCACCAGGATCTGGGCTAAAAGAGAACCACTTCAGTGATTTTAGACCTCAGGCACGGGGATCTAGCATTGAAGAGAACCAGCAATTTTGGATCTCAGACACCAGGATCTGGCTTAGAAGAGAACCAGTTCAGTGATATTAGGACTCTGGCACCCGGATCTTGCCTAGAAGAGAACGACTGATTTTAGAACTCAGACACCAGTATCTGGCTTAGAAGAGAACCACTTCAGTGATTTTAGACCTCAGACACCAGGATCTGGCTTAGAAGAGAACCACTTCAGTGATTTTAGACCTCAGACACCAGGATCTGGGCTAAGAGAGAAACAGTTCAGTGATTTTAGACCTCAGGCACGGGGATCTAGCATTGAAGAGAACCAGCAATTTTGGATCTCAGACACCAGGATCTGGCATAGAAGAGAACCAGTTCAGTGATATTAGGACTCTGGCACCCGGATCTTGCCTAGAAGAGAACGACTGATTTTAGAACTCAGACACCAGTATCTGGCTTAGAAGAGAACCACTTCAGTGATTTTAGACCTCAGACACCAGGATCTGGGCTAAGAGAGAACCACTTCAGTGATTTTAGACCCCAGGCACCCGGATCTTGCCTAGAAGAGAACCACTTCAGTGATTTTAGACCACAGACACCAGGATCTGGTCGAAAAGAGAACCACTTCAATGATTTTTGACCTCAGACACCAGGATCTGTCCTAGAAGAGAACCAGTTCAGTGATTTTAGACCTCAGACACCAGGATCTGGTCTAAAAGAGAACCAGTTCAGTGATTTTAGGACTCAGGCACCAGGATCTGGATTAGAAGAGAACCACTTCAGAGATTTTAGACCTCAGACACCAGGATCTGGGCTAAAAGAGAACCAATTCAGTGATTTTAGGACTCAGGCACGGGGATCTGGCCTAGAAGAGAACCAGCGATTTTGGATCTCAGACACCAGGATCTGGTCTAGAAGAGAACAACTTCAGTGATTTTAGGCCTCAGACACCAGGATCTGGCATAGAAGAGAACCACTTCAGTGATTTGAGACCTCACACATCAGGATCTGGCCTAGAATAGAACCACTTCAGTGATTTTAGACCTCAGACACCAGGATCTGCCTTAGAAGACTACTACTTCAGTGATTTTAGATCTCAGACTCCTGGATCTGGCGTAAAAGAGAACCACTTCAGTGATTTTAGACCTCAGACACCAGGATATGGTCTAAAAGAGAACCAGTTCAGTGATTTTAGGACTCAGGCACCGTGATCTGGCCTACAGGAGAACCAGTGATTTTGGATCTCGGACACCAGGATCTGGCTTAGAAGAGAACCACTTCAGTGATTTTAGACCTCAGACACTAGGACCTGTGCTAGAAGAGAACCACTTCAGAGATTTTAGACCTCAGACTGCAGGATCTGGCTTAGAAGTGAACCACTTCAGTGATTTATACCTCAGACACCAGGACCTGGCTTAGAAGAGAACCACTTCAGTGATTTTAGACCTCAGACACCTGGATCTGTCCTAGAAGTGAACCACTTCAGTGATTTTAGACCTCAGACACCAGGATCAGGTCTAAAAGAGATCCAGATCAGTGATTTTAGACCTCAGGCACCGGGATCTGGCGTAGAAGAGAACCAGCGATTTTGGATCTCAGACACCAGGATCTGGCCTAGTAGAGAACCACTTCAGTGATTTTAGATCTCAGACACCAGGATCTGACTTCGAAGAGAAACACTTCAGTGATTTTAGACCTCAGGCACCAGGATCTTGGCTAGACGAGAACCAGTTCAGTGATTTTAAACCTCAGACACCAGGATATGTCCTAGAAGAGAACCACTTCAATGATTTTTGACCTCAGACACCAGGACCTGGCTTAGAAGAGAACCACTTCAGTGATTTTAGACCTCAGACACCAGGATATGTCCTAGAAGAGAACCACTTCAATGATTTTAGACCTCAGACACCAGGACCTGGCTTAGAAGAGAACCACTTCAGTGATTTTAGACCTCAGACACCAGGATATGTCCTACAAGAGAACCACTTCAATGATTTTAGACCTCAGACACCAGGACCTGGCTTAGAAGAGAACCACTTCAGTGATTTAGGACTCAGGGACCCGGATCTTGCCTAGAAGAGAACCACTTCAATGATTTTAGACCTCAGGCACCAGGATCTGGGCTAAAAGAGAACCACTTCAGTGATTTTAGACCTCAGACACCGGGATCTGGGCTAAAAGAGAACCACTTCAGTGATTTTAGACCTCAGACACCGGGATCTGGGCTAAACGAGAACCAGTTCAGTGATTTTAGACCTCAGGCACCAGGATCAGGTCTAAAAGAGAACCAGTTCAGTGATTTTAGACCTCAGACACCAGGATCTGGTTTCGAAGAGAAACACTTCAGTGATTTTAGGACTCAGGCACCCGCATCTTGCCTAGAAGAGAACCAGTTCAGTGATTTTAGACCTCAGACACCAGGATATGTCCTAGAAGAGAACCACTTCAATGATTTTTGACCTCAGACACCAGGACCTGGCTTAGAAGAGAACCACTTCAGTGATTTTAGACCTCAGACAGCAGGATATGTCCTACAAGAGAACCACTTCAATGATTTTAGACCTCAGACACCAGGACCTGGCTTAGAAGAGAACCAGTTCTGTGATTTAGGACTCAGGGACCCGGATCTTGCCTAGAAGAGAACCACTTCAGTGATTTTAGACCTCAGGCACCAGGATCTGGGCTAAAAGAGAACCACTTCAGTGATTTTAGACCTCAGACACCAGGATCTGGTCTAAAAGAGAACCAGTTCAGTGATTTTAGACCTCAGGCACGGGGATCTGGCCTAGAAGAGAACCAGCAATTTTGGATCTCAGACACAAGGATCTGGCTTAGAAGAGAACCACTTCAGTGATTTTAGACCTCAGGCACCAGGATCTGGGCTAAAGGAGAACCACTTCAGTGATTTTAGACCTCAGACACCAGGATCTGGCTTAGAAGAGAACCACTTCAGTGATTTTAGACCTCAGACACCAGGATCTAGGCTAAAAGAGAACCAGTTCATTGATTTTAGACCTTAGGCACCGGGATGTGGCCTAGAAGAGAACCAGTGATTTTAGACCTCAGACACCAGGATCTGGCTTAGAAGAGAACCAGTTCATTGATTTTAGGACTCAGGCACCCGGATCTTGCCTAGAAGAGAACCAGTTCAGTGATTTTAGACCTCAGACAACAGGATCTGGCCTAGAAGGGAACCAGTGATTTTGGATCTCAGACACCAGGATCTGGCTTAGAAGAGAACCACTTCAGTGATTTTAGACCTCAGGCACCGGGATCTGGCCTAGAAGGGAACCAGTGATTTTGGATCTCAGACACCAGGATCTGGCTTAGAAGAGAACCACTTCAGTGATTTTAGGACTCACGCACCCGTATCTTGCCTAGAAGAGGACCACTGATTTTAGACCTCAGACACCAGGATCTGGGCTAAAAGAGAACCACTTCAGTGATTTTAGACCTCAGGCACCGGGATCTGCCCTAGAAGAGAACCAGTTCTGTGATTTCAGGACTCAGGCACCCGGATCTTGCCTAGAAGAGAACCACTTCAGTGATTTTAGACCACAGACACCTGGATCTGGTCTAAAAGAGAACCACTTCAGTGATTTTAGACCTCAGGCACTGGGATCTTGCCTAGAAGAGAACCACTTCAGTGATTTTAGACATCAGGCACCAGGATCTGGGCTAAAAGAGAACCACTTCAGTGATTTTAGACCTCAGGCACGGGGATCTAGCATTGAAGAGAACCAGCAATTTTGGATCTCAGACACCAGGATCTGGCTTAGAAGAGAACCAGTTCAGTGATATTAGGACTCTGGCACCCGGATCTTGCCTAGAAGAGAACGACTGATTTTAGAACTCAGACACCAGTATCTGGCTTAGAAGAGAACCACTTCAGTGATTTTAGACCTCAGACACCAGGATCTGGCTTAGAAGAGAACCACTTCAGTGATTTTAGACCTCAGACACCAGGATCTGGGCTAAGAGAGAAACAGTTCAGTGATTTTAGACCTCAGGCACGGGGATCTAGCATTGAAGAGAACCAGCAATTTTGGATCTCAGACACCAGGATCTGGCATAGAAGAGAACCAGTTCAGTGATATTAGGACTCTGGCACCCGGATCTTGCCTAGAAGAGAACGACTGATTTTAGAACTCAGACACCAGTATCTGGCTTAGAAGAGAACCACTTCAGTGATTTTAGACCTCAGACACCAGGATCTGGGCTAAGAGAGAACCACTTCAGTGATTTTAGACCCCAGGCACCCGGATCTTGCCTAGAAGAGAACCACTTCAGTGATTTTAGACCACAGACACCAGGATCTGGTCGAAAAGAGAACCACTTCAATGATTTTTGACCTCAGACACCAGGATCTGTCCTTGAAGAGAACCAGTTCAGTGATTTTAGGACTCAGGCACCAGGATCTGGATTAGAAGAGAACCACTTCAGAGATTTTAGACCTCAGACACCAGGATCTGGGCTAAAAGAGAACCAATTCAGTGATTTTAGGACTCAGGCACGGGATCTGGCCTAGAAGAGAACCAGCGATTTTGGATCTCAGACACCAGGATCTGGTCTAGAAGAGAACAACTTCAGTGATTTTAGGCCTCAGACACCAGGATCTGGCATAGAAGAGAACCACTTCAGTGATTTGAGACCTCACACATCAGGATCTGGCCTAGAATAGAACCACTTCAGTGATTTTAGACCTCAGACACCAGGATCTGCCTTAGAAGACTACTACTTCAGTGATTTTAGATCTCAGACTCCTGGATCTGGCGTAAAAGAGAACCACTTCAGTGATTTTAGACCTCAGACACCAGGATATGGTCTAAAAGAGAACCAGTTCAGTGATTTTAGGACTCAGGCACCGTGATCTGGCCTACAGGAGAACCAGTGATTTTGGATCTCGGACACCAGGATCTGGCTTAGAAGAGAACCACTTCAGTGATTTTAGACCTCAGACACTAGGACCTGTGCTAGAAGAGAACCACTTCAGAGATTTTAGACCTCAGACTGCAGGATCTGGCTTAGAAGTGAACCACTTCAGTGATTTATACCTCAGACACCAGGACCTGGCTTAGAAGAGAACCACTTCAGTGATTTTAGACCTCAGACACCTGGATCTGTCCTAGAAGTGAACCACTTCAGTGATTTTAGACCTCAGACACCAGGATCAGGTCTAAAAGAGATCCAGATCAGTGATTTTAGACCTCAGGCACCGGGATCTGGCGTAGAAGAGAACCAGCGATTTTGGATCTCAGACACCAGGATCTGGCCTAGTAGAGAACCACTTCAGTGATTTTAGATCTCAGACACCAGGATCTGACTTCGAAGAGAAACACTTCAGTGATTTTAGACCTCAGGCACCAGGATCTTGGCTAGACGAGAACCAGTTCAGTGATTTTAAACCTCAGACACCAGGATATGTCCTAGAAGAGAACCACTTCAATGATTTTTGACCTCAGACACCAGGACCTGGCTTAGAAGAGAACCACTTCAGTGATTTTAGACCTCAGACACCAGGATATGTCCTAGAAGAGAACCACTTCAATGATTTTAGACCTCAGACACCAGGACCTGGCTTAGAAGAGAACCACTTCAGTGATTTTAGACCTCAGACACCAGGATATGTCCTACAAGAGAACCACTTCAATGATTTTAGACCTCAGACACCAGGACCTGGCTTAGAAGAGAACCACTTCAGTGATTTAGGACTCAGGGACCCGGATCTTGCCTAGAAGAGAACCACTTCAATGATTTTAGACCTCAGGCACCAGGATCTGGGCTAAAAGAGAACCACTTCAGTGATTTTAGACCTCAGACACCGGGATCTGGGCTAAAAGAGAACCACTTCAGTGATTTTAGACCTCAGACACCGGGATCTGGGCTAAACGAGAACCAGTTCAGTGATTTTAGACCTCAGGCACCAGGATCAGGTCTAAAAGAGAACCAGTTCAGTGATTTTAGACCTCAGGCACCGGGATCTGGCCTAGAAGGGAACCAGTGATTTTAGACCTCAGACACCAGGATCTTGCCTAGAAGAGAACCACTTCAGTGATTTTAGACCTCAGACACCAGGATATGGTCTAAAAGAGAACCAGTTCAGTGATTTTAGGACTCAGGCACCGTGATCTGGCCTACAGGAGAACCAGTGATTTTGGATCTCGGACACCAGGATCTGGCTTAGAAGAGAACCACTTCAGTGATTTTAGACCTCAGACACTAGGACCTGTGCTAGAAGAGAACCAATTCAGTGATTTTAGACCTCAGACAGCAGGATCTGGCTTAGAAGTGAACCACTTCAGTGATTTATACCTCAGACACCAGGACCTGGCTTAGAAGAGAACCACTTCAGTGATTTTAGACCTCAGACACCAGGATCTGGCTTCGAAGAGAAACACTTCAGTGATTTTAGACCTCAGGCACCCGCATCTTGCCTAGAAGAGAACCTGTTCAGTGATTTTAGACCTCAGACACCAGGATATGTCCTAGAAGAGAACCACTTCAATGATTTTTGACCTCAGACACCAGGACCTGGCTTAGAAGAGAACCACTTCAGTGATTTTAGACCTCAGGCACCAGGATCTGGGCTAAAAGAGAACCACTTCAGTGATTTCAGACCTCAGACACCAGGATCTGGGCTAAAAGAGAACCACTTCAGTGATTTTAGACCTCAGACACCAGGATCTGGGCTAAAAGAGAACCAGTTAAGTGATTTTAGACCTCAGGCACGGGGATCTGGCCTAGAAGAGAACCAGCGATTTTGGATCTCAGACACAAGGATCTGGCTTAGAAGAGAACCACTTCAGTGATTTTAGACATCAGGCACCAGGATCTGGGCTAGAATAGAACCACTTCAGTGATTTATACCTCAGACACCAGGACCTGGCTTAGAAGTGAACCACTTCAGTGATTTTAGGACTCAGGCACCCGGATCTTGCCTAGAAGAGAACCACTTCAGTGATTTTAGACCTCAGACACCAGGATCTGGCTACGAAGAGAAACACTTCAGTGATTTTAGGACTCAGGCAGCGGGATCTGGCCTTGAAGAGAACCAGCGATTTTGGATCTCAGACACCAGGATCTGGCTTAGAAGAGAACCACTTCAGTGATTTTAGACCTCAGGCACCGGGATCTGGCTTAGAAGAGAACCACTTCAGTGATTTTGGACCTCAGGCACCAGGATCTGGGCAAAAAGAGAACCACTTCAGTGATTTTAGATCTCAGACCCCAGGATCTGGCTTAGAAGAGAACCTTCAGGAATCGGCAGGAATCGGCTTTCACCGATTCTCCACGTGTTCGGGATCGTTCGGGTCCCTGCGTTCCACGGCAGTTTCAAAGCCCACGGCAGCTCGCGGCAGCTTTCATTTCAGCGGTGACCTCCATCGGGGACACACATCGACCAGGGGCCTCGGAAAAGCACGGACTGCTGCTGTTTTTGACCAGAAGGACCCGCAGACAGCCTGTGCGCTCGGCAGGAATCGGCTTTCACCGATTCTCCACGTGTTCGGGATCGTTCGGGTCCCTGCGTGCCGCGGCAGTTTCAAAGCCCGCTGCAGCTCGCGGCAGCTTCCATTTCAGCCGCTCTTCTCGCTCGGATGCGCGCGCCGCCACACTTTTTTAAAAAAAAAAACCATTCTCCAGTAGGTTCCGTGGGCAGGGCTGGCCATGGTGGTAACTCGCCGCAATAACTCCTTTAAAAAGTCAGTCTCGACCCAGACTGAGGGGGAATATAAGCAGATAAGCAGGTGTCATAAGCAAGAGGTAGGTGTCCAGGCATCTAGCTGCAGACAGTGCTGGAACCTGGCACTTGAGATGCAGGGTAGAGGGGACGGCTCCTGCTTTAGGTGTGAGCAGATTGACTGTCTGCTTAGCCTGGTGGCTGGACTGAAGGATAAGGTTGCTAGATTTAGAGATGTATGCAATTGCAGAAGGGTGACGAACCTGAGTAACCAGGCTCTGCAGGCCCCCAGCAGAGGCCAGTCATCCAAAAGAAGAGGGCAATGGATGCAGGTTCCTATCAAAAGATGCAAGGTTAAACCTCCTTGCCCCCCTCACCCCCCACTGCCCTTGGAAAACAAGTACGGGCTTTGGAGGTTGAGGGTGAGGTGATTCTGATATCAGAGGGCACGCCATCTGGGGTTTTCCCTGTGGCAAAACAGCCTAAGGTGAAACGACCTAAGGTGAAACAGCCTAAGCTTAAACAGCCTTCCCCCGGCATCAGGACTTGCTCCCTTAAAAAAAAAGAGGAGGGTAATTGTTATTGGTGATTCCCTCCTGAGAGGAACAGAGGGCCCCATATGTCGGCCAGACCCTACTCACAGGGAGGTTTGTTCCCTTCCAGGAGCCGTGGTTGGAGATGTTACCACAAGACTGCCTGGTATGGTGCAGCCCTCTGACTATTATCCCTTGATAGTTATGCAGTTAGGGAATGATGATGTTGCAACCAGAACTCCCAGGGCTATCAAAGATGACTTCAGGGCCCTGGGAGATCTGGTTGAGGGATCAGGGGCACAAATAATTTTTTCGTCTATACCCTTAGTTGCAGGTGGGAATACCATAAGGAACAGGTCAGCAGCTGAAGTCAACAAGTGGCTTAGAGGCTGGTGCAGGGAAAAAAATTTTGGGTTTTTTGATCTTGAAAACTTTCTGCTGCACCAGGCCAGCTGGCAACAGATGGAGCACATCTGTCCCAGAGGAGGGTAAGATCAGAGTGTACGAGAATGGCCTATCCCTCAAAGGGAAAAAGATTCTGGGGAGGGAATTGGCAGGTCTCATAGATAGGGCTTTAAACTAGTTTCGAAGGGGGAAGGGGTTGAAACCAGTCCCCCCAGGCTGGGGTCTGGGGGTGATAAGCCAGAGCAAGAGGTGAAACCAGCAGCCCGGCTGAAGTGCATGTACACTAATGCACGAAGCATGGGCAACAAACAAGAGGAGCTGGAAGCCTTGCTGCGGCAGGAAAGTTATGATGTAGTTGCCATCACAGAGACGTGGTGGGATGACTCACATGACTGGAGCGCTGCAATTGATGGCTACAGGCTCTTCAGGAGAGACAGGCAAGGAAGAAGGGGTGGAGGGGTGGCCCTGTACGTCAGGGAGGCACTAGATGCCATTGAGACGGAGATTAGGGACGATCGGGTTGAGTGCCTGTGGGTAAGAATTAGAGGGAAGGCCAACAGGGCTGACATCCTGGTTGGAGTCTGTTATAGACCACCCAACCAGGAGGAGGATGTTGATGAGTCATTCTATAGGCAGCTTAAGGCTGTCTCAAGATCGTCTGACCTTGTTCTCATGGGCAACTTCAACTTGCCTGATATCTGCTGGGATCTTAACATAGCAGAGAAGTGGCAATCTAGGAGGTTCTTAAAATGCATGGAGGACAGCTTCTTATCCCAGGTGCTGCGAGAGCCTACCAGGGGCAAGGCTATGCTTGACCTCCTCTTCACCAATAGGGAAGGGTTGGTGGGTGATGTGGTGGTCGGAGGGTGCTTAGGGGCCAGTGACCATGAGATAATTGAATTCTCATTATTTGGTCAAGCTAAGAGGGGTAGCAAGAAGACCTTCACTCTGGATTTCCGGAGGGCGGACTTCAGGCTACTCAAGGAACTAATTCAGAGGGTTCCTTGGGATAAAGCCCTTAAAAACAAAGGGGTCCAGGAGAGCTGGTCCTACTTCAAGGAAGAACTGTTGAAGGCTCAGGGACAGGCTGTGCCAATGTGCCGAAGATGAGCCGCCGGGGCAGACGGCCAGCCTGGATGGTTAAAGAACTTTTAATGGAACTAAGGGAAAAAAAGAGGGTGTATCACCTTTGGAAGAGAGGGAGGCAACCCGAAAAAATTTAAGGATGTTGCTAGGTCTTGCAGGAAGAAAATTAGGGAGGCAAAAGCGCATTTGGAGCTTAGTCTGGCCTCTGTTGTGAAGGACAACAAAAAGTCCTTCTATAAATACATTAATAGTAAGAGGAAGGGAAAGGACAACCTCCACTCCTTGGTGGACACGGAGGGGAACATTGTATCAAGGGATGAGGAAAAGGCAGAGATACTTAACACCTTCTTTGCCTCAATTTTTACTAGCAGGACAGAATGTCTTCCAGACAGCTGGCCTCAGAGCTGGCAGAAGGAGCCAGGGAGCAGCATAGTTTTCCACTGTTCCAAAATGGGGTAGTTGGTGATCTGCTCAGCCGCCTGGATCCCCACAAGTCCATGGGACCAGATGGGATCCAACCTAGGGTGCTGAGGGAGCTGTCAGAGGAGCTGGCCAAACCGCTCTCCATCATTTTTCAGCAGTCCTGGCTCACTGGCGAGGTCCCAGAGGACTGGAAGCTGGCCAACGTGGTGCCCATCCATAAGAAGGGCCGGTTGGATGAGCCAGGGAATTACAGGCCTGTCAGCCTGACCTCAGTGCCAGGCAAGATCATGGAACAGGTCATCCTGAGTGCATTAACACAGCACTTAGAGGATGGCCAAGGGATCAGGCTCAGCCAACATGGATTTAGGAAGGGCAGGTCCTGCCTGACCAACCTGATCTCCTTCTATGATCAGGTGACCCGCCTGGTGGATGTGGGGAGGCCTGTGGATGTAGTTTACCTGGACCTCAGCAAGGCCTTTGACACCGTCCCCCATAGCAAACTCTTCCTGGCCAAGCTGTCAGCCCATGGCTTGGACAGCAGCACTCTGAGCTGGGTTAGAACTGGCTGGATGGCCGAACCCAGAGAGCGGTGGTGAATGGTGTCACATCCGGCTGGCGGCCAGTCAGTAGTGGAGTCCCCCAGGGATCAGTGCTGGGCCCCATCCTCTTTAACATCTTTGTTGATGATTTGGATGAGGGCATTGAGTCTATCATCAGTAAATTTGCTGATGACACCAAGCTGGGGACAGGAGTTGATCTGCTAGAGGGTAGAGAGGCTTTGCAGAGAGACCTCGACAGGCTGGACAGATGGGCAGAGTCCAACGGCATGAGATTTAACACATCCAAGTGCCGGGTTCTGCACATTGGCCACAACAACCCCATGCAGTGCTACAGGCTGGGGTCAGAGTGGCTGGAGAGCAGCCAGGCAGAGAGGGACCTGGGAGTGCTGGTTGATGGTAGGATGAACATGAGCCTGCAGTGTGCCCAGGCAGCCAAGAGGGCCAACGGCATCCTGGCCTGCATTAAGAACAGTGTGGCCAGCAGGAGCAGGGAGGTCATTCTGCCCCTGTACACTGCACTGGTTAGGCCACACCTCGAGTACTGTGTCCAGTTCTGGGCTCCTCAGTTTAGGAAGGATGTTGACTTGCTGGAACGAGTCCAGAGAAGGGCAACGAAGTTAGTGAGGGGCTTGGAACACAAGCCCTATGAGGAGAGACTGAGGGAGCTGGGGCTGCTTAGCCTGGAGAGGAGGAGACTCAGGGGTGACCTCATTACTCTCACAACTACCTGAAGGGGAGTTGTAAACAGGCAGAGGTTGGTCTCTTCTCCCAGGCAGCCAGCACCAGAACAAGAGGACACAGTCTCAGGCTGCGCCAGGGAAGTTCAGGCTGGAGGTCAGGAGGAAGTTTTACACAGAGAGAGTGATTGCCCATTGGAATGGGCTGCCTGGGGAGGTGGTGGAGTCGCCGTCACTGGAGGTGTTCAGGAGGAGACTTGACAGGGTGCTTGGTTACATGGGTTAGTTGATTAGGTGGTGTTGGGTGATGGGTTGGACGTGATGATCTTGAAGGTCTCTTCCAACCTGGTTTATTATATTCTATTCTATTCACTTCAGTGATTTATACCTCAGACACCAGGACCTGGCTTAGAAGAGAACCACTTCAGTGATTTTAGAGCTCAGGCACCGGGATCTAGCGTAGAAGAGAACCAGCGATTTTAGACCTCAGACACCAGGATCTGGGCTAAAAGAGAACCAGTCCAGTGATTTTAGGACTCAGGCACCGATATCTGGCCTAGAAGAGAACCAGTGATTTTAGACCTCAGACACCAGGATCTGGCTTAGAAGAGAACCAGTTCAGTGATTTTAGGACTCAGGCACCCGGATCTTGCCTAGAAGAGAGCCGCTTCAGTGATTTTAGACCTCAGGCACCGTGATCTGGCGTAGAAGAGAACCAGCGATTTTGGATCTCACACACAAGGATATGGCCTAAAAGAGAACCACTTCAGTGATTTTAGACCTCAGACACCAGGATCTGGGCTAAGAGAGAACCACTTCAGTGATTTTAGACCTCAGACACCAGGATCTGGGCTAAAAGAGAACCACTTCAGTGATTGTAGGACTCAGGCACCGGGATCTGGCCTAGAAGAGAACCAGCGATTTTGGATCTCAGACACCAGGATCTGGCTTAGAAGAGAACCACTTCAGTGATTTTAGACCTCAGGCACCAGGATATGTCCTAGAAGAGAATCAGTTCAGTGATTTTAGACCTCAGACACCAGGATCTGGCTTAGAAGAGAACCACTTCAGTGATTTTAGACCTCAGACACCAGGATCTCGGCTAAAAGAGAACCACTTCAGTGATTTTAGACCTCAGACACCAGGATCTGGGCTAAAAGAGAACCACTTCAGTGATTTATAGACCTCAGACACCAGGAGCTGGGCTAAAAGAGAGCCACTTCAGTGATTTTAGACCTCAGGCACCGTGATCTGGCCTAGAAGAGAACCAGAGATTTTGGATCTCAGACACAAGGATATGGCCTAAAAGAGAACCACTTCAGTGATTTCAGTCCTCAGGCACCGGGATGTGGGCTAAGAGAGAACCAGTTCAGTGATTTTTGACCTCAGGCACAGGGATCTGGCCTAGAAGGGAACCAGTGATTTTAGACCTCAGACACCAGGATCTGGCTTAGAAGAGAACCAGTTCAGTGATTTTAGGACTCAGGCACCCGGATCTTGCCTAGAAGAGAACCACTTCAGTGATTTTAGACCTCAGACACCAGGATCTGGCTTAGAAGAGAACCACTTCAGTGATTTTAGACCTCAGGCAGCAGGATATGTCCTAGAAGAGGACCAGTTCAGTGATTTTAGACCTCAGACACCAGGATCTGGCTTAGAAGAGAACCATTTCAGTGATTTTAGACCTCAGGCACCAGGATATGTCCTAGAAGAGGACCAGTTCAGTGATTTTAGACCTCAGACACCAGGATCTGGCTTAGAAGAGAACCACTTCAGAGATTTTAGACCTCAGACACCAGGATCTGGTCTAAAATAGAACCAGATCAGTGATTTTAGACCTCAGGCACCGGGATCTGGCGTAGAAGAGAACCAGCGATTTTAGACCTCAAACACCAGGATCTGGTCTAAAAGAGAACCAGATCAGTGATTTTAGACCTCAGGCACCGGGATCTGGCATAGAAGAGAACCACTTCTGTGATTTTAGACCTCAGACACCAGGATCTGGCTTAGAAGAGAACCAGTTCAGTGATTTTAGGACTCAGGCACCCGGATCTTGCCTAGAAGAGAACCACTTCAGTGATTTTAGACCTCAGACACCAGGATCTGGACTAAAAGAGAACCACTTCAGTGATTTTAGACCTCAGGCACCAGGATATGTCCTAGAAGAGGACCAGTTCAGTGATTTTAGACCTCAGACACCAGGATCTGGCTTAGAAGAGAACCACTTCAGTGATTTTAGACCTCAGGCACCAGGATATGTCCTAGAAGAGGACCAGTTCAGAGATTTTAGACCTCAGACACCCAGATCTGGCTTAGAAGAGAACCACTTCAGTGATTTTAGACCTCAGACACCAGGATCTCGGCTAAAAGAGAACCACCTCAGTGATTTTAAACCTCAGACACCAGGATCTGGGCTAAGAGATAACCACTTCAGTGATTTTAGACCTCAGGCACCGCGATCTGGCCTAGAAGAGAACCAGCGATTTTAGATCTCAGACACAAGGATCTGGTCTAGAAGAGAACCACTTCAGTGATTTTTGACCTCAGATACCAGGATCTGTCCTAGAAGAGAACGAGTGAAGTGATTTTAGACCTCTGACACCAGGATCAGGGGTAAAAGAGAACCACTTCAGTGATTTTAGACCTGAGACACAAGGATCTGGCTTAGAAGAGAACCACTTCAGTGATTTATACCTCTGCCACCAGGACCTGGCTTAGAAGAGAACCACTTCAGTGATTTTAGACCTCAGACACCAGGATCTGGTCTAAAAGAGAACCAGATCAGTGATTTTAGACCTCAGGCACCAGGATCTGTCCTAGAAGAGAACCAGTAAAGTGATTTTAAACCTCAGACACCAGGATCTGGCATAGAAGAGAACCACTTCAGAGATTTTAGACCTCAGACACCAGGATCTGGTTTAGAAGAGAACCAGTTCAGTGATTTTAGGACTCAGGCACCGATATCTGGCCTAGAAGAGAACCAGCGATTTTGAATCTCAGACACCAGGATCTGGGCTAAAAGACAACCAGTTCAGTGATTTTAGACCTCAAGTACCCGGATCTTGCCTAGAAGAGAACCACTTTAGTGATTTTTGACCTCAGGCACCAGGATCTGGCTTAGAAGAGAACCACTTCAGAGATTTTAGACCTCAGACACCAGGATCTGGCTTAGAAGAGAACCACTTCAGAGATTTTAGACCTCAGGCACCAGGATCTGGCTTAGAAGAGAACCACTTCAGTGATTTATACCTCAGACACCAGGACCTGGCTTAGAAGAGAACCAGTTCTGCGATTTCAGGACTCAGGCACCCGGATCTTTCCTAGAAGACAACCACTACAGTGATTTGAGACCTCACACATCAGGATCTGGCTTAGAAGAGAACCACTTCAGTGATTTCAGTCCTCAGACCCCAGGATCTGGCTTAGAAGAGAACAACTTCAGAGATTTTAGACCTCAGGCACCGGGATCTGGCATAGAAGAGAACCACTTCAGTGATTTTAGGACTCAGGCACCAGGACCTGGCTTAGAAGAGAACCACTTCAGTGATTTTAGACCTCAGGCACCCGGATCTTTCCGAGAAGAGAACCACTACAGTGATTTGAGACCGCACACATCAGGATCTGGCTTAGAAGAGAACCACTTCAGTGATTTCAGTCCTCAGACCCCAGGATCTGGCTTAGAAGAGAACAACTTCAGTGATTTTAGACCTCAGGCACCAGGATCTGGCATAGAAGAGAACCACATCAGTGATTTTAGACCTCAGACACCAGGATCTGGCTTCGAAGAGAACCACTTCAGTGATTTTTGACCTCAGACACCAGGATTTGGTCTAAAAGAGAACCAGTTCAGTGATTTTAGGACTCAGGCACCGGGATCTGGCCAAGAAGAGAACCAGCGATTTTGGATCTCAGACACCAGGATCTGGCCTAAAAGAGAACCAGTTCAGTGATTTTAGACCTCAGGCACCAGGATATGTCCTAGAAGAGGACCAGTTCAGTGATTTTAGACCTCAGACACCAGGATCTGGCTTAGAAGAGAACCACTTCAGAGATTTTAGACCTCAGACACCCGGATCTGGCTTAGAAGAGAACCACTTCAGTGATTTTAGACCTCAGACACCAGGATCTGGGCTAAAAGAGAACCAGTTCAGTGATTTTAGACCTCAGACACCAGGATCTTTCCGAGAAGAGAACCACTACAGTGATTTGAGACCTCACACATCAGGATCTGGCTTAGAAGAGAACCACTTCAGTGATTTCAGTCCTCAGACCCCAGGATCTGGCTTAGAAGAGAACCACTTCTGTGATTTTAGACCTCAGGCACCGGGATCTGGCATAGAAGAGAACCACTTCAGTGATTTTAGACCTCAGACACCAGGATCTGGCTTCGAAGAGAACCACTTCAGTGATTTTGGATCTCAGACACCAGGATCTGGCTTAGAAGAGAACCAGTTCAGTGATTTTTGACCTCAGACACCAGGATCTGGCTTAGAAGAGAACCACTTCAGAGATTTTAGACCTCACACATCAGGATCTGGCTTAGAAGAGAACCACTTCAGTGATTTTAGACCTCAGACACCAGGATCTGGCTTAGAAGAGAACCACTTCTGTGATTTAGACCCAAGACACCAGGATCTGGGCTAAAAGAGAACCAGTTCAGTGATTTTAGACCTCAGACACCAGGATCTGGTTTAGAAGAGAACCACTTCAGTGATTTTAGACCTCAGACACCAGGATATGGCTTAGAAGAGAACCACTTCAGAGATTTTAGACCTCAGGCACCGGGATCTGGCCTAGAAGAGAACCACTTCAGTGATTTTAGACCTCAGACACCAGGATCTTGCCTAGAAGAGAACCACTTCAGTGATTTTAGACCTCAGACACCAGGATCTGGTCTAAAAGAGAACCACCTCAGTGATTTTAGACCTCAGGCACCGGGATCTGGCCTAGAAGAGAACCAGCGATTTTGGATCTCAGACACCAGGATCTGGGCTAAAAGAGAACCACTTCAGTGATTTTAGACCTCAGACACCAGGATCTTTCCTAGAAGAGAACCACTTCAGTGATTTTAGACCACAGACACCAGGATCTGGCTTAGAAGACAACCACTTCAGTGATTTTAGACCTAAGGCACCGGGATCTGGCCTAGAAGAGAACCAGTTCAGTGATTTTAGACCTCAGGCACGGGGATATGGCCTGGAAGAGCACCAGTGATTTTAGACCTCAGACACCAGGATCTGGCTTAGAAGAGAACCACTTCACTGATTTTAGGACTCAGGCACCC
Source organism: Melanerpes aurifrons (assembly GCA_011125475.1). Classification (NCBI taxonomy): domain Eukaryota; kingdom Metazoa; phylum Chordata; class Aves; order Piciformes; family Picidae; genus Melanerpes; species Melanerpes aurifrons. Next base: position 272,645 of record WWNC01000197.1, on the reverse strand, counting down.
GGATCTTGCCTAGAAGAGAACCACTTCAGTGATTTTAGACCTCAGACACCAGGATCTGGCTTCGAAGAGAACCACTTCAGTGATTTTAGACCCCAGACACCCGGATCTTGCCTGGCGGAGAACCACTGATTTTAGACCTCAGGCGCCAGGATCTGTCCTAGAAGAGAACCAGTTCAGTGATTTATACCTCAGGTACCAGGACCTGGCTTAGAAGAGAACCACTTCAGTAATTTTAGACCTCAGACACCTGGATCTTGCCTAGAAGAGAACCACTTCAGTGATTTTAGACCTCAGACACCAGGATATGGTCTAAAAGAGAACCAGTTCAGTGATTTTAGACCTCAGACACCAGGATCTGGGCTAAAAGAGAACCAGTTCATTGATTTTAGACCTTAGGCACCGGGATGTGGCCTAGAAGGGAACCAGTGATTTTAGACCTCAGACACCAGGATCTGGCTTAGAAGAGAACCAGTTCAGTGATTTTAGGACTCAGGCACCCGGATCTTGCCTAGAAGAGAACCAGTTCAGTGATTTTAGGACTCAGGCACCCGGATCTGGCTTAGAAGAGAACCAGTTCAGTGATTTTAGACCTCAGGCACCAGGATCTGGGCTAAAAGAGAACCAGTTCAGTGATTTTAGACCTCAGACACCAGGATCTGGCTTAGAAGAGAACCACTTCAGTGATTTATACCCCAGACACCAGGACCTGGCTTAGAAGAGAACCACGTCAGATATTTTAGACCTCAGACACCAGGATCTGTCCTAGAAGAGAACCACTTCAGTGATTTTAGACCTCAGACACCAGGATCTGGCTTAGAGGAGAACCACTTCAGAGATTTTAGACCTCAGGCACCGGGATCTGGCCTAGAAGAGAACCAGTTCAGTGATTTTAGACCTCAGGCACCGGGATCTGGCCTAGAAGAGAACCAGCGATTTTGGATCTCAGACACGAGGATCTGGCCTAGTAGAGAACCACTTCAGTGATTTTAGACCTCAGACACCCGGATCTTGCGTAGAAGAGAACCACTTCAGTGATTTTAGACCTCAGACACCAGGATCTTGCCTAGTAGAGAACCACTTCAGTGATTTTAGACCTCAGGCACCAGGATCTGGGCTAAAAGAGAACCACCTCAGTGATTTTAGACCTCAGGCACCGGGATCTGGCCTAGAAGAGAACCACTTCAGAGATTTTAGACCTCAGGCAACCGGATCATGCGTAGAAGAGAACCACTTCAGTGATTTTAGACCTCAGACACCAGGATCTTGCCTAGAAGAGAACCACTTCAGTGATTTTAGACCTCAGGCACCAGGATCTGGGCTAAAAGAGAACCACCTCAGTGATTTTAGACCTCAGGCACCGGGATCTGGCCTAGAAGAGAACCAGCGATTTGATCTCAGACACGAGGATCTAGCCTAGTAGAGAACCACTTCAGTGATTTTAGACCTCAGACACCAGGATCTGGCTTAGAAGAGAACCACTTCAGTGATTTTAGACCTCAGACACCTGGATCTGGCTTAGAAGAGAACCACTTCAGTGATTTTAGACCCCAGACACCCGGATCTTGCCTAGAAGAGAACCACTGATTTTAGACCTCAGACACCAGGACCTGGCTTAGAAGAGAACCACTTCAGTGATTTTCGGACTCAGGCACCCGGATCTTGCCTGGAAGAGAACCACAGATTTTAGACCTCAGGCACCAGGATCTGGCTTAGAAGAGAACCACTTCAGTGATTTTAGACCTCAGACAGCAGGATATCTCCTAGAAGAGAACCAGTTCAGTGATTTTAGACCTCAGGCACCGGGATCTGGTCTAAAGGAGAAACAGTGATTTTAGACCTCAGGCACCGGGATCTGGCCTAGAAGAGAAACAGTGATTTTAGACCTCAGACACCAGGATCTGGCTTAGAAGAGAACCACTTCAGTGATTTCAGTCCTCAGACCCCAGGATCTGGCATAGAAGAGAACCACTTCAGTGATTTTAGACCTCAGACACCAGGACCTGGCTTAGAAGAGAACCACTTCAGTGATTTTAGACCTCAGACACCAGGATCTGGGCTAAAAGAGAACCAGTCCAGTGATTTTAGGACTCAGGCACCGGGATCTGGCCAAGAAGAGAACCAGCGATTTTGGATCTCAGACACCAGGATCTGGCTTAGAAGAGAACCACTTCAGTGATTTTAGACCTCAGGCACCAGGATATGTCCTAGAAGAGGACCAGTTCAGTGATTTTAGACCTCAGACACCAGGATCTGGCTTAGAAGAGAACCACTTCAGAGATTTTAGACCTCAGACACCCGGATCTGGCTTAGAAGAGAACCACTTCAGTGATTTTAGACCTCAGACACCAGGATCTGGGCTAAAAGAGAACCAGTCCAGTGATTTTAGGACTCAGGCACCGATATCTGGCCTAGAAGAGAACCAGCGATTTTGAATCTCAGACACCAGGATCTGGGCTAAAAACAACCAGTTCAGTGATTTTAGACCTCAGGCACCCGGATCTTTCCGAGAAGAGAACCACTACAGTGATTTGAGACCTCACACATCAGGATCTGGCTTAGAAGAGAACCACTTCAGTGATTTCAGTCCTCAGACCCCAGGATCTGGCTTAGAAGAGAACCACTTCTGTGATTTTAGACCTCAGGCACCGGGATCTGGCATAGAAGAGAACCACTTCAGTGATTTTAGACCTCAGACACCAGGATCTGGCTTCGAAGAGAACCACTTCAGTGATTTTAGACCTCAGACACCAGGATCTGGCTTAGAAGAGAACCACTTCTGTGATTTTTGACCTCAGGCACCAGGATTTGGTCTAAAAGAGAACCAGTTCAGCGATTTTAGGACTCAGGCACCGTGATCTCGCCTACAGGAGAACCGGCGATTTTGGATCTCAGACACCAGGATCTGGCTTAGAAGAGAACCAGTTCAGTGATTTTTGACCTCAGACACCAGGATCTGGCTTAGAAGAGAACCACTTCAGAGATTTTAGACCTCACACATCAGGATCTGGCTTAGAAGAGAACCACTTCAGTGATTTTAGACCTCAGACACCAGGATCTGGCTTAGAAGAGAACCACTTCAGTGATTTAGACCCCAGACACCAGGATCTGGGCTAAAAGAGAACCAGTTCAGTGATTTTAGACCTCAGACACCAGGATCTGGTTTAGAAGAGAAACACTTCAGTGATTTTAGACCTCAGACACCAGGATATGGCTTAGAAGAGAACCACTTCAGTGATTTTAGACCTCAGGCACCGGGATCTGGCCTAGTAGAGAACCACTTCAGTGATTTTAGACCTCAGACACCAGGATCTGGCTTAGAAGAGAACCACTTCAGAGATTTTAGACCTCAGGCAACCGGATCATGCGTAGAAGAGAACCACTTCAGTGATTTTAGACCTCAGACACCAGGATCTTGCCTAGAAGAGAACCACTTCAGTGATTTTAGACCTCAGGCACCAGGATCTGGGCTAAAAGAGAACCACCTCAGTGATTTTAGACCTCAGGCACCGGGATCTGGCCTAGAAGAGAACCAGCGATTTGATCTCAGACACGAGGATCTAGCCTAGTAGAGAACCACTTCAGTGATTTTAGACCTCAGACACCAGGATCTGGCTTAGAAGAGAACCACTTCAGTGATTTTAGACCTCAGACACCTGGATCTGGCTTAGAAGAGAACCACTTCAGTGATTTTAGGACTCAGACACCCGGATCTTGCCTGGAAGAGAACCACAGATTTTAGAACTCAGGCACCAGGATCTGGCTTAGAAGAGAACCACTTCAGTGATTTTAGACCTCAGACAGCAGGATATCTCCTAGAAGAGAACCAGTTCAGTGATTTTAGACCTCAGGCACCGGGATCTGGTCTAAAGGAGAAACAGTGATTTTAGACCTCAGGCACCGGGATCTGGCCTAGAAGAGAAACAGTGATTTTAGACCTCAGACACCAGGATCTGGCTTAGAAGAGAACCAGTTCTGCGATTTCAGGACTCAGGCACCCGGATCTTTCCTAGAAGACAACCACTACAGTGATTTGAGACCTCACACATCAGGATCTGGCTTAGAAGAGAACCACTTCAGTGATTTCAGTCCTCAGACCCCAGGATCTGGCTTAGAAGAGAACAACTTCAGAGATTTTAGACCTCAGGCACCGGGATCTGGCTTCGAAGAGAACCACTTCAGTGATTTTAGACCTCAGACACCAGGACCTGGCTTAGAAGAGAACCACTTCAGTGATTTTAGACCCCAGACACCCGGATCTTGCCTAGAAGAGAACCACTGATTTTAGACCTCAGACACCAGGACCTGGCTTAGAAGAGAACCACTTCAGTGATTTTCGGACTCAGGCACCCGGATCTTGCCTGGAAGAGAACCACAGATTTTAGACCTCAGGCACCAGGATCTGGCTTAGAAGAGAACCACTTCAGTGATTTTAGACCTCAGACAGCAGGATATCTCCTAGAAGAGAACCAGTTCAGTGATTTTAGACCTCAGGCACCGGGATCTGGTCTAAAGGAGAAACAGTGATTTTAGACCTCAGGCACCGGGATCTGGCCTAGAAGAGAAACAGTGATTTTAGACCTCAGACACCAGGATCTGGCTTAGAAGAGAACCACTTCAGTGATTTCAGTCCTCAGACCCCAGGATCTGGCATAGAAGAGAACCACTTCAGTGATTTTAGACCTCAGACACCAGGACCTGGCTTAGAAGAGAACCACTTCAGTGATTTTAGACCTCAGACACCAGGATCTGGGCTAAAAGAGAACCAGTCCAGTGATTTTAGGACTCAGGCACCGGGATCTGGCCAAGAAGAGAACCAGCGATTTTGGATCTCAGACACCAGGATCTGGCTTAGAAGAGAACCACTTCAGTGATTTTAGACCTCAGGCACCAGGATATGTCCTAGAAGAGGACCAGTTCAGTGATTTTAGACCTCAGACACCAGGATCTGGCTTAGAAGAGAACCACTTCAGAGATTTTAGACCTCAGACACCCGGATCTGGCTTAGAAGAGAACCACTTCAGTGATTTTAGACCTCAGACACCAGGATCTGGGCTAAAAGAGAACCAGTCCAGTGATTTTAGGACTCAGGCACCGATATCTGGCCTAGAAGAGAACCAGCGATTTTGAATCTCAGACACCAGGATCTGGGCTAAAAACAACCAGTTCAGTGATTTTAGACCTCAGGCACCCGGATCTTTCCGAGAAGAGAACCACTACAGTGATTTGAGACCTCACACATCAGGATCTGGCTTAGAAGAGAACCACTTCAGTGATTTCAGTCCTCAGACCCCAGGATCTGGCTTAGAAGAGAACCACTTCTGTGATTTTAGACCTCAGGCACCGGGATCTGGCATAGAAGAGAACCACTTCAGTGATTTTAGACCTCAGACACCAGGATCTGGCTTCGAAGAGAACCACTTCAGTGATTTTAGACCTCAGACACCAGGATCTGGCTTAGAAGAGAACCACTTCTGTGATTTTTGACCTCAGGCACCAGGATTTGGTCTAAAAGAGAACCAGTTCAGCGATTTTAGGACTCAGGCACCGTGATCTCGCCTACAGGAGAACCGGCGATTTTGGATCTCAGACACCAGGATCTGGCTTAGAAGAGAACCAGTTCAGTGATTTTTGACCTCAGACACCAGGATCTGGCTTAGAAGAGAACCACTTCAGAGATTTTAGACCTCACACATCAGGATCTGGCTTAGAAGAGAACCACTTCAGTGATTTTAGACCTCAGACACCAGGATCTGGCTTAGAAGAGAACCACTTCAGTGATTTAGACCCCAGACACCAGGATCTGGGCTAAAAGAGAACCAGTTCAGTGATTTTAGACCTCAGACACCAGGATCTGGTTTAGAAGAGAAACACTTCAGTGATTTTAGACCTCAGACACCAGGATATGGCTTAGAAGAGAACCACTTCAGTGATTTTAGACCTCAGGCACCGGGATCTGGCCTAGTAGAGAACCACTTCAGTGATTTTAGACCTCAGACACCAGGATCTGGCTTAGAAGAGAACCACTTCAGAGATTTTAGACCTCAGGCAACCGGATCATGCGTAGAAGAGAACCACTTCAGTGATTTTAGACCTCAGACACCAGGATCTTGCCTAGAAGAGAACCACTTCAGTGATTTTAGACCTCAGGCACCAGGATCTGGGCTAAAAGAGAACCACCTCAGTGATTTTAGACCTCAGGCACCGGGATCTGGCCTAGAAGAGAACCAGCGATTTGATCTCAGACACGAGGATCTAGCCTAGTAGAGAACCACTTCAGTGATTTTAGACCTCAGACACCAGGATCTGGCTTAGAAGAGAACCACTTCAGTGATTTTAGACCTCAGACACCTGGATCTGGCTTAGAAGAGAACCACTTCAGTGATTTTAGGACTCAGACACCCGGATCTTGCCTGGAAGAGAACCACAGATTTTAGAACTCAGGCACCAGGATCTGGCTTAGAAGAGAACCACTTCAGTGATTTTAGACCTCAGACAGCAGGATATCTCCTAGAAGAGAACCAGTTCAGTGATTTTAGACCTCAGGCACCGGGATCTGGTCTAAAGGAGAAACAGTGATTTTAGACCTCAGGCACCGGGATCTGGCCTAGAAGAGAAACAGTGATTTTAGACCTCAGACACCAGGATCTGGCTTAGAAGAGAACCAGTTCTGCGATTTCAGGACTCAGGCACCCGGATCTTTCCTAGAAGACAACCACTACAGTGATTTGAGACCTCACACATCAGGATCTGGCTTAGAAGAGAACCACTTCAGTGATTTCAGTCCTCAGACCCCAGGATCTGGCTTAGAAGAGAACAACTTCAGAGATTTTAGACCTCAGGCACCGGGATCTGGCTTCGAAGAGAACCACTTCAGTGATTTTAGACCTCAGACACCAGGACCTGGCTTAGAAGAGAACCACTTCAGTGATTTTAGACCTCAGACACCAGGATCTGGGCTAAAAGAGAACCAGTCCAGTGATTTTAGGACTCAGGCACCGGGATCTGGCCAAGAAGAGAACCAGCGATTTTGGATCTCAGACACCAGGATCTGGCTTAGAAGAGAACCACTTCAGTGATTTTAGACCTCAGGCACCAGGATATGTCCTAGAAGAGGACCAGTTCAGTGATTTTAGACCTCAGACACCAGGATCTGGCTTAGAAGAGAACCACTTCAGAGATTTTAGACCTCAGACACCCGGATCTGGCTTAGAAGAGAACCACTTCAGTGATTTTAGACCTCAGACACCAGGATCTGGGCTAAAAGAGAACCAGTCCAGTGATTTTAGGACTCAGGCACCGATATCTGGCCTAGAAGAGAACCAGCGATTTTGAATCTCAGACACCAGGATCTGGGCTAAAAAACAACCAGTTCAGTGATTTTAGACCTCAGGCACCCGGATCTTTCCGAGAAGAGAACCACTACAGTGATTTGAGACCTCACACATCAGGATCTGGCTTAGAAGAGAACCACTTCAGTGATTTCAGTCCTCAGACCCCAGGATCTGGCTTAGAAGAGAACCACTTCTGTGATTTTAGACCTCAGGCACCGGGATCTGGCATAGAAGAGAACCACTTCAGTGATTTTAGACCTCAGACACCAGGATCTGGCTTCGAAGAGAACCACTTCAGTGATTTTAGACCTCAGACACCAGGATCTGGCTTAGAAGAGAACCACTTCTGTGATTTTTGACCTCAGGCACCAGGATTTGGTCTAAAAGAGAACCAGTTCAGCGATTTTAGGACTCAGGCACCGTGATCTCGCCTACAGGAGAACCGCGATTTTGGATCTCAGACACCAGGATCTGGCTTAGAAGAGAACCAGTTCAGTGATTTTTGACCTCAGACACCAGGATCTGGCTTAGAAGAGAACCACTTCAGAGATTTTAGACCTCACACATCAGGATCTGGCTTAGAAGAGAACCACTTCAGTGATTTTAGACCTCAGACACCAGGATCTGGCTTAGAAGAGAACCACTTCAGTGATTTAGACCCCAGACACCAGGATCTGGGCTAAAAGAGAACCAGTTCAGTGATTTTAGACCTCAGACACCAGGATCTGGTTTAGAAGAGAAACACTTCAGTGATTTTAGACCTCAGGCACCGGGATCTGGCCTAGAAGAGAACCACTTCAGTGATTTTAGACCTCAGACACCAGGATCTTGCCTAGAAGAGAACCACTTCAGTGATTTTAGACCTCAGACACCAGGATCTTGCCTAGAAGAGAACCACTTCAGTGATTTTAGACCTCAGACACCAGGATCTGGTCTAAAAGAGACCCACCTCAGTGATTTTAGACCTCAGGCACCGGGATCTGGCCTAGAAGAGAACCAGCGATTTTGGATCTCAGACACCAGGATCTGGGCTAAAAGAGAACGACTTCAGTGATTTTAGACCTCAGACACCAGGATCTTTCCTAGAAGAGAACCACTTCAGTGATTTTAGACCACAGACACCAGGATCTGGCTTAGAAGGGAACCACTTCAGTGATTTTAGACCTAAGGCACCGGGATCTGGCCTAGAAGAGAACCAGTTCAGTGATTTTAGACCTCAGGCACGGGGATATGGCCTGGAAGAGCACCAGTGATTTTAGACCTCAGACACCAGGATCTGGCTTAGAAGAGAACCACTTCACTGATTTTAGGACTCAGGCACCCGGATCTTGCCTAGAAGAGAACCACTTCAGTGATTTTAGACCTCAGACACCAGGATCTGGCTTAGAAGAGAACCACTTCAGTGATTTTAGACCCCAGACACCCGGATCTTGCCTGGCGGAGAACCACTGATTTTAGACCTCAGGCGCCAGGATCTGTCCTAGAAGAGAACCAGTTCAGTGATTTATACCTCAGGTACCAGGACCTGGCTTAGAAGAGAACCACTTCAGTAATTTTAGACCTCAGACACCTGGATCTTGCCTAGAAGAGAACCACTTCAGTGATTTTAGACCTCAGACACCAGGATATGGTCTAAAAGAGAACCAGTTCAGTGATTTTAGACCTCAGACACCAGGATCTGGGCTAAAAGAGAACCAGTTCATTGATTTTAGACCTTAGGCACCGGGATGTGGCCTAGAAGGGAACCAGTGATTTTAGACCTCAGACACCAGGATCTGGCTTAGAAGAGAACCAGTTCAGTGATTTTAGGACTCAGGCACCCGGATCTTGCCTAGAAGAGAACCAGTTCTGTGATTTTAGACCTCAGACACCAGGATCTGGCTTAGAAGAGAACCACTTCAGTGATTTATACCCCAGACACCAGGACCTGGCTTAGAAGAGAACCACGTCAGATATTTTAGACCTCAGACACCAGGATCTGTCCTAGAAGAGAACCACTTCAGTGATTTTAGACCTCAGACACCAGGATCTGGCTTAGAGGAGAACCACTTCAGAGATTTTAGACCTCAGGCACCGGGATCTGGCCTAGAAGAGAACCAGTTCAGTGATTTTAGACCTCAGGCACCGGGATCTGGCCTAGAAGAGAACCAGCGATTTTGGATCTCAGACACGAGGATCTGGCCTAGTAGAGAACCACTTCAGTGATTTTAGACCTCAGACACCCGGATCTTGCGTAGAAGAGAACCACTTCAGTGATTTTAGACCTCAGACACCAGGATCTTGCCTAGTAGAGAACCACTTCAGTGATTTTAGACCTCGGAGACCAGGATCTGGTCTAAAAGAGAACCAGTTCAGTGATTTTAGACCTCAGACACCAGGATCTGGCTTAGAAGAGAACCACTTCAGAGATTTTAGACCTCAGGCACCCGGATCATGCGTAGAAGAGAACCACTTCAGTGATTTTAGACCTCAGACACCAGGATCTTGCCTAGAAGAGAACCACTTCAGTGATTTTAGACCTCAGACACCAGGATCTGGTCTAAAAGAGAACCACCTCAGTGATTTTAGACCTCAGGCACCGGGATCTGGCCTAGAAGAGAACCAGCGATTTGATCTCAGACACGAGGATCTAGCCTAGTAGAGAACCACTTCAGTGATTTTAGACCTCAGACACCAGGATCTGGCTTAGAAGAGAACCACTTCAGTGATTTTAGGACTCAGGCACCCGGATCTTGCCTAGAAGAGAACCACTTCAGTGATTTTAGACCTCAGACACCTGGATCTGGCTTAGAAGAGAACCACTTCACTGATTTTAGGACTCAGGCACCCGGATCTTGCCTAGAAGAGAACCACTTCAGTGATTTTAGACCTCAGACACCTGGATCTGGCTTAGAAGAGAACCACTTCAGTGATTTTAGACCCCAGACACCCGGATCTTGCCTAGAAGAGAACCACTGATTTTAGACCTCAGACACCAGGACCTGGCTTAGAAGAGAACCACTTCAGTGATTTTAGGACTCAGACTCCCGGATCTTGCCTGGAAGAGAACCACAGATTTTAGACCTCAGGCACCAGGATCTGGCTTAGAAGAGAACCACTTCAGTGATTTTAGACCTCAGACAGCAGGATATCTCCTAGAAGAGAACCAGTTCAGTGATTTTAGACCTCAGGCACCGGGATCTGGTCTAAAGGAGAAACAGTGATTTTAGACCTCAGGCACCGGGATCTGGCCTAGAAGAGAAACAGTGATTTTAGACCTCAGACACCAGGATCTGGCTTAGAAGAGAACCAGTTCTGCGATTTCAGGACTCAGGCACCCGGATCTTTCCTAGAAGACAACCACTACAGTGATTTGAGACCTCACACATCAGGATCTGGCTTAGAAGAGAACCACTTCAGTGATTTCAGTCCTCAGACCCCAGGATCTGGCTTAGAAGAGAACAACTTCAGAGATTTTAGACCTCAGGCACCGGGATCTGGCATAGAAGAGAACCACTTCAGTGATTTTAGACCTCAGACACCAGGATCTGGCTTCGAAGAGAACCACTTCAGTGATTTTAGACCTCAGACACCAGGACCCGGCTTAGAAGAGAACCACTTCAGTGATTTTAGACCTCAGACACCAGGATCTGGGCTAAAAGAGAACCAGTCCAGTGATTTTAGGACTCAGGCACCGGGATCTGGCCAAGAAGAGAACCAGCGATTTTGGATCTCAGACACCAGGATCTGGCTTAGAAGAGAACCACTTCAGTGATTTTAGACCTCAGGCACCAGGATATGTCCTAGAAGAGGACCAGTTCAGTGATTTTAGACCTCAGACACCAGGATCTGGCTTAGAAGAGAACCACTTCAGAGATTTTAGACCTCAGACACCCGGATCTGGCTTAGAAGAGAACCACTTCAGTGATTTTAGACCTCAGACACCAGGATCTGGGCTAAAAGAGAACCAGTCCAGTGATTTTAGGACTCAGGCACCGATATCTGGCCTAGAAGAGAACCAGCGATTTTGAATCTCAGACACCAGGATCTGGGCTAAAAGACAACCAGTTCAGTGATTTTAGACCTCAGGCACCCGGATCTTTCCGAGAAGAGAACCACTACAGTGATTTGAGACCTCACACATCAGGATCTGGCTTAGAAGAGAACCACTTCAGTGATTTCAGTCCTCAGACCCCAGGATCTGGCTTAGAAGAGAACCACTTCTGTGATTTTAGACCTCAGGCACCGGGATCTGGCATAGAAGAGAACCACTTCAGTGATTTTAGACCTCAGACACCAGGATCTGGCTTCGAAGAGAACCACTTCAGTGATTTTAGACCTCAGACACCAGGATCTGGCTTAGAAGAGAACCACTTCTGTGATTTTTGACCTCAGGCACCAGGATTTGGTCTAAAAGAGAACCAGTTCAGCGATTTTAGGACTCAGGCACCGTGATCTCGCCTACAGGAGAACCGCGATTTTGGATCTCAGACACCAGGACCTGGCTTAGAAGAGAACCAGTTCAGTGATTTTTGACCTCAGACACCAGGATCTGGCTTAGAAGAGAACCACTTCAGAGATTTTAGACCTCACACATCAGGATCTGGCTTAGAAGAGAACCACTTCAGTGATTTTAGACCTCAGACACCAGGATCTGGCTTAGAAGAGAACCACTTCAGTGATTTAGACCCCAGACACCAGGATCTGAGCTAAAAGAGAACCAGTTCAGTGATTTTAGACCTCAGACACCAGGATCTGGTTTAGAAGAGAACCACTTCAGTGATTTTAGACCTCAGACACCAGGATATGGCTTAGAAGAGAACCACTTCAGTGATTTTAGACCTCAGGCACCGGGATCTGGCCTAGAAGAGAACCACTTCAGTGATTTTAGACCTCAGACACCAGGATCTTGCCTAGAAGAGAACCACTTCAGAGATTTTAGACCTCAGGCACCCAGATCATGCGTAGAAGAGAACCAGTTCAGTGATTTTAGACCTCAGACACCAGGATCTGGCTTAGAAGAGAACCACTTCAGTGATTTAGACCCCAGACACCAGGATCTGGGCTAAAAGAGAACCAGTTCAGTGATTTTAGACCTCAGACACCAGGATCTGGCTTAGAAGAGAACCACTTCAGAGATTTTAGACCTCAGGCACCCAGATCATGCGTAGAAGAGAACCAGTTCAGTGATTTTAGACCTCAGACACCAGGATCTTTCCTAGAAGAGAACCACTTCAGTGATTTTAGACCTCAGACACCAGGATCTGGTCTAAAAGAGAACCGCCTCATTGATTTTAGACCTCAGGCACCGGGATCTGGCCTAGAAGAGAACCAGCGATTTTGGATCTCAAACACGAGGATCTAGCCTAGTAGAGAACCACTTCAGTGATTTTAGACCACAGACACCAGGATCTGGCTTAGAAGACAACCACTTCAGTGATTTTAGACCTAAGGCACCGGGATCTGGCCTAGAAGAGAACCAGTTCAGTGATTTTAGACCTCAGGCACGGGGATATGGCCTGGAAGAGCACCAGTGATTTTAGACCTCAGACACCAGGATCTGGCTTAGAAGAGAACCACTTCACTGATTTTAGGACTCAGGCACCCGGATCTTGCCTAGAAGAGAACCACTTCAGTGATTTTAGACCTCAGACACCAGGATCTGGTCTAAAAGAGAACCACTTCAGTGATTTTAGACCCCAGACACCCGGATCTTGCCTGGCGGAGAACCACTGATTTTAGACCTCAGGCGCCAGGATCTGTCCTAGAAGAGAACCAGTTCAGTTATTTATACCTCAGGTACCAGGACCTGGCTTAGAAGAGAACCACTTCAGTAATTTTAGACCTCAGACACCTGGATCTTGCCTAGAAGAGAACCACTTCAGTGATTTTAGACCTCAGACACCAGGATATGGTCTAAAAGAGAACCACTTCAGTGATTTTAGACCTCAGACACCAGGATCTGGGCTAAAAGAGAACCAGTTCATTGATTTTAGACCTTAGGCACCGGGATGTGGCCTAGAAGGGAACCAGTGATTTTAGACCTCAGACACCAGGATCTGGCTTAGAAGAGAACCAGTTCAGTGATTTTAGGACTCAGGCACCCGGATCTTGCCTAGAAGAGAACCACTTCAGTGATTTGAGACCTCACACATCAGGATCTGGCTTAGAAGAGAACCACTTCAGTGATTTCAGTCCTCAGACCCCAGGATCTGGCTTAGAAGAGAACCACTTCTGTGATTTTAGACCTCAGGCACCGGGATCTGGCATAGAAGAGAACCACTTCAGTGATTTTAGACCTCAGACACCAGGATCTGGCTTCGAAGAGAACCACTTCAGTGATTTTAGACCTCAGACACCAGGATCTGGCTTAGAAGAGAACCACTTCTGTGATTTTTGACCTCAGGCACCAGGATTTGGTCTAAAAGAGAACCAGTTCAGCGATTTTAGGACTCAGGCACCGTGATCTCGCCTACAGGAGAACCGGCGATTTTGGATCTCAGACACCAGGACCTGGCTTAGAAGAGAACCAGTTCAGTGATTTTTGACCTCAGACACCAGGATCTGGCTTAGAAGAGAACCACTTCAGAGATTTTAGACCTCACACATCAGGATCTGGCTTAGAAGAGAACCACTTCAGTGATTTTAGACCTCAGACACCAGGATCTGGCTTAGAAGAGAACCACTTCAGTGATTTAGACCCCAGACACCAGGATCTGAGCTAAAAGAGAACCAGTTCAGTGATTTTAGACCTCAGACACCAGGATCTGGTTTAGAAGAGAACCACTTCAGTGATTTTAGACCTCAGACACCAGGATATGGCTTAGAAGAGAACCACTTCAGTGATTTTAGACCTCAGGCACCGGGATCTGGCCTAGAAGAGAACCACTTCAGTGATTTTAGACCTCAGACACCAGGATCTTGCCTAGAAGAGAACCACTTCAGAGATTTTAGACCTCAGGCACCCAGATCATGCGTAGAAGAGAACCAGTTCAGTGATTTTAGACCTCAGACACCAGGATCTGGCTTAGAAGAGAACCACTTCAGTGATTTAGACCCCAGACACCAGGATCTGGGCTAAAAGAGAACCAGTTCAGTGATTTTAGACCTCAGACACCAGGATCTGGCTTAGAAGAGAACCACTTCAGAGATTTTAGACCTCAGGCACCCAGATCATGCGTAGAAGAGAACCAGTTCAGTGATTTTAGACCTCAGACACCAGGATCTTTCCTAGAAGAGAACCACTTCAGTGATTTTAGACCTCAGACACCAGGATCTGGTCTAAAAGAGAACCGCCTCATTGATTTTAGACCTCAGGCACCGGGATCTGGCCTAGAAGAGAACCAGCGATTTTGGATCTCAAACACGAGGATCTAGCCTAGTAGAGAACCACTTCAGTGATTTTAGACCACAGACACCAGGATCTGGCTTAGAAGACAACCACTTCAGTGATTTTAGACCTAAGGCACCGGGATCTGGCCTAGAAGAGAACCAGTTCAGTGATTTTAGACCTCAGGCACGGGATATGGCCTGGAAGAGCACCAGTGATTTTAGACCTCAGACACCAGGATCTGGCTTAGAAGAGAACCACTTCACTGATTTTAGGACTCAGGCACCCGGATCTTGCCTAGAAGAGAACCACTTCAGTGATTTTAGACCTCAGACACCAGGATCTGGTCTAAAAGAGAACCACTTCAGTGATTTTAGACCCCAGACACCCGGATCTTGCCTGGCGGAGAACCACTGATTTTAGACCTCAGGCGCCAGGATCTGTCCTAGAAGAGAACCAGTTCAGTTATTTATACCTCAGGTACCAGGACCTGGCTTAGAAGAGAACCACTTCAGTAATTTTAGACCTCAGACACCTGGATCTTGCCTAGAAGAGAACCACTTCAGTGATTTTAGACCTCAGACACCAGGATATGGTCTAAAAGAGAACCACTTCAGTGATTTTAGACCTCAGACACCAGGATCTGGGCTAAAAGAGAACCAGTTCATTGATTTTAGACCTTAGGCACCGGGATGTGGCCTAGAAGGGAACCAGTGATTTTAGACCTCAGACACCAGGATCTGGCTTAGAAGAGAACCAGTTCAGTGATTTTAGGACTCAGGCACCCGGATCTTGCCTAGAAGAGAACCACTTCAGTGATTTTAGACCTCAGACAACAGGATCTGGCTTAGAAGAGAACCAGTTCAGTGATTTTAGACCTCAGGCACCAGGATCTGGCCTAAAAGAGAACCAGTTCAGTGATTTTAGACCTCAGACACCAGGATCTGGCTTAGAAGAGAACCACTTCAGAGATTTTAGACCTCAGACACCAGGATCTGTCCTAGAAGAGAACCACTTCAGTGATTTTAGACCTCAGACACCAGGATCTGGCTTAGAGGAGAACCACTTCAGAGATTTTAGACCTCAGGCACCGGGATCTGGCCTAGAAGAGAACCAGTTCAGTGATTTTAGACCTCAGGCACCGGGATCTGGCCTAGAAGAGAACCAGCGATTTTGGATCTCAGACACGAGGATCTGGCCTAGTAGAGAACCACTTCAGTGATTTTAGACCTCAGACACCAGGATCTTGCGTAGAAGAGAACCACTTCAGTGATTTTAGACCTCAGACACCAGGATCTTGCCTAGTAGAGACCCACTTCAGTGATTTTAGACCTCAGAGACCAGGATCTGGTCTAAAAGAGAACCAGTTCAGTGATTTTAGACCTCAGACACCAGGATCTGGCTTAGAAGAGAACCACTTCAGAGATTTTAGACCTCAGGCACCCGGATCATGCGTAGAAGAGAACCACTTCAGTGATTTTAGACCTCAGACACCTGGATCTGGCTTAGAAGAGAGCCACTTCACTGATTTTAGGACTCAGGCACCCGGATCTTGCCTAGAAGAGAACCACTTCAGTGATTTTAGACCTCAGACACCTGGATCTGGCTTAGAAGAGAACCACTTCAGTGATTTTAGACCCCAGACACCCGGATCTTGCCTAGAAGAGAACCACTGATTTTAGACCTCAGACACCAGGACCTGGCTTAGAAGAGAACCACTTCAGTGATTTTAGGACTCAGACACCCGGATCTTGCCTGGAAGAGAACCACAGATTTTAGACCTCAGGCACCAGGATCTGGCTTAGAAGAGAACCACTTCAGTGATTTTAGGACTCAGACACCCGGATCTTGCCTGGAAGAGAACCACAGATTTTAGACCTCAGGCACCAGGATCTGGCTTAGAAGAGAACCACTTCAGTGATTTTAGACCTCAGACAGCAGGATATCTCCTAGAAGAGAACCAGTTCAGTGATTTTAGACCTCAGGCACCAGGATCTGTCCTAGAAGAGAACCAGTTCAGTGATTTATACCTCAGGTACCAGGACCTGGCTTAGAAGAGAACCACTTCAGTAATTTTAGACCTCAGACACCTGGATCTTGCCTAGAAGAGAACCACTTCAGTGATTTTTGACCTCAGACACCAGGATATGGTCTAAAAGAGAACCAGTTCAGTGATTTTAGACCTCAGGCACCGTGATCTGGCCTAAAGGAGAACCAGCGATATTGGATCTCAGACACCAGGATCTGGCTTAGAAGAGAACCACTTCAGTGATTTTAGACCTCAGGCACCAGGATCTGGGCTAAAAGATAACCAGTTCAGTGATTTTAGACCTCAGACACCAGGATCTGGCTTAGAAGAGAACCACTTCAGAGATTTATACCCCAGACACAACTACCTGGCTTAGAAGAGAACCACGTCAGATATTTTAGACCTCAGACACCAGGATCTGTCCTAGAAGAGAACCACTTCAGTGATTTTAGACCTCAGACACCAGGATCTGGTTTAGAGGAGAACCACTTCAGAGATTTTAGACCTCAGGCACCGGGATCTGGCCTTGAAGAGAACCAGTTCAGTGATTTTAGGCCTCAGGCACTGGGATCCGGCCTAGAAGAGAACCAGCGATTTTGGATCTCAGACACGAGGATGTGGCCTAGTAGAGAACCACTTCAGTGATTTTAGACCTCAGACACCAGGATCTTGCGTAGAAGAGAACCACTTCAGTGATTTTAGACCTCAGACACCCGGATCTTGCCTAGTAGAGAACCACTTCAGTGATTTTAGACCTCAGAGACCAGGATCTGGTCTAAAAGAGAACCAGTTCAGTGATTTTAGACCTCAGGCACCGGGATCTGGCCTAGAAGAGAACCAGCGATTTTGGATCTCAGACACGAGGATCTGACCTAATAGAGAACCACTTCAGTGATTTTATACCTCAGACACCAGGATCTGGCTTAGAAGAGAACCACTTCAGTGATTTTAGACCTCAGACACCAGGATCTGGCTTAGAAGAGAACCAGTTCAGTGATTTTAGACCTCTGACACCAGGATCTGGTCTAAAAGAGAACCAGTTCAGTGATTTTAGGACTCAGGCACCGGGATCTGGCCTAGAAGAGAACCAGCGATTTTGGATCTCAGACACCAGGATCTGGCGTAGAAGAGAACCACTTCAGTGATTATAGTCCTCAGACACCAGGATCTGTCCTAGAAGGGAAAAAGTTCAGTGATTTTAGACCTCAGACACCAGGATCTGGCCTAGAAGAGAACCACTTCAGTGATTTTAGACCTCAGACACCAGGATCTGTTCTAAAAGAGAACCAGTTCAGTGATTTTAGACCTCAGGCACCGGGATCTGGCCTAGAAGAGAACCAGCGATTTTGCATCTCAGACACGAGGATCTGGCCTAGTAGAGAACCACTTCAGTGATTTTAGACCTCAGACACCAGGATCTTGCGTAGAAGAGAACCACTTCAGTGATTTTAGACCTCAGACACCCGGATCTTCCGTAGAAGAGAACCACTTCAGTGATTTTAGACCTCAGACACCAGGATCTGGCTTAGAAGAGAACCACTTCAGTGATTTTAGACCTCAGGCACTGGGATCTGGCTTAGAAGAGAACCACTTCTGTGATTTAAGACCTCAGACACCAGGATCTGGCTTAGAAGAGAACCACTTCAGTGATTTAGACCTCAGACACCAGGACCTGGCTTAGAAGAGAACCAGTTTTGTGATTTTAGGACTCAGGCACCCGGATCTTGCCTAGAAGAGAACCAGTGATTTTAGACCTCAGACACGAGGATCTGGCTTAGAAGAGAACCACTTCAGTGAGTTTAGACCTCAGACACCCGGATCTTGACTAGAAGAGAACCACTTCAGTGATTTTAGACCTCAGACACCAGGATATGGTCTAAAAGAGAACCGCTTCAGTGATTTAAACCTCAGCCACCAGGATCTGGTCTAAAAGAGAACCAGTTCAGTGATTTTAGGACTCAGGCACCGGGATCTGGCCTAGAAGAGAACCAGCGATTTTGGATCTCAGACACCAGGATCTGGCGTAGAAGAGAACCACTTCAGTGATTATAGTCCTCAGACACCAGGATCTGTCCTAGAAGGGAAAAAGTTCAGTGATTTTAGACCTCAGACACCAGGATCTGGCTTAGAAGAGAACCACTTCAGTGATTTTAGACCTCAGACACCAGGATCTGTTCTAAAAGAGAACCAGTTCAGTGATTTTAGACCTCAGGCACCGGGATCTGGCCTAGAAGAGAACCAGCGATTTTGCATCTCAGACACGAGGATCTGGCCTAGTAGAGAACCACTTCAGTGATTTTAGACCTCAGACACCCGGATCTTGCGTAGAAGAGAACCACTTCAGTGATTTTAGACCTCAGACACCCGGATCTTGCGTAGAAGAGAACCACTTCAGTGATTTTAGACCTCAGACACCAGGATCTGGCTTAGAAGAGAACCACTTCAGTGATTTTAGACCTCAGGCACTGGGATCTGGCTTAGAAGAGAACCACTTCTGTGATTTAAGACCTCAGACACCAGGATCTGGCTTAGAAGAGAACCACTTCAGTGATTTAGACCTCAGACACCAGGACCTGGCTTAGAAGAGAACCAGTTTTGTGATTTTAGGACTCAGGCACCCGGATCTTGCCTAGAAGAGAACCAGTGATTTTAGACCTCAGACACGAGGATCTGGCTTAGAAGAGAACCACTTCAGTGAGTTTAGACCTCAGACACCCGGATCTTGACTAGAAGAGAACCACTTCAGTGATTTTAGACCTCAGACACCAGGATATGGTCTAAAAGAGAACCGCTTCAGTGATTTAAACCTCAGCCACCAGGATCTGGTCTAAAAGAGAACCAGTTCAGTGATTTTAGGACTCAGGCACCGGGATCTGGCCTAGAAGAGAACCAGCGATTTTGGATCTCAGACACCAGGATCTGGCGTAGAAGAGAACCACTTCAGTGATTATAGTCCTCAGACACCAGGATCTGTCCTAGAAGGGAAAAAGTTCAGTGATTTTAGACCTCAGACACCAGGATCTGGCTTAGAAGAGAACCACTTCAGTGATTTTAGACCTCAGACACCAGGATCTGGCTTAGAAGAGAACCACTTCAGTGATTTTAGACCTCAGACACCAGGATCTGGGCTAAAAGAGAACCAGTGATTTTAGACCTCAGACACCAGGATCTGGCTTAGAAGAGAACCAGTTCAGTGTTTTTAGGACTCAGGCACCCAGATCTTGCCTAGAAGAGAACCACTTCAGTGATTTTAGACCTCAGATACCAGGATCTGGGCTAAAAGAGAACCAGAACTCTTGGGGACAGGAGTTGATCTGCTAGAGGGTAGAGAGGCTTTGCAGAGAGACCTCGACAGGCTGGACAGATGGGCAGAGTCCAACGGCATGAGATTTAACACATCCAAGTGCCGGGTTCTGCACATTGGCCACAACAACCCCATGCAGTGCTACAGGCTGGGGTCAGAGTGGCTGGAGAACAGCCAGGCAGAGAGGGACCTGGGAGTGCTGGTTGATGGTAGGATGAACATGAGCCTGCAGTGTGCCCAGGCAGTCAAGAGGGCCAATGGCATCCTGGCCTGCATTAAGAACAGTGTGGCCAGCAGGAGCAGGGAGGTCATTCTGCCCCTGTACACTGCACTGGTTAGGCCACACCTCGAGTACTGTGTCCAGTTCTGGGCCCCTCAGTTTAGGAAGGATGTTGACTTGCTGGAACGAGTCCAGAGAAGGGCAACGAAGTTAGTGAGGGGCTTGGAACACAAGCCCTATGAGGAGAGACTGAGGGAGCTGGGGCTGCTTAGCCTGGAGAGGAGGAGACTCAGGGGTGACCTCATTACTCTCCACAACTACCTGAAGGGGAGTTGTAAACAGGCAGAGGTTGGTCTCTTCTCCCAGGCAGCCAGCACCAGAACAAGAGGACACAGTCTCAGGCTGCGCCAGGGGAAGTTCAGGCTGGAGGTCAGGAGGAAGTTTTACACGGAGAGAGTGATTGCCCATTGGAATGGGCTGCCTGGGGAGGTGGTGGAGTCGCCGTCACTGGAGGTGTTCAGGAGGAGACTTGACAGGGTGCTTGGTTACATGGGTTAGTTGATTGGGTGGTGTTGGGTGATGGGTTGGACGTGATGATCTTGAAGGTCTCTTCCAACCTGGTTTATTCTATTCTACTCCTATTCTATTCTATTCTATTCTATTCTATTCAGTTCAGTGATTTTAGGACTCAGGCACCGTGATCTCGCCTGCAGGAGAACCAGCGATTTTGGATCTCAGACACCAGGATCTGGCTTAGAAGAGAACCACTTCAGTGATTTTTGACCTCAGACACCAGGATCTGGCTTAGAAGAGAACCACTTCAGTGATTTTTGACCTCAGGCACCAGGATCTGGGATAAAAGAGAACCAGTTCAGTGATTTTAGACCTCAGACACCAGGATCTGGCTTAGAAGAGAACCACTTCAGTGATTTTAGACCTCAGTCATGAGTATCTGGCTTAGAAGAGAACCACTTCAGTGATCTTAGACCTCAGACACTAGGATCTGGGCTAAAAGGGAACCAGTTCAGTGATTTTAGGACTCAGGCACCGTGATCTCGCCTACAGGAGAACCAGCGATTTTGGATCTCAGACACCAGGATCTGGCTTAGAAGACAACCACTTCAGTGATTTTAGACCTCAGACACCAGGATCTGGTCTAAAAGAGAACCAGTTCAGTGATTTTAGGACTCAGGCACCGTTATCTGGCCAACAGGAAAACCAGCGATTTTGGATCTCAGACACCTGGATCTGGCTTAGAAGAGAACCACTTCAGTGATTTTTGACCTCAGGCACCAGGATCTGGGCTAAAAGAGAACCAGTTCAGTGATTTTAGACCTCAGACACCGGGATCTGGCTTAGAAGTGAACCACTTCAGAGATTTTAGACCTCAGGCACCCGGATCATGCGTAGAAGAGAACCACTTCAGTGTTTTTAGAACTCAGGCACCAGGATCTGTCCTAGAAGAGAACAAGTTCAGTGATTTTAGACCTCAGACACCATGATCTTGCCTAGAAGAGAACCACTTCAGTGATTTTAGACCTCAGGCACCAGGATCTGGTCTAAAAGAGAACCAGATCAGTGATTTTAGACCTCAGGCACCGGGATCTGGCCTAGAAGAGAACCAGCGATTTTGGATCTCAGACACCAGGATCTGGCCTAGTAGAGAACCACTTCAGTGATTTTAGACCTCAGACACCAGGATCTGGCTTAGAAGAGAACCACTTCAGTGATTTTAGACCTCAGGCACCGGGGCCTGGCATAGAAGTGAACCAGTTCAGTGATTTTAGTCCTCAGTCACCGGAATCTGTCCTAGAAGAGAAACTGTGATTTTAGACCTCAGACACCAGGATCTGGCCTGGAAGAGAACCACTTCAGTGACTTTAGACCTCAGACACCAGGATATGTCCTACAAGAGAACCAGTTCAGTGATTTTAGACCTCAGGCACCGGGATCTGGCCTAGAAGAGAAACAGTGATTTTAGACCTCAGACACCAGGATCTGGCTTAGAAGAGAACCAGTTCAGTGATTTTAGACCTCAGGCACGGGGATCTGGCCTAGAAGAGAAACAGTGATTTTAGACCTCAGACACCAGGATCTGGCTTAGAAGAGAACCACTTTAGTGATTTTAGACCTCAGGCACCAGGATCTGGTCTTAAAGAGAACCAGTTCAGTGATTTTAGACCTCAGGCACCAGGATCTGGGCTAGAAGAGAACCAGTTCAGTGATTTTAGACCTCAGGCACCGGGATCTGTCCTAGAAGAGAACCAGTGATTTTAGACCTCAGACACCAGGATCTGGCTTAGAAGAGAACCAGTTCAGTGATTTTAGACCTCAGGCACGGGGATCTGGCCTAGAAGAGAAACAGTGATTTTAGACCTCAGACACCAGGATCTGGCTTAGAGGAGAACCAGTTCAGTGATTTTAGGACTCAGGCACCCGGATCTTGCCTAGAAGAGAACCAGTTCAGTGATTTTAGACCTCAGACACCGGGATCTGGCTTAGAAGTGAACCACTTCAGAGATTTTAGACCTCAGGCACCCGGATCATGCGTAGAAGAGAACCACTTCAGTGTTTTTAGAACTCAGGCACCCGGATCTGTCCTAGAAGAGAACAAGTTCAGTGATTTTAGACCTCAGACACCAGGATCTTGCCTAGAAGAGAACCACTTCTGTGATTTTAGACCTCAGACACCAGGATCTGGTCTAAAAGAGAACCAGATCTGTGATTTTAGACCTCAGGCACCGGGATCTGGCCTAGAAGAGAACCAGCGATTTTGGATCTCAGACACCAGGATCTGGCCTAGTAGAGAACCACTTCAGTGATTTTAGACCTCAGACACCAGGATCTGGCTTAGAAGAGAACCACTTCAGTGATTATAGACCTCAGGCACCGGGGTCTGGCCTAGAAGTGAACCAGTTCAGTGATTTTAGACCTCAGTCACCGGAATCTGGCCTAGAAGAGAAACTGTGATTTTAGACCTCAGACACCAGGAACTGGCCTGGAAGAGAACCACTTCAGTGATTTTAGGACTCAGGCACCCGGATCTTGCCTAGAAGAGAACCACTTCAGTGATTTTAGACCTCAGACACCAGGATATGGTCTAAAAGAGAACCACTTCAGTGATTTTAGACCTCAGACACCAGGATATGTCCTACAGGAGAACCAGTTCAGTGATTTTAGACCTCAGGCACCGGGATCTGGCCTAGAAGAGAAACAGTGATTTTAGACCTCAGACACCAGGATCTGGCTTAGAAGAGAACCAGTTCAGTGATTTTAGACCTCAGGCACCGGGATCTGGCCTAGAAGAGAACCAGTGATTTTAGACCTCAGACACCAGGATCTGGCTTAGAAGAGAACCAGTTCAGTGATTTTAGACCTCAGGCACGGGGATCTGGCCTAGAAGAGAAACAGTGATTTTAGACCTCAGACACCAGGATCTGGCTTAGAGGAGAACCAGTTCAGTGATTTTAGGACTCAGGCACCCGGATCTTGCCTAGAAGAGAACCACTTCAGTGATTTTAGACCTCCGATACCAGGATCTGGGCTAAAAGAGAACCAGAACTCCTGGGGACAGGAGTTGATCTGCTAGAGGGTAGAGAGGCTTTGCAGAGAGACCTCGACAGGCTGGACGGATGGGCAGAGTCCAACGGCATGAAATTTAATGCATCCAAGTGCCGGGTTCTGCACATTGGCCACAACAACCCCATGCAGTGCTACAGGCTGGGGTCAGAGTGGCTGGAGAGCAGCCAGGCAGAGAGGGACCTGGGAGTGCTGGTTGATGGTAGGCTGAACATGAGCCTGCAGTGTGCCCAGGCAGCCAAGAGGGCCAATGGCATCCTGGCCTGCATTAAGAACAGTGTGGCCAGCAGGAGCAGGGAGGTCATTCTGCCCCTGTACACTGCACTGGTTAGGCCACACCTCGAGTACTGTGTCCAGTTCTGGGCCCCTCAGTTTAGGAAGGATGTTGACTTGCTGGAACGAGTCCAGAGAAGGGCAACGAAGTTAGTGAGGGGCTTGGAACACAAGCCCTATGAGGAGAGACTGAGGGAGCTGGGGCTGCTTAGCCTGGAGAGGAGGAGACTCAGGGTGACCTCATTACTCTCACAACTACCTGAAGGGGAGTTGTAAACAGGCAGAGGTTGGTCTCTTCTCCCAGGCAGCCAGCACCAGAACAAGAGGACACAGTCTCAGGCTGTGCCAGGGGAAGTTCAGGCTGGAGGTCAGGAGGAAGTTTTACACGGAGAGAGTGATTGCCCATTGGAATGGGCTGCCTGGGGAGGTGGAGGAGTCGCCGTCACTGGAGGTGTTCAGGAGGAGACTTGACAGGGTGCTTGGTTACATGGGTTAGTTGATTGGGTGGTGTTGGGTGATGGGTTGGACGTGATGATCTTGAAGGTCTCTTCCAACCTGGTTTATTCTATTCTATTCTATTCTATTCTATTCTATTCTATTCAGTTCAGTGATTTTAGGACTCAGGCATCGTGATCTCGCCTGCAGGAGAACCAGCGATTTTGGATCTCAGACACCAGGATCTGGCTTAGAAGAGAACCACTTCAGTGATTTTAGACCTCAGTCATGAGTATCTGGCTTAGAAGAGAACCTCTTCAGTGATTTTTGACCTCAGGCACCAGGATCTGGGATAAAAGAGAACCATTTCAGTGATTTTAGACCTCAGACACCAGGATCTGGCTTAGAAGAGAACCACTTCAGTGATTTTAGACCGCAGTCATGAGTATCTGGCTTAGAAGAGAACCACTTCAGTGATTTTAGACCTCAGGCACCAGGATCTGGCCTAGAAGAGAACCACTTCAGTGATTTTAGACCTCAGACACCAGGATCTGGCTTAGAATAGAACCACTTCAGAGGTCTTCAGGAGGAGACTTGACAGGGTGCTTGGTTACATGGGTTAGTTGATTAGGTGGTGTTGGGTGATGGGTTGGACGTGATGATCTTGGAGGTCTCTTCCAACCTGGTTTATTATATTCTATTCTATTCTATTATTCTATTCTATTCTGAAAGAGAACCAGTTCAGTGATTTTAGGACTCAGGCACCGTGATCTCGCTTACAGGAGAACCAGCGATTTTGGATCTCAGACACCAGGATCTGGCTTAGAAGACAACCACTTCATTGATTTTAGACCTCAGACACCAGGATCTGGTCTAAAAGAGAACCAGTTCAGTGATTTTAGGACTCAGGCACCGTGATCTCGCCTACAGGAGAACCAGCGATTTTGGATCTCAGACACCAGGATCTGGCTTAGAAGAGAACCACTTCAGTGATTTTTGACCTCAGGCACCAGGATCTGGGCTAAAAGAGAACCAGTTCAGTGATTTTAGACCTCAGACACCAGGATCTGGCTTAGAAGTGAACCACTTCAGTGATTTTAGACCTCAGGCACCAGGATCTGGCTTAGAAGAGAACCACTTCAGTGATTTATACCCCAGACACCAGGACCTGGCTTAGAAGAGAACCACTTCAGATATTTTAGACCTCAGACACCAGGATCTGTCCTAGAAGAGAAGCACTTCAGTGATTTTAGACCTCAGACACCAGGATCTGGCTTAGAGGAGAACCACTTCAGAGATTTATACCCCAGACACCAGGACCTGGCTTAGAAGAGAACCACTTCAGTGATTTTAGACCTCAGGCACCGGGATCTGGCCTAGAAGAGAACCAGTTCAGTGATTTTAGACCTCAGGCACCGGGATCTGGCCTAGAAGAGAACCAGCGATTTTGGATCTCAGACACTAGGATCTGGCCTAGTAGAGAACCACTTCAGTGATTTTAGACCTCAGACACCCGGATCTTGCCTAGAAGAGAACCACTACAGTGATTTTAGATCTCAGACACCAGGATCTTGCCTAGTAGAGAACCACTTCAGTGATTTTAGACCTCAGGCACCAGGATCTGGGCTAAAAGAGAACCAGTTCAGTGATTTTAGACCTCAGGCATCGGGATCTGGCCTAGAAGAGAACCAGCGATTTTGGATCTCAGACACGAGGATCTGGCCTAATAGAGAACCACTTCAGTGATTTTATACCTCAGACACCAGGATCTGGCTTAGAAGAGAACCACTTCAGTGATTTTAGACCTGAGGCACCGGGATCTGGCCTAGAAGAGAACCAGTTCAGTGATTTTAGACCTCAGGCACCGCGATCTGGCCTAGAAGAGAACCAGCGATTTTGGATCTCAGACACGAGGATCTGGCCTAGTAGAGAACCACTTCAGTGATTTTAGACCTCAGACACCCGGATCTTGCGTAGAAGAGAACCACTTCAGTGATTTTAGATCTCAGACACCAGGATCTTGCCTAGTAGAGAACCACTTCAGTGATTTTAGACCTCAGAGACCAGGATCTGGTCTAAAAGAGAACCAGTTCAGTGATTTTAGACCTCAGGTGTCGGGATCTGGCCTAGAAGACAACCAGCGATTTTGGATCTCAGACACGAGGATCTGGCCTAATAGAGAACCACTTCAGTGATTTTATACCTCAGACACCAGGATCTGGCTTAGAAGACTACCACTTCAGTGATTTTAGACCTCAGGCACCGGGATCTGGCTTAGAAGAGAACCACTTCAGTGATTTTAAACCTCAGGCACCGGGATCTGGCCTAGTAGAGAACCACTTCAGTGATTTTAGACCTCAGGCACCGGGATCTGGCCTAGAAGAGAACCAGCGATTTTGGATCTCAGACACGAGGATCTGGCCTAGTAGAGAACCACTTCAGTGATTTTAGACCTCAGACACCCGGATCTTGCGTAGAAGAGAACCACTTCAGTGATTTTAGATCTCAGACACCAGGATCTTGCCTAGTAGAGAACCACTTCAGTGATTTTAGACCTCAGAGACCAGGATCTGGTCTAAAAGAGAACCAGTTCAGTGATTTTATACCTCAGACACCAGGATCTGGCTTAGAAGACTACCACTTCAGTGATTTTAGACCTCAGGCACCGGGATCTGGCTTAGAAGAGAACCACTTCAGTGATTTTAGACCTCAGACACCAGGATCTGGCTTAGAAGAGAACCACTTCAGTGATTATAGTCCTCAGACACCAGGATCTGTCCTAGAGGGGAAAAAGTTCAGTGATTTTAGACCTCAGACACCAGGATCTGGCTTAGAAGAGAACCACTTCAGTGATTTTAGACCTCAGTCACCAGGATCTCGATTAGAAGAGAACCACTCCAGTGATTTTAGACCTCAGACACCAGGATCTGTTCTAAAAGAGAACCAGTTCAGTGATTTTAGACCTCAGTCACCAGGATCTCGATTAGAAGAGAACCACTCCAGTGATTTTAGACCTCAGACACCAGGATCTGTTCTAAAAGAGAACCAGTTCAGTGATTTTAGACCTGAGGCACCGGGATCTGGCCTAGAAGAGAACCAGCGATTTTGGATCTCAGACACGAGGATCTGGCCTAGTAGAGAACCACTTCAGTGATTTTAGACCTCAGACACCCGGATCTTGCGTAGCAGAGAACCACTTCAGTGATTTTAGACCTCAGACACCCGGATCTTGCGTAGAAGAGAACCACTTCAGTGATTTTAGACCTCAGACACCAGGATCTGGCTTAGAAGAGAACCACTTCAGTGATTTTAGACCTCAGGCACCGGGATCTGGCTTAGAAGAGAACCGCTTCAGTGATTTTAGACCTCAGACACCAGGATCTGGCTTAGAAGAGAACCACTTCAGTGATTTAGACCTCAGACACCAGGACCTGGCTTAGAAGAGAACCAGTTTTGTGATTTTAGGACTCAGGCACCCGGATCTTGCCTAGAAGAGAACCAGTGATTTTAGACCTCAGACACGAGGATCTGGCTTAGAAGAGAACCACTTCAGTGAGTTTAGACCTCAGACACCCGGATCTTGCCTAGAAGAGAACCACTTCAGTGATTTTAGACCTCAGACACCAGGATCTGGCCTAGAAGTGAACCAGTTCAGTGATTTTAGACCTCTGACACCAGGATCTGGTCTAAAAGAGAACCAGTTCAGTGATTTTAGGACTCAGGCACCAGGATCTGGCCTAGAAGAGAACCACTTCAGTGATTTTAGACCTCTGACACCAGGATCTGGTCTAAAAGAGAACCAGTTCAGTGATTTTAGGACTCAGGCACCAGGATCTGGCCTAGAAGAGAACCACTTCAGTGATTTTAGACCTCAGACACCAGGATCTGGCTTAGAAGAGAACCACTTCAGTGATTTTAGACCTCAGACACCAGGATCTGGGCTAAAAGAGAACCAGTTCAGTGATTTTAGACCTCAGACACCAGGATCTGTTCTAAAAGAGAACCAGTTCAGTGATTTTAGACCTGAGGCACCGGGATCTGGCCTAGAAGAGAACCAGCGATTTTGGATCTCAGACACGAGGATCTGGCCTAGTAGAGAACCACTTAAGAGATTTTAGACCTCAGACACCCGGATCTTGCGTAGAAGAGAACCACTTCAGTGATTTTAGACCTCAGACACCCGGATCTTGCGTAGAAGAGAACCACTTCAGTGATTTTAGACCTCAGACACCAGGATCTGGCTTAGAAGAGAACCAGTTCAGTGATTTTAGACCAAGGCACAGGGATCTGGCTTAGAAGAGAACCACTTCAGTGATTTTAGACCTCAGACACCAGGATCCGGCTTAGAAGAGAACCACTTCAGTGATTTAGACCTCAGACACCAGGATCTGGCTTAGAAGAGAACCAGTTTTGTGATTTTAGGACTCAGGCACCCGGATCTTGCCTAGAAGAGAACCAGTGATTTTAGACCTCAGACACGAGGATCTGGCTTAGAAGAGAACCACTTCAGTGAGTTTAGACCTCAGACACCCGGATCTTGCCTAGAAGAGAACCACTTCAGTGATTTTAGACCTCAGCCACCGGGATCTGGTCTAAAAGAGAACCAGTTCAGTGATTTTAGGACTCAGGCACCAGGATCTGGCTTAGAAGAGAACCAGCGATTTTGGATCTCAGACACCAGGATCTGGCGTAGAAGAGAACCACTTCAGTGATTATAGTCCTCAGACACCAGGATCTGTCCTAGAAGGGAAAAAGTTCAGTGATTTTAGACCTCAGACACCAGGATCTGGTCTAAAAGAGAACCACCTCAGTGATTTTAGACCTCAGGCACCGGGATCTGGCCTAGAAGAGAACCAGCGATTTTGGATCTCAAACACGAGGATCTAGCCTAGTAGAGAACCACTTCAGTGATTTTAGACCTCAGACACCAGGATCTGGCTTAGAAGAGAACCACTTCAGTGATTTTAGACCCCAGACACCCGGATCTTGCCTTGCGGAGAACCACTGATTTTAGACCTCAGGCGCCAGGATCTGTCCTAGAAGAGAACCAGTTCAGTGATTTATACCTCAGGTACCAGGACCTGGCTTAGAAGAGAACCACTTCAGTAATTTTAGACCTCAGACACCTGGATCTTGCCTAGAAGAGAACCACTTCAGTGATTTTAGACCTCAGACACCAGGATATGGTCTAAAAGAGAACCAGTTCAGTGATTTTAGACCTCAGACACCAGGATCTGGGCTAAAAGAGAACCAGTTCATTGATTTTATACCTTAGGCACCGGGATTTGGCCTAGAAGGGAACCAGTGATTTTAGACCTCAGACACCAGGATCTGGCTTAGAAGAGAACCAGTTCAGTGATTTTAGGACTCAGGCACCCGGATCTTGCCTAGAAGAGAACCAGTTCAGTGATTTTAGACCTCAGACAACAGGATCTGGCTTAGAAGAGAACCAGTTCAGTGATTTTAGACCTCAGGCACCAGGATCTGGGCTAAAAGAGAACCAGTTCAGTGATTTTAGACCTCAGACACCAGGATCTGGCTTAGAAGAGAACCACTTCAGTGATTTATACCCCAGACACCAGGACCTGGCTTAGAAGAGAACCACTTCAGATATTTTAGACCTCAGACACCAGGATCTGTCCTAGAAGAGAACCACTTCAGTGATTTTAGACCTCAGACACCAGGATCTGGCTTAGAGGAGAACCACTTCAGAGATTTTAGACCTCAGGCACCGGGATCTGGCCTAGAAGACAACCAGTTCAGTGATTTTAGACCTCAGGCACCGGGATCTGGCCTAGAAGAGAACCAGCGATTTTGGATCTCAGACACGAGGATCTGGCCTAGTAGAGAACCACTTCAGTGATTTTAGACCTCAGACACCCGGATCCTGCGTAGAAGAGAACCACTTCAGTGATTTTAGACCTCAGACACCAGGTTCTTGCCTAGTAGAGAACCACTTCAGTGATTTTAGACCTCAGAGACCAGGATCTGGTCTAAAAGAGAACCAGTTCAGTGATTTTAGACCTCAGACACCAGGATCTGGCTTAGAAGAGAACCACTTCAGAGATTTTAGACCTCAGGCACCCGGATCATGCGTAGAAGAGAACCACTTCAGTGATTTTAGACCTCAGACACCAGGATCTGGCTTAGAAGAGAACCACTTCAGTGATTTTAGGACTCAGACACCCGGATCTTGCCTGGAAGAGAACCACAGATTTTAGACCTCAGGCACCAGGATCTGGCTTAGAAGAGAACCACTTCAGTGATTTTAGACCTCAGACACCAGGATCTGGCTTAGAAGACAACCACTTCAGTGATTTTAGACCTCGGGCACCGTGATCTGGCCTAGAAGAGAACCAGTTCAGTGATTTTAGACCTCAGGCACGGGGATCTGGCCTAGAAGAGCACCAGTGATTTTAGACCTCAGACACCAGGATCTGGCTTAGAAGAGAACCACTTCACTGATTTTAGGACTCAGGCACCAGGATCTTGCCTAGAAGAGAACCACTTCTGTGATTTTAGACCTCAGACACCAGGATCTGGCTTAGAAGAGAACCACTTCAGTGATTTTAGACCCCAGACACCCGGATCTTGCCTAGAAGAGAACCACTGATTTTAGACCTCAGACACCAGGATCTGGCTTAGAAGAGAACCACTTCAGTGATTTTAGACCTCAGACACCAGGATCTGGCTTAGAAGAGAACCACTTCAGTGATTTTAGGACTCAGACACCCGGATCTTGCCTGGAAGAGAACCACAGATTTTAGACCTCAGGCACCAGGATCTGGCTTAGAAGAGAACCACTTCAGTGATTTTAGACCTCAGACAGCAGGATATCTCCTAGAAGAGAACCACTTCAGTGATTTTAGACCTCAGGCACCGGGATCTGGCCTAGAAGAGAAACAGTGATTTTAGACCTCAGACACCAGGATCTGGCTTAGAAGAGAACCAGTTCAGTGATTTTAAGACTCAGGCACCGTGGTCTGGCCTACAAGAAAACCAGCGATTTTGGGTTTCAGACACCAGGATCTGGCTTAGAAGAGAACAACTTCAGTGATTTTAGACCTCAGGCACCAGGATCTGTCCTAGAAGAGAACCAGTTCAGTGATTTATACCTCAGGTACCAGGACCTGGCTTAGAAGAGAACCACTTCAGTAATTTTAGACCTCAGACACCTGGATCTTGCCTAGAAGAGAACCACTTCAGTGATTTTTGACCTCAGACACCAGGATATGGTCTAAAAGAGAACCAGTTCAGTGATTTTAGACCTCAGGCACCGTGATCTGGCCTAAAGGAGAACCAGCGATTTTGGATCTCAGACACCAGGATCTGGCTTAGAAGAGAACCACTTCAGTGATTTTAGACCTCAGGCACCAGGATCTGGGCTAAAAGAGAACGAGTTCAGTGATTTTAGACCTCAGACACCAGGATCTGGCTTAGAAGAGAACCACTTCAGTGATTTATACCCCAGACACCAGGACCTGGCTTAGAAGAGAACCACGTCAGATATTTTAGACCTCAGACACCAGGATCTGTCCTAGAAGAGAACCACTTCAGTGATTTTAGACCTCAGACACCAGGATCTGGTTTAGAGGAGAAACACTTCAGAGATTTTAGACCTCAGGCACCGGGATCTGGCCTTGAAGAGAACCAGTTCAGTGATTTTAGGCCTCAGGCACCGGGATCCGGCCTAGAAGAGAACCAGCGATTTTGGATCTCAGACACGAGGATCTGGCCTAGTAGAGAACCACTTCAGTGATTTTAGACCTCAGACACCAGGATCTTGCCTAGAAGAGAACCACTTCAGTGATTTTAGACCTCAGACACCAGGATCTTGCCTAGTAGAGAACCACTTCAGTGATTTTAGACCTCAGAGACCAGGATCTGGTCTAAAAGAGAACCAGTTCAGTGATTTTAGACCTCAGGCACCGGGATCTGGCCTAGAAGAGAACCAGCGATTTTGGATCTCAGACACGAGGATCTGGCCTAGTAGAGAACCACTTCAGTGATTTTAGACCTCAGACACCAGGATCTTGCCTAGAAGAGAACCACTTCAGTGATTTTAGACCTCAGACACCAGGATCTTGCCTAGTAGAGAACCACTTCAGTGATTTTAGACCTCAGAGACCAGGATCTGGTCTAAAAGAGAACCAGTTCAGTGATTTTAGACCTCAGACACCAGGATCTTGCCTAGTAGAGAACCACTTCAGTGATTTTAGACCTCAGAGACCAGGATCTGGTCTAAAAGAGAACCACTTCAGTGATTTTAGACCTCAGACACCAGGATCTGGCTTAGAAGAGAACCACTTCAGTGATTTTATACCTCAGACACCAGGATCTGGCTTAGAAGAGAACCACTTCAGTGATTTTAGACCTCAGGCACCGGGATCTGGCTTAGAAGAGAACCACTTCAGTGATTTTAGACCTCAGACACCAGGATCTGGCTTAGAAGAGAACCACTTCAGTGATTTTAGACCTCACACATCAGGATCTGGCTTAGAAGAGAACCACTTCAGTGATTTTAGACCTCAGACACCAGGACCTGGCTTAGAAGAGAACCAGTTCTGTGATTTTAGGACTCAGGCACCCGGATCTTGCCTAGAAGAGAACCAGTGATTTTAGACCTCAGACACGAGAATCTAGCTTAGAAGAGAACCACTTCAGTGAGTTTAGACCTCAGACACCAGGATCTGGCCTAGAAGTGAACCACTTCAGTGATTTATACCTCAGCCACCAGGATCTGGCTTAGAAGAGAACCAGTTCAGTGATTTTAGACCTCTGACACCAGGATCTGGTCTAAAAGAGAACCAGTTCAGTGATTTTAGGACTCAGGCACCGGGATCTGGCCTAGAAGAGAACCAGCGATTTTGGATCTCAGACACCAGGATCTGGCTTAGAAGAGAACCACTTCAGTGATTATAGTCCTCAGACACCAGGATCTGTCCTAGAAGGGAAAATGTTCAGTGATTTTAGACCTCAGACACCAGGATCTGGCCTAGAAGAGAACCACTTCAGTGATTTTAGACCTCAGACACCAGGATATGGGCTAAAAGAGAACCACTTCAGTGATTTTAGACCTCAGACACCAGGATCTTGCCTAGAAGAGAACCAGTTCAGTGATTTTAGACCTCAGGCACCGGGATCTGGCCTAGAAGAGAACCAGCGATTTTGGATCTCAGACACGAGGATCTGGCCTAGTAGAGAACCACTTCAGTGATTTTAGACCTCAGACACCCGGATCTTGCGTAGAAGAGAACCACTTCAGTGATTTTAGACCTCAGACACCCGGATCTTGCGTAGAAGAGAACCACTTCAGTGATTTTAGACCTCAGTCACCAGGATCTGGCTTAGAAGAGAACCACTTCAGTGATTTTAGACCTCAAGCACTGGGATCTGGCTTAGAAGAGAACCACTTCTGTGATTTAAGACCTCACACACCAGGATCTGGCTTAGAAGAGAACCACTTCAGTGATTTAGACCTCAGACACCAGGACCTGGCTTAGAAGAGAACCAGTTTTGTGATTTTAGGACTCAGGCACCCGGATCTTGCCTAGAAGAGAACCAGTGATTTTAGACCTCAGACACGAGGATCTGGCT
Source organism: Melanerpes aurifrons (assembly GCA_011125475.1). NCBI lineage: Eukaryota > Metazoa > Chordata > Aves > Piciformes > Picidae > Melanerpes > Melanerpes aurifrons. Next base: position 238,568 of record WWNC01000197.1, on the reverse strand, counting down.
TAGAAGAGAACCACTTCAGTGAGTTTAGACCTCAGACACCCGGATCTTGACTAGAAGAGAACCACTTCAGTGATTTTAGACCTCAGACACCAGGATCTGACCTAGAAGTGAACCGCTTCAGTGATTTAAACCTCAGCCACCAGGATCTGGTCTAAAAGAGAACCAGTTCAGTGATTTTAGGACTCAGGCACCGGGATCTGGCCTAGAAGAGAACCAGCGATTTTGGATCTCAGACACCAGGATCTGGCGTAGAAGAGAACCACTTCAGTGATTATAGTCCTCAGACACCAGGATCTGTCCTAGAAGGGAAAAAGTTCAGTGATTTTAGACCTCAGACACCAGGATCTGGCTTAGAAGAGAACCACTTCAGTGATTTTAGACCTCAGTCATGAGTATCTGGCTTAGAAGAGAACCACTTCAGTGATCTTAGACCTCAGACACTAGGATCTGGTCTAAAAGAGAACCAGTTCAGTGATTTTAGGACTCAGGCACCGTGATCTCGCCTACAGGAGAACCAGCGATTTTGGATCTCAGACACCAGGATCTGGCTTAGAAGACAACCACTTCAGTGATTTTAGACCTCAGACACCAGGATCTGGTCTAAAAGAGAACCAGTTCAGTGATTTTAGGACTCAGGCACCGTGATCTGGCCTACAGGAGAACCAGCGATTTTGGATCTCAGACACCAGGATCTGGCTTAGAAGAGAACCACTTCAGTGATTTTTGACCTCAGGCACCAGGATCTGGGCTAAAAGAGAACCAGTTCAGTGATTTTAGACCTCAGACACCGAGATCTGGCTTAGAAGTGAACCACTTCAGAGATTTTAGACCTCAGGCACCCGGATCATGCGTAGAAGAGAACCACTTCAGTGTTTTTAGAACTCAGGCACCAGGATCTGTCCTAGAAGAGAACAAGTTCAGTGATTTTAGACCTCAGACACCAGGATCTTGACTAGAAGAGAACCACTTCTGTGATTTTAGACCTCAGACACCAGGATCTGGTCTAAAAGAGAACCAGATCAGTGATTTTAGACCTCAGGCACCGGGATCTGGCCTAGAAGAGAACCAGCGATTTTGGATCTCAGACACCAGGATCTGGCCTAGTAGAGAACCACTTCAGTGATTTTAGACCTCAGACACCAGGATCTGGCTTAGAAGAGAACCACTTCAGTGATTTTAGACCTCAGGCACCGGGGTCTGGCCTAGAAGTGAACCAGTTCAGTGATTTTAGACCTCAGTCACCGGAATCTGGCCTAGAAGAGAAACTGTGATTTTAGACCTCAGACACCAGGATCTGGCCTGGAAGAGAACCACTTCAGTGATTTTAGGACTCAGGCACCCGGATCTTGCCTAGAAGAGAACCACTTCAGTGATTTTAGACCTCAGACACCAGGATCTGGCTTTGAAGAGAACCACTTCAGTGATTTTAGACCTCAGACACCAGGATATGTCCTACAAGAGAACCAGTTCAGTGATTTTAGACCTCAGGCACCGGGATCTGGCCTAGAAGAGAAACAGTGATTTTAGACCTCAGACATCAGGATCTGGCTTAGAAGAGAACCAGTTCAGTGATTTTAGACCTCAGGCACGGGGATCTGGCCTAGAAGAGAACCAGTGATTTTAGACCTCAGACACCAGGATCTGGCTTAGAAGAGAACCACTTTAGTGATTTTAGACCTCAGGCACCAGGATCTGGTCTTAAAGAGAACCAGTTCAGTGATTTTAGACCTCAGGCACCAGGATCTGGGCTAGAAGAGAACCAGTTAAGTGATTTTAGGACTCAGGCACCGTGATCTGGCCTACAGGAGAACCAGCGATTTTGGATCTCAGACACCAGGATCTGGCTTAGAAGAGAACCACTTCAGTGATTTTTGACCTCAGGCACCAGGATCTGGTCTTAAAGAGAACCAGTTCAGTGATTTTAGACCTCAGGCACCAGGATCTGGGCTAGAAGAGAACCAGTTCAGTGATTTTAGACCTCAGGCACCGGGATCTGGCCTAGAAGAGAACCAGTGATTTTAGACCTCAGACACCAGGATCTGGCTTAGAAGAGAACCAGTTAAGTGATTTTAGGACTCAGGCACCGTGATCTGGCCTACAGGAGAACCAGCGATTTTGGATCTCAGACACCAGGATCTGGCTTAGAAGAGAACCACTTCAGTGATTTTTGACCTCAGGCACCAGGATCTGGGCTAAAAGAGAACCAGTTCAGTGATTTTAGACCTCAGACACCGGGATCTGGCTTAGAAGTGAACCACTTCAGAGATTTTAGACCTCAGGCACCCGGATCATGCGTAGAAGAGAACCACTTCAGTGTTTTTAGAACTCAGGCACCAGGATCTGTCCTAGAAGAGAACAAGTTCAGTGATTTTAGACCTCAGACACCAGGATCTTGCCTAGAAGAGAACCAGTTCAGTGATTTTAGACCTCAGACACCAGGATCTGGCTTTGAAGAGAACCACTTCAGTGATTTTAGACCTCAGACACCAGGATATGTCCTACAAGAGAACCAGTTCAGTGATTTTAGACCTCAGGCACCGGGATCTGGCCTAGAAGAGAAACAGTGATTTTAGACCTCAGACACCAGGATCTGGCTTAGAAGAGAACCAGTTCAGTGATTTTAGACCTCAGGCACGGGGATCTGGCCTAGAAGAGAAACAGTGATTTTAGACCTCAGACACCAGGATCTGGCTTAGAAGAGAACCACTTTAGTGATTTTAGACCTCAGGCACCAGGATCTGGTCTTAAAGAGAACCAGTTCAGTAATTTTAGACCTCAGGCACCAGGATCTGGGCTAGAAGAGAACCAGTTCAGTGATTTTAGACCTCAGGCACCGGGATCTGGCCTAGAAGAGAACCAGTGATTTTAGACCTCAGACACCAGGATCTGGGCTAAAAGAGAACCAGTTCAGTGATTTTAGACCTCAGGCACGGGGATCTGGCCTAGAAGAGAAACAGTGATTTTAGACCTCAGACACCAGGATCTGGCTTAGAAGAGAACCAGTTCAGTGATTTTAGGACTCAGGCACCCGGATCTTGCCTAGAAGAGAACCACTTCAGTGATTTTAGACCTCCGATACCAGGATCTGGGCTAAAAGAGAACCAGAACTCCTGGGGACAGGAGTTGATCTGCTAGAGGGTAGAGAGGCTTTGCAGAGAGACCTCGACAGGCTGGACGGATGGGCAGAGTCCAACGGCATGAAATTTAATGCATCCAAGTGCCGGGTTCTGCACATTGGCCACAACAACCCCATGCAGTGCTACAGGCTGGGGTCAGAGTGGCTGGAGAGCAGCCAGGCAGAGAGGGACCTGGGAGTGCTGGTTGATGGTAGGCTGAACATGAGCCTGCAGTGTTCCCAGGCAGCCAAGAGGGCCAATGGCATCCTGGCCTGCATTAAGAACAGTGTGGCCAGCAGGAGCAGGGAGGTCATTCTGCCCCTGTACACTGCACTGGTTAGGCCACACCTCGAGTACTGTGTCCAGTTCTGGGCCCCTCAGTTTAGGAAGGATGTTGACTTGCTGGAACGAGTCCAGAGAAGGGCAACGAAGTTAGTGAGGGGCTTGGAACACAAGCCCTATGAGGAGAGACTGAGGGAGCTGGGGCTGCTTAGCCTGGAGAGGAGGAGACTCAGGGTGACCTCATTACTCTCCACAACTACCTGAAGGGGAGTTGTAAACAGGCAGAGGTTGGTCTCTTCTCCCAGGCAGCCAGCACCAGAACAAGAGGACACAGTCTCAGGCTGCGCCAGGGGAAGTTCAGGCTGGAGGTCAGGAGGAAGTTTTACACGGAGAGAGTGATTGCCCATTGGAATGGGCTGCCTGGGGAGGTGGTGGAGTCGCCGTCACTGGAGGTGTTCAGGAGGAGACTTGACAGGGTGCTTGGTTACATGGGTTAGTTGATTGGGTGGTGTTGGGTGATGGGTTGGACGTGATGATCTTGAAGGTCTCTTCCAACCTGGTTTATTCTATTCTATTCTATTCTATTCTATTCTATTCTATTCTATTCTATTCTATTCAGTTCAGTGATTTTAGGACTCAGGCACCGTGATCTCGCCAGCAGGAGAACCAGCGATTTTGGATCTCAGACACCAGGATCTGGCTTAGAAGAGAACCACTTCAGTGATTTTAGACCTCAGTCATGAGTCTCTGGCTTAGAAGAGAACCACTTCAGTGATTTTTGACCTCAGGCACCAGGATCTGGGATAAAAGAGAACCATTTCAGTGATTTTAGACCTCAGACACCAGGATCTGGCGTAGAAGAGAAACACTTCAGTGATTTTAGACCGCAGTCATGAGTATCTGGCTTAGAAGAGAACCAGTTCAGTGATTTTAGACCTCAGGCACCAGGATCTGGCCTAGAAGAGAACCACTTCAGTGATTTTAGACCTCAGACACCAGGATCTGGTCTAAAAGAGAACCAGTTCAGTGATTTTAGGACTCAGGCACCGTGATCTCGCCTACAGGAGAACCAACGATTTTGGATCTCAGACACCAGGATCTGGCTTAGAAGAGAACCACTTCAGTGATTTTTGACCTCAGGCACCAGGATCTGGGCTAAAAGAGAACCAGTTCAGTGATTTTAGACCTCAGACACCAGGATCTGGCTTAGAAGTGAACCACTTCAGTGATTTTAGACCTCAGGCACCGGGATCTGGCCTAGAAGAGAACCACTTCAGTGATTTATACCCCAGACACCAGGACCTGGCTTAGAAGAGAACCACTTCAGATATTTTAGACCTCAGACACCAGGATCTGTCCTAGAAGAGAAGCACTTCAGTGATTTTAGACCTCAGACACCAGGATCTGGCTTAGAGGAGAACCACTTCAGAGATTTATACCCCAGACACCAGGACCTGGCTTAGAAGAGAACCACTTCAGTGATTTTAGACCTCAGGCACCGGGATCTGGCCTAGAAGAGAACCAGTTCAGTGATTTTAGACCTCAGGCACCGGGATCTGGCCTAGAAGAGAACCAGCGATTTTGGATCTCAGACACTAGGATCTGGCCTAGAAGAGAACCACTTCAGTGATTTTAGACCTCAGAGACCAGGATCTGGTCTAAAAGAGAACCAGTTCAGTGATTTTAGACCTCAGGCGTCGGGATCTGGCCTAGAAGACAACCAGCGATTTTGGATCTCAGACACGAGGATCTGGCCTAATAGAGAACCACTTCAGTGATTTTATACCTCAGACACCAGGATCTGGCTTAGAAGACTACCACTTCAGTGATTTTAGACCTCAGGCACCGGGATCTGGCCTAGAAGAGAACCAGTTCAGTGATTTTACACCTCAGGCACCGGGATCTGGCTTAGAAGAGAACCACTTCAGTGATTTTAGACCTCAGACACCAGGATCTGGCTTAGAAGAGAACCACTTCAGTGATTTAGACCTCAGACACCAGGACCTGGCTTAGAAGAGAACCAGTTTTGTGATTTTAGGACTCAGGCACCCGGATCTTGCCTAGAAGAGAACCAGTGATTTTAGACCTCAGACACGAGGATCTGGCTTAGAAGAGAACCACTTCAGTGAGTTTAGACCTCAGACACCCGGATCTTGCCTAGAAGAGAACCACTTCAGTGATTTTAGACCTCAGACACCAGGATCTGGCCTAGAAGTGAACCACTTCAGTGATTTATACCTCAGCCACCAGGATCTGGCTTAGAAGAGAACCACTTCAGTGATTTTAGACCTCTGACACCAGGATCTGGTCTAAAAGAGAACCAGTTCAGTGATTTTAGGACTCAGGCACCGGGATCTGGCCTAGAAGAGAACCACTTCAGTGATTTTAGACCTCAGACACCAGGATCTGGCTTAGAAGAGAACCACTTCAGTGATTATAGTCCTCAGACACCAGGATCTGTCCTAGAAGGGAAAAAGTTCAGTGATTTTAGACCTCAGACACCAGGATCTGGCTTAGAAGAGAACCACTTCAGTGATTTTAGACCTCAGACACCAGGATCTGGGCTAAAAGAGAACCAGTTCAGTGATTTTAGACCTCAGACACCAGGATCTGTTCTAAAAGAGAACCAGTTCAGTGATTTTAGACCTGAGGCACCGGGATCTGGCTTAGAAGAGAACCAGCGATTTTGGATCTCAGACACGAGGATCTGGCCTAGTAGAGAACCACTTAAGAGATTTTAGACCTCAGACACCCGGATCTTGCGTAGAAGAGAACCACTTCAGCGATTTTGGATCTCAGACACGAGGATCTGGCCTAGTAGAGAACCACTTAAGAGATTTTAGACCTCAGACACCCGGATCTTGCGTAGAAGAGAACCACTTCAGTGATTTTAGACCTCAGACACCCGGATCTTGCGTAGAAGAGAACCACTTCAGTGATTTTAGACCTCAGACACCAGGATCTGGCTTAGAAGAGAACCAGTTCAGTGATTTTAGACCTCAGGCACCGGGATCTGGCTTAGAAGAGAACCACTTCAGCGATTTTAGACCTCAGACACCAGGATCTGGCTTAGAAGAGAACCAGTTCAGTGATTTAGACCTCAGACACCAGGACCTGGCTTAGAAGAGAACCAGTTTTGTGATTTTAGGACTCAGGCACCCGGATCTTGCCTAGAAGAGAACCAGTGATTTTAGACCTCAGACACGAGGATCTGGCTTAGAAGAGAACCACTTCAGTGAGTTTAGACCTCAGACACCCGGATCTTGCCTAGAAGAGAACCACTTCAGTGAGTTTAGACCTCAGACACCCGGATCTTGCCTAGAAGAGAACCACTTCAGTGATTTTAGACCTCAGACACCAGGATCTGGCCTAGAAGTGAACCACTTCAGTGATTTAAACCTCAGCCACCAGGATCTGGTCTAAAAGGGAACCAGTTCAGTGATTTTAGGACTCAGGCACCGGGATCTGGCTTAGAAGAGAACCAGCGATTTTGGATCTCAGACACCAGGATCTGGCGTAGAAGAGAACCACTTCAGTGATTATAGTCCTCAGACACCAGGATCTGTCCTAGAAGGGAAAAAGTTCAGTGATTTTAGACCTCAGACACCAGGATCTGGCTTAGAAGAGAACCACTTCAGTGATTTTAGACCTCAGGCACCGGGATCTGGCCTAGTAGAGAACCACTTCAGTGATTTTAGACCTCAGGCACCGGGATCTGGCCTAGAAGAGAACCAGCGATTTTGGATCTCAGACACAAGGATCTGGCCTAGTAGAGAACCACTTCAGTGATTTTAGACCTCAGGCACCGGGATCTGGCCTAGAAGAGAACCAGTTCAGTGATTTTAGACCTCAGGCACCGGGATCTGGCCTAGAAGAGAACCAGCGATTTTGGATCTCAGACACGAGGATCTGGCCTAGTAGAGAACCACTTCAGTGACTTTAGACCTCAGACACCCGGATCTTGCGTAGAAGAGAACCACTTCAGTGATTTTAGATCTCAGACACCCGGATCTTGCCTAGTAGAGAACCACTTCAGTGATTTTAGACCTCAGAGACCAGGATCTGGTGTAAAAGAGAACCACTTCAGTGATTTTATACCTCAGACACCAGGATCTGGCTTAGAAGACTACCACTTCAGTGATTTTAGACCTCAGGCACCGGGATCTGGCTTAGAAGAGAACCACTTCAGTGATTTTAGACCTCAGGCACCGGGATCTGGCCTAGTAGAGAACCACTTCAGTGATTTTAGACCTCAGGCACCGGGATCTGGCCTAGAAGAGAACCAGTTCAGTGATTTTAGACCTCAGGCACCGGGATCTGGCCTAGAAGAGAACCAGCGATTTTGGATCTCAGACACGAGTATCTGGCCTAGTAGAGAACCACTTCAGTGATTTTAGACCTCAGACACCCGGATCTTGCGTAGAAGAGAACCACTTCAGTGATTTTAGATCTCAGACACCCGGATCTTGCCTAGTAGAGAACCACTTCAGTGATTTTAGACCTCAGAGACCAGGATCTGGTCTAAAAGAGAACCAGTTCAGTGATTTTAGACCTCAGGCATCGGGATCTGGCCTAGAAGAGAACCAGCGATTTTGGATCTCAGACACGAGGATCTGGCATAATAGAGAACCACTTCAGTGATTTTAGACCTCAGGCATCGGGATCTGGCCTAGAAGAGAACCAGCGATTTTGGATCTCAGACACGAGGATCTGGCATAATAGAGAACCACTTCAGTGATTTTATACCTCAGACACCAGGATCTGGCTTAGAAGACTACCACTTCAGTGATTTTAGACCTCAGGCACCGGGATCTGGCTTAGAAGAGAACCACTTCAGTGATTTTAGACCTCAGACACCAGGATCTGGCTTAGAAGAGAACCACTTCAGTGATTATAGTCCTCAGACACCAGGATCTGTCCTAGAAGGGAAAAAGTTCAGTGATTTTAGACCTCAGACACCAGGATCTGGCTTAGAAGAGAACCACTTCAGTGATTTTAGACCTCAGTCACCAGGATCTCGATTAGAAGAGAACCACTTCAGTGATTTTAGACCTCAGACACCAGGATCTGTTCTAAAAGAGAACCAGTTCAGTGATTTTAGACCTGAGGCACCGGGATCTGGCCTAGAAGAGAACCACTTCAGTGATTTTAGACCTCAGACACCCGGATCTTGCGTAGAAGAGAACCAGTTCAGTGATTTTAGACCTCAGGCACCGGGATCTGGCCTAGAAGAGAACCAGCGATTTTGGATCTCAGACACGAGGATCTGGCCTAATAGAGAACCACTTTAGTGATTTTATACCTCAGACACCAGGATCTGGCTTAGAAGACTACCACTTCAGTGATTTTAGACCTCAGGCACCAGGATCTGGCCTAGAAGAGAACCAGTTCAGTGATTTTAGACCTCAGGCACCGCGATCTGGCCTAGAAGAGAACCAGCGATTTTCGATCTCAGACACGAGGATCTGGCCTAGTAGAGAACCACTTCAGTGATTTTAGACCTCAGACACCCGGATCTTGCGTAGAAGAGAACCACTTCAGTGATTTTAGATCTCAGACACCAGGATCTTGCCTAGTAGAGAACCACTTCAGTGATTTTAGACCTCAGAGACCAGGATCTGGTCTAAAAGAGAACCAGTTCAGTGATTTTAGACCTCAGGCGTCGGGATCTGGCCTAGAAGACAACCAGCGATTTTGGATCTCAGACACGAGGATCTGGCCTAATAGAGAACCACTTCAGTGATTTTATACCTCAGACACCAGGATCTGGCTTAGAAGACTACCACTTCAGTGATTTTAGACCTCAGGCACCGGGATCTGGCTTAGAAGAGAACCACTTCAGTGATTTTAGACCTCAGGCACCGGGATCTGGCCTAGTAGAGAACCACTTCAGTGATTTTAGACCTCAGGCACCGGGATCTGGCCTAGAAGAGAACCACTTCAGTGATTTTAGACCTCAGGCACCGGGATCTGGCCTAGAAGAGAACCAGTTCAGTGATTTTAGACCTCAGGCACCGGGATCTGGCCTAGTAGAGAACCACTTCAGTGATTTTAGACCTCAGACACCAGGATCTGGCTTAGAAGAGAACCACTTCAGTGATTATAGTCCTCAGGCACCAGGATCTGTCCTAGAAGGGAAAAAGTTCAGTGATTTTAGACCTCAGACACCAGGATCTGGCTTAGAAGAGAACCAGTTCAGTGATTTTAGACCTCAGTCACCAGGATCTCGATTAGAAGAGAACCACTTCAGTGATTTTAGACCTCAGACACCAGGATCTGTTCTAAAAGAGAACCAGTTCAGTGATTTTAGACCTGAGGCACCGGGATCTGGCCTAGAAGAGAACCACTTCAGTGATTTTAGACCTCAGACACCCGGATATTGCGTAGAAGAGAACCACTTCAGTGATTTTAGACCTCAGACACCAGGATCTGTTCTAAAAGAGAACCAGTTCAGTGATTTTAGACCTCAGGCACGGGGATCTGGCCTAGAAGAGAAACAGTGATTTTAGACCTCAGACACCAGGATCTGGCTTAGAAGAGAACCAGTTCAGTGATTTTAGGACTCAGGCACCCGGATCTTGCCTAGAAGAGAACCACTTCAGTGATTTTAGACCTCCGATACCAGGATCTGGGCTAAAAGAGAACCAGAACTCCTGGGGACAGGAGTTGATCTGCTAGAGGGTAGAGAGGCTTTGCAGAGAGACCTCGACAGGCTGGACGGATGGGCAGAGTCCAACGGCATGAAATTTAATGCATCCAAGTGCCGGGTTCTGCACATTGGCCACAACAACCCCATGCAGTGCTACAGGCTGGGGTCAGAGTGGCTGGAGAGCAGCCAGGCAGAGAGGGACCTGGGAGTGCTGGTTGATGGTAGGCTGAACATGAGCCTGCAGTGTGCCCAGGCAGCCAAGAGGGCCAATGGCATCCTGGCCTGCATTAAGAACAGTGTGGCCAGCAGGAGCAGGGAGGTCATTCTGCCCCTGTACACTGCACTGGTTAGGCCACACCTCGAGTACTGTGTCCAGTTCTGGGCCCCTCAGTTTAGGAAGGATGTTGACTTGCTGGAACGAGTCCAGAGAAGGGCAACGAAGTTAGTGAGGGTCTTGGAACACAAGCCCTATGAGGAGAGACTGAGGGAGCTGGGGCTGCTTAGCCTGGAGAGGAGGAGACTCAGGGGTGACCACATTACTCTCCACAACTACCTGAAGGGGAGTTGTAAACAGGCAGAGGTTGGTCTCTTCTCCCAGGCAGCCAGCACCAGAACAAGAGGACACAGTCTCAGGCTGCGCCAGGGGAAGTTCAGGCTGGAGGTCAGGAGGAAGTTTTACACGGAGAGAGTGATTGCCCATTGGAATGGGCTGCCTGGGGAGGTGGTGGAGTCGCCGTCACTGGAGGTGTTCAGGAGGAGACTTGACAGGGTGCTTGGTTACATGGGTTAGTTGATTGGGTGGTGTTGGGTGATGGGTTGGACGTGATGATCTTGAAGGTCTCTTCCAACCTGGTTTATTCTATTCTATTCTATTCTATTCTATTCTATTCTATTCTATTCTATTCTATTCTATTCAGTTCAGTGATTTTAGGACTCAGGCACCGTGATCTCGCCAGCAGGAGAACCAGCGATTTTGGATCTCAGACACCAGGATCTGGCTTAGAAGAGAACCACTTCAGTGATTTTAGACCTCAGTCATGAGTATCTGGCTTAGAAGAGAACCACTTCAGTGATTTTTGACCTCAGGCACCAGGATCTGGGATAAAAGAGAACCATTTCAGTGATTTTAGACCTCAGACACCAGGATCTGGCGTAGAAGAGAAACACTTCAGTGATTTTAGACCGCAGTCATGAGTATCTGGCTTAGAAGAGAACCAGTTCAGTGATTTTAGACCTCAGGCACCAGGATCTGGCCTAGAAGAGAACCACTTCAGTGATTTTAGACCTCAGACACCAGGATCTGGTCTAAAAGAGAACCAGTTCAGTGATTTTAGGACTCAGGCACCGTGATCTCGCCTACAGGAGAACCAACGATTTTGGATCTCAGACACCAGGATCTGGCTTAGAAGAGAACCACTTCAGTGATTTTTGACCTCAGGCACCAGGATCTGGGCTAAAAGAGAACCAGTTCAGTGATTTTAGACCTCAGACACCAGGATCTGGCTTAGAAGTGAACCACTTCAGTGATTTTAGACCTCAGGCACCGGGATCTGGCCTAGAAGAGAACCACTTCAGTGATTTATACCCCAGACACCAGGACCTGGCTTAGAAGAGAACCACTTCAGATATTTTAGACCTCAGACACCAGGATCTGTCCTAGAAGAGAAGCACTTCAGTGATTTTAGACCTCAGACACCAGGATCTGGCTTAGAGGAGAACCACTTCAGAGATTTATACCCCAGACACCAGGACCTGGCTTAGAAGAGAACCACTTCAGTGATTTTAGACCTCAGGCACCGGGATCTGGCCTAGAAGAGAACCAGTTCAGTGATTTTAGACCTCAGGCACCGGGATCTGGCCTAGAAGAGAACCAGCGATTTTGGATCTCAGACACTAGGATCTGGCCTAGAAGAGAACCACTTCAGTGATTTTAGATCTCAGACACCAGGATCTTGCCTAGTAGAGAACCACTTCAGTGATTTTAGACCTCAGAGACCAGGATCTGGTCTAAAAGAGAACCAGTTCAGTGATTTTAGACCTCAGGCGTCGGGATCTGGCCTAGAAGACAACCAGCGATTTTGGATCTCAGACACGAGGATCTGGCCTAATAGAGAACCACTTCAGTGATTTTATACCTCAGACACCAGGATCTGGCTTAGAAGACTACCACTTCAGTGATTTTAGACCTCAGGCACCGGGATCTGGCCTAGAAGAGAACCAGTTCAGTGATTTTAGACCTCAGGCACCGGGATCTGGCTTAGAAGAGAACCACTTCAGTGATTTTAGACCTCAGACACCAGGATCTGGCTTAGAAGAGAACCACTTCAGTGATTTAGACCTCAGACACCAGGACCTGGCTTAGAAGAGAACCAGTTTTGTGATTTTAGGACTCAGGCACCCGGATCTTGCCTAGAAGAGAACCAGTGATTTTAGACCTCAGACACGAGGATCTGGCTTAGAAGAGAACCACTTCAGTGAGTTTAGACCTCAGACACCCGGATCTTGCCTAGAAGAGAACCACTTCAGTGATTTTAGACCTCAGACACCAGGATCTGGCTTAGAAGAGAACCACTTCAGTGATTTATACCTCAGCCACCAGGATCTGGCTTAGAAGAGAACCACTTCAGTGATTTTAGACCTCTGACACCAGGATCTGGTCTAAAAGAGAACCAGTTCAGTGATTTTAGGACTCAGGCACCGGGATCTGGCCTAGAAGAGAACCACTTCAGTGATTTTAGACCTCAGACACCAGGATCTGGCTTAGAAGAGAACCACTTCAGTGATTATAGTCCTCAGACACCAGGATCTGTCCTAGAAGGGAAAAAGTTCAGTGATTTTAGACCTCAGACACCAGGATCTGGCTTAGAAGAGAACCACTTCAGTGATTTTAGACCTCAGACACCAGGATCTGGGCTAAAAGAGAACCAGTTCAGTGATTTTAGACCTCAGACACCAGGATCTGTTCTAAAAGAGAACCAGTTCAGTGATTTTAGACCTGAGGCACCGGGATCTGGCTTAGAAGAGAACCAGCGATTTTGGATCTCAGACACGAGGATCTGGCCTAGTAGAGAACCACTTAAGAGATTTTAGACCTCAGACACCCGGATCTTGCGTAGAAGAGAACCACTTCAGCGATTTTGGATCTCAGACACGAGGATCTGGCCTAGTAGAGAACCACTTAAGAGATTTTAGACCTCAGACACCCGGATCTTGCGTAGAAGAGAACCACTTCAGTGATTTTAGACCTCAGACACCCGGATCTTGCGTAGAAGAGAACCACTTCAGTGATTTTAGACCTCAGACACCAGGATCTGGCTTAGAAGAGAACCAGTTCAGTGATTTTAGACCTCAGGCACCGGGATCTGGCTTAGAAGAGAACCACTTCAGTGATTTTAGACCTCAGACACCAGGATCTGGCTTAGAAGAGAACCAGTTCAGTGATTTAGACCTCAGACACCAGGACCTGGCTTAGAAGAGAACCAGTTTTGTGATTTTAGGACTCAGGCACCCGGATCTTGCCTAGAAGAGAACCAGTGATTTTAGACCTCAGACACGAGGATCTGGCTTAGAAGAGAACCACTTCAGTGAGTTTAGACCTCAGACACCCGGATCTTGCCTAGAAGAGAACCACTTCAGTGAGTTTAGACCTCAGACACCCGGATCTTGCCTAGAAGAGAACCACTTCAGTGATTTTAGACCTCAGACACCAGGATCTGGCCTAGAAGTGAACCACTTCAGTGATTTAAACCTCAGCCACCAGGATCTGGTCTAAAAGGGAACCAGTTCAGTGATTTTAGGACTCAGGCACCGGGATCTACTTAGAAGAGAACCAGCGATTTTGGATCTCAGACACCAGGATCTGGCGTAGAAGAGAACCACTTCAGTGATTATAGTCCTCAGACACCAGGATCTGTCCTAGAAGGGAAAAAGTTCAGTGATTTTAGACCTCAGACACCAGGATCTGGCTTAGAAGAGAACCACTTCAGTGATTTTAGACCTCAGGCACCGGGATCTGGCCTAGTAGAGAACCACTTCAGTGATTTTAGACCTCAGGCACCGGGATCTGGCCTAGAAGAGAACCAGCGATTTTGGATCTCAGACACAAGGATCTGGCCTAGTAGAGAACCACTTCAGTGATTTTAGACCTCAGGCACCGGGATCTGGCCTAGAAGAGAACCAGTTCAGTGATTTTAGACCTCAGGCACCGGGATCTGGCCTAGAAGAGAACCAGCGATTTTGGATCTCAGACACCAGGATCTGGCCTAGTAGAGAACCACTTCAGTGATTTTAGACCTCAGACACCCGGATCTTGCGTAGAAGAGAACCACTTCAGTGATTTTAGATCTCAGACACCCGGATCTTGCCTAGTAGAGAACCACTTCAGTGATTTTAGACCTCAGAGACCAGGATCTGGTGTAAAAGAGAACCACTTCAGTGATTTTATACCTCAGACACCAGGATCTGGCTTAGAAGACTACCACTTCAGTGATTTTAGACCTCAGGCACCGGGATCTGGCTTAGAAGAGAACCACTTCAGTGATTTTAGACCTCAGGCACCGGGATCTGGCCTAGTAGAGAACCACTTCAGTGATTTTAGACCTCAGGCACCGGGATCTGGCCTAGAAGAGAACCAGTTCAGTGATTTTAGACCTCAGGCACCGGGATCTGGCCTAGAAGAGAACCAGCGATTTTGGATCTCAGACACGAGTATCTGGCCTAGTAGAGAACCACTTCAGTGATTTTAGACCTCAGACACCCGGATCTTGCGTAGAAGAGAACCACTTCAGTGATTTTAGATCTCAGACACCCGGATCTTGCCTAGTAGAGAACCACTTCAGTGATTTTAGACCTCAGAGACCAGGATCTGGTGTAAAAGAGAACCAGTTCAGTGATTTTAGACCTCAGGCATCGGGATCTGGCCTAGAAGAGAACCAGCGATTTTGGATCTCAGACACGAGGATCTGGCATAATAGAGAACCACTTCAGTGATTTTAGACCTCAGGCATCGGGATCTGGCCTAGAAGAGAACCAGCGATTTTGGATCTCAGACACGAGGATCTGGCATAATAGAGAACCACTTCAGTGATTTTATACCTCAGACACCAGGATCTGGCTTAGAAGACTACTACTTCAGTGATTTTAGGCCTCAGGCACCGGGATCTGGCTTAGAAGAGAACCACTTCAGTGATTTTAGACCTCAGACACCAGGATCTGGCTTAGAAGAGAACCACTTCAGTGATTATAGTCCTCAGACACCAGGATCTGTCCTAGAAGGGAAAAAGTTCAGTGATTTTAGACCTCAGACACCAGGATCTGGCTTAGAAGAGAACCACTTCAGTGATTTTAGACCTCAGTCACAAGGATCTCGATTAGAAGAGAACCACTTCAGTGATTTTAGACCTCAGACACCAGGATCTGTTCTAAAAGAGAACCAGTTCAGTGATTTTAGACCTGAGGCACCGGGATCTGGCCTAGAAGAGAACCACTTCAGTGATTTTAGACCTCAGACACCCGGATCTTGCGTAGAAGAGAACCAGTTCAGTGATTTTAGACCTCAGGCACCGGGATCTGGCCTAGAAGAGAACCAGCGATTTTGGATCTCAGACACGAGGATCTGGCCTAATAGAGAACCACTTCAGTGATTTTATACCTCAGACACCAGGATCTGGCTTAGAAGACTACCACTTCAGTGATTTTAGACCTCAGGCACCGGGATCTGGCCTAGAAGAGAACCAGTTCAGTGATTTTAGACCTCAGGCACCGCGATCTGGCCTAGAAGAGAACCAGTTCAGTGATTTTAGACCTCAGGCACCGCGATCTGGCCTAGAAGAGAACCAGCGATTTTGGATCTCAGACACGAGGATCTGGCCTAGTAGAGAACCACTTCAGTGATTTTAGACCTCAGACACCCGGATCTTGCGTAGAAGAGAACCACTTCAGTGATTTTAGATCTCAGACACCAGGATCTTGCCTAGTAGAGAACCACTTCAGTGATTTTAGACCTCAGAGACCAGGATCTGGTCTAAAAGAGAACCAGTTCAGTGATTTTAGACCTCAGGCGTCGGGATCTGGCCTAGAAGACAACCAGCGATTTTGGATCTCAGACACGAGGATCTGGCCTAATAGAGAACCACTTCAGTGATTTTATACCTCAGACACCAGGATCTGGCTTAGAAGACTACCACTTCAGTGATTTTAGACCTCAGGCACCGGGATCTGGCTTAGAAGAGAACCACTTCAGTGATTTTAGACCTCAGGCACCGGGATCTGGCCTAGTAGAGAACCACTTCAGTGATTTTAGACCTCAGGCACCGGGATCTGGCCTAGAAGAGAACCAGTTCAGTGATTTTAGACCTCAGGCACCGGGATCTGGCCTAGTAGAGAACCACTTCAGTGATTTTAGACCTCAGACACCAGGATCTGGCTTAGAAGAGAACCACTTCAGTGATTATAGTCCTCAGGCACCAGGATCTGTCCTAGAAGGGAAAAAGTTCAGTGATTTTAGACCTCAGACACCAGGATCTGGCTTAGAAGAGAACCACTTCAGTGATTTTAGACCTCAGTCACCAGGATCTCGATTAGAAGAGAACCACTTCAGTGATTTTAGACCTCAGACACCAGGATCTGTTCTAAAAGAGAACCAGTTCAGTGATTTTAGACCTGAGGCACCGGGATCTGGCCTAGAAGAGAACCACTTCAGTGATTTTAGACCTCAGACACCCGGATATTGCGTAGAAGAGAACCACTTCAGTGATTTTAGACCTCAGACACCAGGATCTGTTCTAAAAGAGAACCAGTTCAGTGATTTTAGACCTGAGGCACCGGGATCTGGCCTAGAAGAGAACCACTTCAGTGATTTTAGACCTCAGACACCCGGATATTGCGTAGAAGAGAACCACTTCAGTGATTTTACACCTCAGACACCTGGATCTTGCGTAGAAGAGAACCACTTCAGTGATTTTAGACCTCAGACACCAGGATCTGGCTTAGAAGAGAACCACTTCAGTGATTTTAGACCTCAGGCACCGGGATCTGGCTTAGAAGAGAACCACTTCAGTGATTTTAGACCTCAGACACCAGGATCTGGCTTGGAAGAGAACCACTTCAGTGATTTAGACCTCAGACACCAGGACCTGGCTTAGAAGTGAACCAGTTTTGTGATTTTAGGACTCAGGCACCCGGATCTTGCCTAGAAGAGAACCAGTGATTTTAGACCTCAGACACGAGGATCTGGCTTAGAAGAGAACCACTTCAGTGAGTTTAGACCTCAGACACCAGGATCTGGCCTAGAAGTGAACCACTTCAGTGATTTATACCTCAGCCACCAGGATCTGGCTTAGAAGAGAACCACTTCAGTGATTTTAGACCTCTGACACCAGGATCTGGTCTAAAAGAGAACCAGTTCAGTGATTTTAGGACTCAGGCACCGGGATCTGGCCTAGAAGAGAACCACTTCAGTGATTTTAGACCTCAGACACCAGGATCTGGCTTAGAAGAGAACCACTTCAGTGATTATAGTCCTCAGACACCAGGATCTGTCCTAGAAGGGAAAAAGTTCAGTGATTTTAGACCTCAGACACCAGGATCTGGCTTAGAAGAGAACCACTTCAGTGATTTTAGACCTCAGACACCAGGATCTGGGCTAAAAGAGAACCAGTTCAGTGATTTTAGACCTCAGACACCAGGATCTGTTCTAAAAGAGAACCAGTTCAGTGATTTTAGACCTGAGGCACCAGGATCTGGCTTAGAAGAGAACCAGCGATTTTGGATCTCAGACACGAGGATCTGGCCTAGTAGAGAACCACTTAAGAGATTTAAGACCTCAGACACCCGGATCTTGCGTAGAAGAGAACCACTTCAGTGATTTTAGACCTCAGACACCCGGATCTTGCGTAGAAGAGAACCACTTCAGTGATTTTAGACCTCAGACACCAGGATCTGGCTTAGAAGAGAACCACTTCAGTGATTTTAGACCTCAGGCACCGGGATCTGGCTTAGAAGAGAACCACTTCAGTGATTTTAGACCTCAGACACCAGGATCTGGCTTAGAAGGGAACCAGTTCAGTGATTTAGACCTCAGACACCAGGACCTGGCTTAGAAGAGAACCAGTTTTGTGATTTTAGGACTCAGGCACCCGGATCTTGCCTAGAAGAGAACCAGTGATTTTAGACCTCAGGCACGAGGATCTGGCTTAGAAGAGAACCACTTCAGTGAGTTTAGACCTCAGACACCCGGATCTTGCCTAGAAGAGAACCACTTCAGTGAGTTTAGACCTCAGACACCCGGATCTTGCCTAGAAGAGAACCACTTCAGTGATTTTAGACCTCAGACACCAGGATCTGGCCTAGAAGTGAACCACTTCAGTGATTTAAACCTCAGCCACCAGGATCTGGTCTAAAAGTGAACCAGTTCAGTGATTTTAGGACTCAGGCACCGGGATCTGGCTTAGAAGAGAACCAGCGATTTTGGATCTCAGACACCAGGATCTGGCGTAGAAGAGAACCACTTCAGTGATTATAGTCCTCAGACACCAGGATCTGTCCTAGAAGGGAAAAAGTTCAGTGATTTTAGACCTCAGACACCAGGATCTGGCTTAGAAGAGAACCACTTCAGTGATTTTAGACCTCAGACACCAGGATCTGGGCTAAAAGAGAACCAGTTCAGTGATTTTAGACCTCAGGCACCAGGATCTGGTCTTAAAGAGAACCAGTTCAGTGATTTTAGACCTCAGGCACCAGGATCTGGGCTAGAAAGAGAACCAGTTCAGTGATTTTAGACCTCAGGCACCGGGATCTGGCCTAGAAGAGAACCAGTGATTTTAGACCTCAGACACCATGATCTGGCTTAGAAGAGAACCAGTTCAGTGATTTTAGACCTCAGGCACGGGGATCTGGCCTAGAAGAGAAACAGTGATTTTAGACCTCAGACACCAGGATCTGGCTTAGAAGAGAACCAGTTCAGTGATTTTAGGACTCAGGCACCCGGATCTTGCCTAGAAGAGAACCACTTCAGTGATTTTAGACCTCAGATACCAGGAACTGGGCTAAAGAGAACCAGAACTCCTGGGGACAGGAGTTGATCTGCTAGAGGGTAGAGAGGCTTTGCAGAGAGACCTCGACAGGCTGGACAGATGGGCAGAGTCCAACGGCATGAAATTTAATGCATCCAAGTGCCGGGTTCTGCACATTGGCCACAACAACCCCATGCAGTGCTACAGGCTGGGGTCAGAGTGGCTGGAGAACAGCCAGGCAGAGAGGGACCTGGGAGTGCTGGTTGATGGTAGGCTGAACATGAGCCTGCAGTGTGCCCAGGCAGCCAAGAGGGCCAACGGCATCCTGGCCTGCATTAAGAACAGTGTGGCCAGCAGGAGCAGGGAGGTCATTCTGCCCCTGTACACTGCACTGGTTAGGCCACACCTCGAGTACTGTGTCCAGTTCTGGGCCCCTCAGTTTAGGAAGGATGTTGACTTGCTGGAACGAGTCCAGAGAAGGGCAACGAAGTTAGTGAGGGGCTTGGAACACAAGCCCTATGAGGAGAGACTGAGGGAGCTGGGGCTGCTTAGCCTGGAGAGGAGGAGACTCAGGGTGACCTCATTACTCTCCACAACTACCTGAAGGGGAGTTGTAAACAGGCAGAGGTTGGTCTCTTCTCCCAGGCAGCCAGCACCAGAACAAGAGGACACAGTCTCAGGCTGCGCCAGGGAAGTTCAGGCTGGAGGTCAGGAGGAAGTTTTACACGGAGAGAGTGATTGCCCATTGGAATGGGCTGCCTGGGGAGGTGGTGGAGTCGCCGTCACTGGAGGTGTTCAGGAGGAGACTTGACAGGGTGCTTGGTTACATGGGTTAGTTGATTGGGTGGTGTTGGGTGATGGGTTGGACGTGATGATCTTGAAGGTCTCTTCCAACCTGGTCTATTCTATTCTATTCTATTCTATTCTATTCTATTCTATTCTGTTCAGTGATTTTAGGACTCAGGCACCGTGATCTCGCCGGCAGGAGAACCAGCGATTTTGGATCTCAGACACCAGGATCTGGCTTAGAAGAGAACCACTTCAGTGATTTTAGAACTCAGGCACCAGGATCTGGGATAAAAGAGAACCAGTTCAGTGATTTTAGACCTCAGACACCAGGATCTGGATTAGAAGAGAACCACTTTAGTGATTTTAGACCTCAGGCACCAGGATCTGGTCTTAAAGAGAACCAGTTCAGTGATTTTAGACCTCAGGCACCAGGATCTGGGCTAGAAAGAGAACCAGTTCAGTGATTTTAGACCTCAGACACCAGGATCTGGCGTAGAAGAGAACCACTTCAGTGATTATAGTCCTCAGACACCAGGATCTGTCCTAGAAGGGAAAAAGTTCAGTGATTTTAGACCTCAGACACCAGGATCTGGCTTAGAAGAGAACCACTTCAGTGATTTTAGACCTCAGACACCAGGATCTGGGCTAAAAGAGAACCAGTTCAGTGATTTTAGGACTCAGGCACCGGGATCTGGCTTAGAAGAGAACCAGCGATTTTGGATCTCAGACACCAGGATCTGGCGTAGAAGAGAACCACTTCAGTGATTATAGTCCTCAGACACCAGGATCTGTCCTAGAAGGGAAAAAGTTCAGTGATTTTAGACCTCAGACACCAGGATCTGGCTTAGAAGAGAACCACTTCAGTGATTTTAGACCTCAGACACCAGGATCTGGGCTAAAAGAGAACCAGTTCAGTGATTTTAGACCTCAGGCACGGGGATCTGGCCTAGAAGAGAAACAGTGATTTTAGACCTCAGACACCAGGATCTGGCTTAGAAGAGAACCAGTTCAGTGATTTTAGGACTCAGGCACCGGATCTTGCCTAGAAGAGAACCACTTCAGTGATTTTAGACCTCAGATACCAGGAACTGGGCTAAAGAGAACCAGAACTCCTGGGGACAGGAGTTGATCTGCTAGAGGGTAGAGAGGCTTTGCAGAGAGACCTCGACAGGCTGGACAGATGGGCAGAGTCCAACGGCATGAAATTTAATGCATCCAAGTGCCGGGTTCTGCACATTGGCCACAACAACCCCATGCAGTGCTACAGGCTGGGGTCAGAGTGGCTGGAGAACAGCCAGGCAGAGAGGGACCTGGGAGTGCTGGTTGATGGTAGGCTGAACATGAGCCTGCAGTGTGCCCAGGCAGCCAAGAGGGCCAACGGCATCCTGGCCTGCATTAAGAACAGTGTGGCCAGCAGGAGCAGGGAGGTCATTCTGCCCCTGTACACTGCACTGGTTAGGCCACACCTCGAGTACTGTGTCCAGTTCTGGGCCCCTCAGTTTAGGAAGGATGTTGACTTGCTGGAACGAGTCCAGAGAAGGGCAACGAAGTTAGTGAGGGGCTTGGAACACAAGCCCTATGAGGAGAGACTGAGGGAGCTGGGGCTGCTTAGCCTGGAGAGGAGGAGACTCAGGGGTGACCTCATTACTCTCCACAACTACCTGAAGGGGAGTTGTAAACAGGCAGAGGTTGGTCTCTTCTCCCAGGCAGCCAGCACCAGAACAAGAGGACACAGTCTCAGGCTGCGCCAGGGGAAGTTCAGGCTGGAGGTCAGGAGGAAGTTTTACACGGAGAGAGTGATTGCCCATTGGAATGGGCTGCCTGGGGAGGTGGTGGAGTCGCCGTCACTGGAGGTGTTCAGGAGGAGACTTGACAGGGTGCTTGGTTACATGGGTTAGTTGATTGGGTGGTGTTGGGTGATGGGTTGGACGTGATGATCTTGAAGGTCTCTTCCAACCTGGTCTATTCTATTCTATTCTATTCTATTCTATTCTATTCTGTTCAGTGATTTTAGGACTCAGGCACCGTGATCTCGCCGGCAGGAGAACCAGCGATTTTGGATCTCAGACACCAGGATCTGGCTTAGAAGAGAACCACTTCAGTGATTTTAGAACTCAGGCACCAGGATCTGGGATAAAAGAGAACCAGTTCAGTGATTTTAGACCTCAGACACCAGGATCTGGATTAGAAGAGAACCACTTTAGTGATTTTAGACCTCAGGCACCAGGATCTGGTCTTAAAGAGAACCAGTTCAGTGATTTTAGACCTCAGGCACCAGGATCTGGGCTAGAAAGAGAACCAGTTCAGTGATTTTAGACCTCAGACACCAGGATCTGGCGTAGAAGAGAACCACTTCAGTGATTATAGTCCTCAGACACCAGGATCTGTCCTAGAAGGGAAAAAGTTCAGTGATTTTAGACCTCAGACACCAGGATCTGGCTTAGAAGAGAACCACTTCAGTGATTTTAGACCTCAGACACCAGGATCTGGGCTAAAAGAGAACCAGTTCAGTGATTTTAGGACTCAGGCACCGGGATCTGGCTTAGAAGAGAACCAGCGATTTTGGATCTCAGACACCAGGATCTGGCGTAGAAGAGAACCACTTCAGTGATTATAGTCCTCAGACACCAGGATCTGTCCTAGAAGGGAAAAAGTTCAGTGATTTTAGACCTCAGACACCAGGATCTGGCTTAGAAGAGAACCACTTCAGTGATTTTAGACCTCAGACACCAGGATCTGGGCTAAAAGAGAACCAGTTCAGTGATTTTAGACCTCAGGCACGGGGATCTGGCCTAGAAGAGAAACAGTGATTTTAGACCTCAGACACCAGGATCTGGCTTAGAAGAGAACCAGTTCAGTGTTTTTAGGACTCAGGCACCCGGATCTTGCCTAGAAGAGAACCACTTCAGTGATTTTAGACCTCAGATACCAGGATCTGGGCTAAAAGAGAACCAGAACTCCTGGGGACAGGAGTTGATCTGCTAGAGGGTAGAGAGGCTTTGCAGAGAGACCTCGACAGGCTGGACAGATGGGCAGAGTCCAACGGCATGAGATTTAACACATCCAAGTGCCGGGTTCTGCACATTGGCCACAACAACCCCATGCAGTGCTACAGGCTGGGGTCAGAGTGGCTGGAGAACAGCCAGGCAGAGAGGGACCTGGGAGTGCTGGTTGATGGTAGGATGAACATGAGCCTGCAGTGTGCCCAGGCAGTCAAGAGGGCCAATGGCATCCTGGCCTGCATTAAGAACAGTGTGGCCAGCAGGAGCAGGGAGGTCATTCTGCCCCTGTACACTGCACTGGTTAGGCCACACCTCGAGTACTGTGTCCAGTTCTGGGCCCCTCAGTTTAGGAAGGATGTTGACTTGCTGGAACGAGTCCAGAGAAGGGCAACGAAGTTAGTGAGGGTCTTGGAACACAAGCCCTATGAGGAGAGACTGAGGGAGCTGGGGCTGCTTAGCCTGGAGAGGAGGAGACTCAGGGTGACCTCATTACTCTCCACAACTACCTGAAGGGAGTTGTAAACAGGCAGAGGTTGGTCTCTTCTCCCAGGCAGCCAGCACCAGAACAAGAGGACACAGTCTCAGGCTGCGCCAGGGGAAGTTCAGGCTGGAGGTCAGGAGGAAGTTTTACACGGAGAGAGTGATTGCCCATTGGAATGGGCTGCCTGGGGAGGTGGTGGAGTCGCCGTCACTGGAGGTGTTCAGGAGGAGACTTGACAGGGTGCTTGGTTACATGGGTTAGTTGATTGGGTGGTGTTGGGTGATGGGTTGGACGTGATGATCTTGAAGGTCTCTTCCAACCTGGTTTATTCTATTCTATTCTATTCTATTCTATTCTATTCTATTCTATTCTATTCTGTTCAGTGATTTTAGGACTCAGGCACCGTGATCTCGCCTGCAGGAGAACCAGCGATTTTGGATCTCAGACACCAGGATCTGGCTTAGAAGAGAACCACTTCAGTGATTTTTGACCTCAGGCACCAGGATCTGGGATAAAAGAGAACCAGTTCAGTGATTTTAGACCTCAGACACCAGGATCTGGCTTAGAAGAGAACCACTTCAGTGATCTTAGACCACAGACACCAGGATCTGGTCTAAAAGAGAACCAATTCAGTGATTTTAGGACTCAGGCACCGTGATCTCGCCTACAGGAGAACCAGCGATTTTGGATCTCAGACACCAGGATCTGGCTTAGAAGACAACCACTTCAGTGATTTTAGACCTCAGACACCAGGATCTGGTCTAAAAGAGAACCAGTTCAGTGATTTTAGGACTCAGGCACCGTGATCTGGCCTACAGGAGAACCAGCGATTTTGGATCTCAGACACCAGGATCTGGCTTAGAAGAGAACCACTTCAGTGATTTTTGACCTCAGGCACCAGGATCTGGGCTAAAAGAGAACCAGTTCAGTGATTTTAGACCTCAGACACCGGGATCTGGCTTAGAAGTGAACCACTTCAGAGATTTTAGACCTCAGGCACCCGGATCATGCGTAGAAGAGAACCACTTCAGTGTTTTTAGAACTGAGGCACCAGGATCTGTCCTAGAAGAGAACAAGTTCAGTGATTTTAGACCTCAGACACCAGGATCTTGCCTAGAAGAGAACCACTTCTGTGATTTTAGACCTCAGACACCAGGATCTGGTCTAAAAGAGAACCAGATCAGTGATTTTAGACCTCAGGCACCGGGATCTGGCCTAGAAGAGAACCAGCGATTTTGGATCTCAGACACCAGGATCTGGCCTAGTAGAGAACCACCTCAGTGATTTTAGACCTCAGACACCAGGATCTGGCTTAGAGGAGAACCACTTCAGTGATTTTAGACCTCAGGCACCGGGGTCTGGCCTAGAAGTGAACCACTTCAGTGATTTTAGACCTCAGTCACCGGAATCTGGACTAGAAGAGAAACCGTGATTTTAGACCTCATACACCAGGATCTGGCCTGGAAGAGAACCACTTCAGTGATTTTAGGACTCAGGCACCCGGATCTTGCCTAGAAGAGAACCACTTCAGTGATTTTAGACCTCAGGCACCAGGATCTGGGCTAAAAGAGAACCAGTTCATGATTTTAGGACTCAGGCACCGGGATCTGGCCTAGAAGAGAACCAGCGATTTTGGATCTCAGACACAAGGATCTGGTCTAGAAGAGAACCACTTCAGTGATTTTAGACCTCAGACACCAGGATCTGGGCTAAAAGAGAACCAGTTCAGTGATTTTAGACCTCAGGCACCGGGATCTGGCCTAGAAGAGAAACAGTGATTTTAGACCTCAGACACCAGGATCTGGCTTAGAAGAGAACCACTTCAGTGATTTTAGGACTCAGGCACCGGGACCTGGCCTAGAAGAGAACCACTTCAGTGATTTTAGACCTCAGGCACCAGGATCTGGCTTAGAATAGAACCACTTCAGAGGTCTTCAGGAGGAGACTTGACAGGGTGCTTGGTTACATGGGTTAGTTGATTAGGTGGTGTTGGGTGATAGGTTGGACGTGATGATCTTGGAGGTCTCTTCCAACCTGGTTTATTCTATTCTATTCTATTCTATTATTCTATTCTATTCTGAAAGAGAACCAGTTCAGTGATTTTAGGACTCAGGCACCGTGATCTCGCCTACAGGAGAACCAGCGATTTTGGATCTCAGACACCAGGATCTGGCTTAGAAGACAACCACTTCAGTGATTTTAGACCTCAGACACCAGGATCTGGTCTAAAAGAGAACCAGTTCAGTGATTTTAGGACTCAGGCACCGTGATCTCGCCTACAGGAGAACCAACGATTTTGGATCTCAGACACCAGGATCTGGCTTAGAAGAGAACCACTTCAGTGATTTTTGACCTCAGGCACCAGGATCTGGGCTAAAAGAGAACCAGTTCAGTGATTTTAGACCTCAGACACCAGGATCTGGCTTAGAAGTGAACCACTTCAGTGATTTTAGACCTCAGTCATGAGTATCTGGCTTAGAAGAGAACCACTTCAGTGATTTTAGACCTCAGGCACCAGGATCTTGCCTAGTAGAGAACCACTTCAGTGATTTTAGACCTCAGAGACCAGGATCTGGTCTAAAAGAGAACCAGTTCAGTGATTTTAGACCTCAGGCACCCGGATCTTGCGTAGAAGAGAACCACTTCAGTGATTTTAGACCTCAGACACCCGGATCTTGCGTAGAAGAGAACCACTTCAGTGATTTTAGACCTCAGACACCAGGATCTGGCTTAGAAGAGAACCACTTCAGTGATTTTAGACCTCAGGCACCGGGATCTGGCTTAGAAGAGAACCACTTCAGTGATTTTAGACCTCAGACACCAGGATCTGGCTTGGAAGAGAACCACTTCAGTGATTTAGACCTCAGACACCAGGACCTGGCTTAGAAGAGAACCAGTTTTGTGATTTTTGGACTCAGGCACCCGGATCTTGCCTAGAAGAGAACCAGTGATTTTAGACCTCAGACACGAGGATCTGGCTTAGAAGAGAATCACTTCAGTGAGATTAGACCTCAGACACCCGGATCTTGACTAGAAGAGAACCACTTCAGTGATTTTAGACCTCAGACACCAGGATCTGACCTAGAAGTGAACCGCTTCAGTGATTTAAACCTCAGCCACCAGGATCTGGTCTAAAAGAGAACCAGTTCAGTGATTTTAGGACTCAGGCACCGGGATCTGGCCTAGAAGAGAACCAGCGATTTTGGATCTCAGACACCAGGATCTGGCGTAGAAGAGAACCACTTCAGTGATTATAGTCCTCAGACACCAGGATCTGTCCTAGAAGGGAAAAAGTTCAGTGATTTTAGACCTCAGACACCAGGATCTGGCTTAGAAGAGAACCACTTCAGTGATTTTAGACCTCAGACACCAGGATCTGGGCTAAAAGAGAACCAGTTCAGTGATTTTATACCTCAGGCACGGGGATCTGGCCTAGAAGAGAAACAGTGATTTTAGACCTCAGACACCAGGATCTGGCTTAGAAGAGAACCAGTTCAGTGTTTTTAGGACTCAGGCACCCGGATCTTGCCTAGAAGAGAACCACTTCAGTGATTTTAGACCTCAGATACCAGGATCTGGGCTAAAAGAGAACCAGAACTCCTGGGGACAGGAGTTGATCTGCTAGAGGGTAGAGAGGCTTTGCAGAGAGACCTCGACAGGCTGGACAGATGGGCAGAGTCCAACAGCATGAGATTTAACACATCCAAGTGCCGGGTTCTGCACATTGGCCACAACAACCCCATGCAGTGCTACAGGCTGGGGTCAGAGTGGCTGGAGAACAGCCAGGCAGAGAGGGACCTGGGAGTGCTGGTTGATGGTAGGATGAACATGAGCCTGCAGTGTGCCCAGGCAGTCAAGAGGGCCAACGGCATCCTGGCCTGCATTAAGAACAGTGTGGCCAGCAGGAGCAGGAGGTCATTCTGCCCCTGTACACTGCACTGGTTAGGCCACACCTCGAGTACTGTGTCCAGTTCTGGGCCCCTCAGTTTAGGAAGGATGTTGACTTGCTGGAACGAGTCCAGAGAAGGGCAACGAAGTTAGTGAGGGGCTTGGAACACAAGCCCTATGAGGAGAGACTGAGGGAGCTGGGGCTGCTTAGCCTGGAGAGGAGGAGACTCAGGGGTGACCTCATTACTCTCCACAACTACCTGAAGGGGAGTTGTAAACAGGCAGAGGTTGGTCTCTTCTCCCAGGCAGCCAGCACCAGAACAAGAGGACACAGTCTCAGGCTGCGCCAGGGAAGTTCAGGCTGGAGGTCAGGAGGAAGTTTTACACGGAGAGAGTGATTGCCCATTGGAATGGGCTGCCTGGGGAGGTGGTGGAGTCGCCGTCACTGGAGGTGTTCAGGAGGAGACTTGACAGGGTGCTTGGTTACATGGGTTAGTTGATTGGGTGGTGTTGGGTGATGGGTTGGACGTGATGATCTTGAAGGTCTCTTCCAACCTGGTTTATTCTATTCTATTCTATTCTATTCTATTCTATTCTGTTCAGTGATTTTAGGACTCAGGCACCGTGATCTCGCCGGCAGGAGAACCAGCGATTTTGGATCTCAGACACCAGGATCTGGCTTAGAAGAGAACCACTTCAGTGATTTTAGAACTCAGGCACCAGGATCTGGGATAAAAGAGAACCAGTTCAGTGATTTTAGACCTCAGACACCAGGATCTGGATTAGAAGAGAACCACTTTAGTGATTTTAGACCTCAGGCACCAGGATCTGGTCTTAAAGAGAACCAGTTCAGTGATTTTAGACCTCAGGCACCAGGATCTGGGCTAGAAAGAGAACCAGTTCAGTGATTTTAGACCTCAGGCACCGGGATCTGGCCTAGAAGAGAACCAGTGATTTTAGACCTCAGACACCATGATCTGGCTTAGAAGAGAACCAGTTCAGTGATTTTAGACCTCAGGCACGGGGATCTGGCCTAGAAGAGAAACAGTGATTTTAGACCTCAGACACCAGGATCTGGCTTAGAAGAGAACCAGTTCAGTGATTTTAGGACTCAGGCACCCGGATCTTGCCTAGAAGAGAACCACTTCAGTGATTTTAGACCTCAGATACCAGGAACTGGGCTAAAAGAGAACCAGAACTCCTGGGGACAGGAGTTGATCTGCTAGAGGGTAGAGAGGCTTTGCAGAGAGACCTCGACAGGCTGGACAGATGGGCAGAGTCCAACGGCATGAAATTTAATGCATCCAAGTGCCGGGTTCTGCACATTGGCCACAACAACCCCATGCAGTGCTACAGGCTGGGGTCAGAGTGGCTGGAGAACAGCCAGGCAGAGAGGGACCTGGGAGTGCTGGTTGATGGTAGGCTGAACATGAGCCTGCAGTGTGCCCAGGCAGCCAAGAGGGCCAACGGCATCCTGGCCTGCATTAAGAACAGTGTGGCCAGCAGGAGCAGGGAGGTCATTCTGCCCCTGTACACTGCACTGGTTAGGCCACACCTCGAGTACTGTGTCCAGTTCTGGGCCCCTCAGTTTAGGAAGGATGTTGACTTGCTGGAACGAGTCCAGAGAAGGGCAACGAAGTTAGTGAGGGTCTTGGAACACAAGCCCTATGAGGAGAGACTGAGGGAGCTGGGGCTGCTTAGCCTGGAGAGGAGGAGACTCAGGGGTGACCTCATTACTCTCCACAACTACCTGAAGGGGAGTTGTAAACAGGCAGAGGTTGGTCTCTTCTCCCAGGCAGCCAGCACCAGAACAAGAGGACACAGTCTCAGGCTGTGCCAGGGGAAGTTCAGGCTGGAGGTCAGGAGGAAGTTTTACACGGAGAGAGTGATTGCCCATTGGAATGGGCTGCCTGGGGAGGTGGTGGAGTCGCCGTCACTGGAGGTGTTCAGGAGGAGACTTGACAGGGTGCTTGGTTACATGGGTTAGTTGATTGGGTGGTGTTGGGTGATGGGTTGGACGTGATGATCTTGAAGGTCTCTTCCAACCTGGTCTATTCTATTCTATTCTATTCTATTCTATTCTATTCTATTCAGTGATTTTAGGACTCAGGCACCGTGATCTCGCCTGCAGGAGTACCAGCGATTTTGGATCTCAGACACCAGGATCTGGCTTAGAAGAGAACCACTTCAGTGATTTTAGACCTCAGTCATGAGTATCTGGCTTAGAGGAGAACCACTTCAGTGATTTTTGACCTCAGACACCAGGATCTGGGATAAAAGAGAACCATTTCAGTGATTTTAGACCTCAGACACCAGGATCTGGCTTAGAAGAGAACCACTTCAGTGATTTTAGACCGCAGTCATGAGTATCTGGCTTAGAAGAGAACCACTTCAGTGATTTTAGACCTCAGGCACCAGGATCTGGCCTAGAAGAGAACCACTTCAGTGATTTTAGACCTCAGGCACCAGGATCTGGCTTAGAATAGAACCACTTCAGAGGTCTTCAGGAGGAGACTTGACAGGGTGCTTGGTTACATGGGTTAGTTGATTAGGTGGTGTTGGGTGATAGGTTGGACGTGATGATCTTGGAGGTCTCTTCCAAACTGGTTTATTCTATTCTATTCTATTCTATTCTATTATTCTATTCTATTCTGAAAGAGAACCAGTTCAGTGATTTTAGGACTCAGGCACCGTGATCTCGCCTACAGGAGAACCAGCGATTTTGGATCTCAGACACCAGGATCTGGCTTAGAAGACAACCACTTCAGTGATTTTAGACCTCAGACACCAGGATCTGGTCTAAAAGAGAACCAGTTCAGTGATTTTAGACCTCAGACACCAGGATCTGGCTTAGAAGTGAACCACTTCAGTGATTTTAGACCTCAGTCATGAGTATCTGGCTTAGAAGAGAACCACTTCAGTGATTTTAGACCTCAGGCACCAGGATCTTGCCTAGTAGAGAACCACTTCAGTGATTTTAGACCTCAGAGACCAGGATCTGGTCTAAAAGAGAACCAGTTCAGTGATTTTAGACCTCAGGCACCCGGATCTTGCGTAGAAGAGAACCACTTCAGTGATTTTAGACCTCAGACACCCGGATCTTGCGTAGAAGAGAACCACTTCAGTGATTTTAGACCTCAGACACCAGGATCTGGCTTAGAAGAGAACCACTTCAGTGATTTTAGACCTCAGGCACCGGGATCTGGCTTAGAAGAGAACCACTTCAGTGATTTTAGACCTCAGACACCAGGATCTGGCTTAGAAGAGAACCACTTCAGTGATTTAGACCTCAGACACCAGGACCTGGCTTAGAAGAGAACCAGTTTTGTGATTTTAGGACTCAGGCACCCGGATCTTGCCTAGAAGAGAACCAGTGATTTTAGACCTCAGACACGAGGATCTGGCTTAGAAGAGAATCACTTCAGTGAGATTAGACCTCAGACACCCGGATCTTGACTAGAAGAGAACCACTTCAGTGATTTTAGACCTCAGACACCAGGATCTGACCTAGAAGTGAACCGCTTCAGTGATTTAAACCTCAGCCACCAGGATCTGGTCTAAAAGAGAACCAGTTCAGTGATTTTAGGACTCAGGCACCGGGATCTGGCCTAGAAGAGAACCAGCGATTTTGGATCTCAGACACCAGGATCTGGCGTAGAAGAGAACCACTTCAGTGATTATAGTCCTCAGACACCAGGATCTGTCCTAGAAGGGAAAAAGTTCAGTGATTTTAGACCTCAGACACCAGGATCTGGCTTAGAAGAGAACCACTTCAGTGATTTTAGACCTCAGACACCAGGATCTGGGCTAAAAGAGAACCACTTCAGTGATTTTAGGACTCAGGCACGGGGTCTGGCCTAGAAGAGAAACAGTGATTTTAGACCTCAGACACCAGGATCTGGCTTAGAAGAGAACCAGTTCAGTGTTTTTAGGACTCAGGCACCCGGATCTTGCCTAGAAGAGAACCACTTCAGTGATTTTAGACCTCAGATACCAGGATCTGGGCTAAAAGAGAACCAGAACTCCTGGGGACAGGAGTTGATCTGCTAGAGGGTAGAGAGGCTTTGCAGAGAGACCTCGACAGGCTGGACAGATGGGCAGAGTCCAACAGCATGAGATTTAACACATCCAAGTGCCGGGTTCTGCACATTGGCCACAACAACCCCATGCAGTGCTACAGGCTGGGGTCAGAGTGGCTGGAGAACAGCCAGGCAGAGAGGGACCTGGGAGTGCTGGTTGATGGTAGGATGAACATGAGCCTGCAGTGTGCCCAGGCAGTCAAGAGGGCCAACGGCATCCTGGCCTGCATTAAGAACAGTGTGGCCAGCAGGAGCAGGGAGGTCATTCTGCCCCTGTACACTGCACTGGTTAGGCCACACCTCGAGTACTGTGTCCAGTTCTGGGCCCCTCAGTTTAGGAAGGATGTTGACTTGCTGGAACGAGTCCAGAGAAGGGCAACGAAGTTAGTGAGGGGCTTGGAACACAAGCCCTATGAGGAGAGACTGAGGGAGCTGGGGCTGCTTAGCCTGGAGAGGAGGAGACTCAGGGGTGACCTCATTACTCTCCACAACTACCTGAAGGGGAGTTGTAAACAGGCAGAGGTTGGTCTCTTCTCCCAGGCAGCCAGCACCAGAACAAGAGGACACAGTCTCAGGCTGCGCCAGGGGAAGTTCAGGCTGGAGGTCAGGAGGAAGTTTTACACGGAGAGAGTGATTGCCCATTGGAATGGGCTGCCTGGGGAGGTGGTGGAGTCGCCGTCACTGGAGGTGTTCAGGAGGAGACTTGACAGGGTGCTTGGTTACATGGGTTAGTTGATTGGGTGGTGTTGGGTGATGGGTTGGACGTGATGATCTTGAAGGTCTCTTCCAACCTGGTTTATTCTATTCTATTCTATTCTATTCTATTCTATTCTATTCTATTCTATTCTATTCTATTCTATTCAGTTCAGTGATTTTAGGACTCAGGCACCGTGATCTCGCCGGCAGGAGAACCAGCGATTTTGGATCTCAGACACCAGGATCTGGCTTAGAAGAGAACCACTTCAGTGATTTTAGAACTCAGGCACCAGGATCTGGGATAAAAGAGAACCAGTTCAGTGATTTTAGACCTCAGACACCAGGATCTGGATTAGAAGAGAACCACTTCAGTGATTTTAGACCTCAGTCATGAGTATCTGGCTTAGAAGAGAACCACTTCAGTGATCTTAGACCGCAGACACCAGGATCTGGTCTAAAAGAGAACCAGTTCAGTGATTTTAGGACTCAGGCACCGTGATCTGGCCTGCAGGATAACCAGCGATTTTGGATCTCAGACACCAGGATCTGGCTTAGAAGAGAACCACTTCAGTGATTTTTGACCTCAGGCACCAGGATCTGGGCTAAAAGAGAACCAGTTCAGTGATTTTAGACCTCAGACACCGGGATCTGGCTTAGAAGTGAACCACTTCAGAGATTTTAGACCTCAGGCACCCGGATCATGCGTAGAAGAGAACCACTTCAGTGTTGTTAGAACTCAGGCACCGGGATCTGGCCTAGAAGAGAACAAGTTCAGTGACTTTAGACCTCAGACACCAGGATCTTGCCTAGAAGAGAACCACTTCTGTGATTTTAGACCTCAGACACCAGGATCTGGGCTAAAAGAGAACCAGATCAGTGATTTTAGACCTCAGGCACCGGGATATGGCCTAGAAGAGAACCAGCGATTTTGGATCTCAGACACCAGGATCTGGCTTAGAAGAGAACCACCTCAGTGATTTTAGACCTCAGGCACCGGGGTCTGGCCTAGAAGTGAACCAGATCAGTGATTTTAGACCTCAGTCACCGGAATCTGGCCTAGAAGAGAAACTGTGATTTTAGACCTCATACACCAGGATCTGGCCTGGAAGAGAACCACTTCAGTGATTTTAGGACTCAGGCACCCGGATCTTGCCTAGAAGAGAACCACTTCAGTGATTTTAGACCTCAGGCACCAGGATCTGGGCTAAAAGAGAACCAGTTCAGTGATTTTAGGACTCAGGCACCGGGATCTGGCCTAGAAGAGAACCAGCGATTTTGGATCTCAGACACAAGGATCTGGTCTAGAAGAGAACCACTTCAGTGATTTTAGACCTCAGACACCAGGATCTGGCTTAGAAGAGAATCACTTCAGTGATTTTAGACCGCAGTCA
This sequence comes from Melanerpes aurifrons, assembly GCA_011125475.1. Taxonomy (NCBI): domain Eukaryota; kingdom Metazoa; phylum Chordata; class Aves; order Piciformes; family Picidae; genus Melanerpes; species Melanerpes aurifrons. Next base: position 205,184 of record WWNC01000197.1, on the reverse strand, counting down.
TGAGTATCTGGCTTAGAAGAGAACCACTTCAGTGATTTTAGACCTCAGGCACCAGGATCTGGTCTAAAAGAGAACCAGCGATTTTGGATCTCAGACACAAGGATCTGGTCTAGAAGAGAACCATTTCAGTGATTTTAGACCTCAGACACCAGGATCTGGCTTAGAAGAGAACCACTTCAGTGATTTTAGACCGCAGTCATGAGTATCTGGCTTAGAAGAGAACCACTTCAGTGATTTTAGACCTCAGGCACCAGGATCTGGCCTAGAAGAGAACCACTTCAGTGATTTTAGACCTCAGGCACCAGGATCTGGCTTAGAATAGAACCACTTCAGAGGTCTTCAGGAGGAGACTTGACAGGGTGCTTGGTTACATGGGTTAGTTGATTAGGTGGTGTTGGGTGATAGGTTGGACGTGATGATCTTGGAGGTCTCTTCCAAACTGGTTTATTCTATTCTATTCTATTCTATTATTCTATTCTATTCTGAAAGAGAACCAGTTCAGTGATTTTAGGACTCAGGCACCGTGATCTCGCCTACAGGAGAACCAGCGATTTTGGATCTCAGACACCAGGATCTGGCTTAGAAGACAACCACTTCAGTGATTTTAGACCTCAGACACCAGGATCTGGTCTAAAAGAGAACCAGTTCAGTGATTTTTGGACTCAGGCACCGTGATCTCGCCTACAGGAGAACCAACGATTTTGGATCTCAGACACCAGGATCTGGCTTAGAAGAGAACCACTTCAGTGATTTTTGACCTCAGGCACCAGGATCTGGGCTAAAAGAGAACCAGTTCAGTGATTTTAGACCTCAGACACCAGGATCTGGCTTAGAAGTGAACCACTTCAGTGATTTTAGACCTCAGTCATGAGTATCTGGCTTAGAAGAGAACCACTTCAGTGATTTTAGACCTCAGGCACCAGGATCTTGCCTAGTAGAGAACCACTTCAGTGATTTTAGACCTCAGCCACCCGGATCTTGCGTAGAAGAGAACCACTTCAGTGATTTTAGACCTCAGACACCAGGATCTGGCTTAGAAGAGAACCACTTCAGTGATTTTAGACCTCGGACACCAGGATCTTGCCTAGAAGAGAACCACTTCAGTGATTTTAGACCTCAGACACCAGGATCTGGGCTAAAAGAGAACCAGATCAGTGATTTTAGACCTCAGGCACCGGGATCTGGCCTAGAAGAGAACCACTTCAGTGATTTTAGACCTCAGACACCAGGATCTGGTCTAGAAGAGAACCACTTCAGTGATTTTAGACCTCAGGCACCGGGATCTGGCCTAGAAGAGAACCAGTGATTTTAGACCTCAGACACCAGGATCTGGCTTAGAAGAGAACCACTTCAGTGATTTTAGGACTCAGGCACCCGGATCTTGCCTAGAAGAGAACCACTTCAGTGATTTTAGACCTCAGGCACCAGGATCTGGGCTAAAAGAGAACCACTTCAGTGATTTTAGGACTCAGGCACCGGGATCTGGCCTAGAAGAGAACCAATGATTTTGGATCTCAGACACAAGGATCTAGTCTAGAAGAGAACTACTTCAGTGATTTTTGACCTCAGGCACCAGGACCTGGCTTAGAAGAGAACCACTTCAGTGATTTTAGGACTCAAGCACCCAGATCTGTCCTAGAAGGGAACCAGTTCAGTGATTTATACCTCAGACACCAGGACCTGGCTTAGAAGAGAACCACTTCAGTGATTTTAGACCTCAGACACCTGGATCTTGCCTAGAAGAGAACCACTTCAGTGATTTTAGACCTCAGACACCAGGATCTGGTCTAAAAGAGAACCAGTTCAGTGATTTTAGGACTCAGGCACCGTGATCTGGCCTGCAGGAGAACCAGCGATTTTGGATCTCAGACACCAGGATCTGGTCTAGAAGAGAACCACTTCAGTGATTTTAGACCTCAGGCACCAGGATCTGGCTAAAAGAGAACCAGTTCAGTGATTTTAGACCTCAGACACCAGGATCTGGTCTAAAAGAGAAACAGTCTGTGATTTTAGACCTCAGACACCGGGATCTGGCTTAGAAGTGAACCACTTCAGAGATTTTAGACCTCAGGCACCCGGATCATGCGTAGAAGAGAACCACTTCAGTGTTTTTAGAACTCAGGCACCAGGATCTGTCCTAGAAGAGAACAAGTTCAGTGATTTTAGACCTCAGACACAAGGATCTTGCCTAGAAGAGAACCACTTCTGTGATTTTAGACCTCAGACACCAGGATCTGGCCTAGAAGTGAACCAGTTCAGTGATTTTAGACCTCAGTCACCGGAATCTGGCCTAGAAGAGAAACTGTGATTTTAGACCTCAGACACCAGGATCTGGCCTGGAAGAGAACCACTTCAGTGATTTTAGGACTCAGGCACGCGGATCTTGCCTAGAAGAGAACCACTTCAGTGATTTTAGACCTCAGGCACCAGGATCTGGGCTAAAAGACAACCAGTTCAGTGATTTTAGGACTCAGGCACCGGGATCTGGCCTAGAAGAGAACCAGCGATTCTGGATCTCAGACACCAGGATCTGGTCCAGAAGAGAACCACTTCAGTGATTTTAGACCTCAGACACCAGGATCTGGCTAAGAAGAGAACCACTTCAGTGATTTTAGACCGCAGTCATGAGTATCTGGCTTAGAAGAGAACCACTTCAGTGATTTTAGACCTCAGGCACCAGGATCTGGCCTAGAAGAGAACCACTTCAGTGATTTTAGACCTCAGACACCAGTATCTGGTCTAAAAGAGAACCACTTCAGTGATTTTAGGACTCAGGCACCGTGATCTCGCCTACAGGAGAACCAACGATTTTGGATCTCAGACACCAGGATCTGGTCTAGAAGAGAACCACTTCAGTGATTTTTGACCTCAGGCACCAGGATCTGGGCTAAAAGAGAACCAGTTCAGTGATTTTAGGCCTCAGACACCAGGATCTGGCTTAGAAGTGAACCACTTCTGTGATTTTAGACCTCAGACACCAGGATCTGTTCTAAAAGAGAACCCCTTCAGTGATTTTAGACCTCAGACACCAGGATCTGGCTTAGAAGAGAACCACTTCAGAGATTTTAGACCTCAGGCACCCGGATCTTGCGTAGAAGAGAACCACTTCAGTGATTTTAGACCTCAGACACCAGGATCTGGCCTAGAAGAGAACCACTTCAGTGATTTTAGACCTCAGACACCAGGATGTGGCTTAGAAGAGAACCACTTCAGTGATTTTAGACCTCGGACACCAGGATCTTGCCTAGAAGAGAACCACTTCAGTGATTTTAGACCTCAGACACCAGGATCTGGCCTAGAAGAGAACCACTTCAGTGATTTTAGACCTCAGACACCAGGATCTGGCGTAGAAGAGAACCACTTCAGTGATTTTAGACCTCAGGCACCGGGATCTGGCCTAGAAGAGAACCAGTTCAGTGATTTTAGACCTCAGGCACCGGGATCTGGCTTAGAAGAGAAACCGTGATTTTAGACCTCAGACACCAGGATCTGGCTTAGAAGAGAACCACTTCAGTGATTTTAGGACTCAGGCACCCGGATCTTGCCTAGAAGAGAACCACTTCAGTGATTTTAGACCTCAGGCACCAGGATCTGGGCTAAAAGAGAACCACTTCAGTGATTTTAGGACTCAGGCACCGGGATCTGGCCTAGAAGAGAACCAGCGATTTTGGATCTCAGACACAAGGATCTGGTCTAGAAGAGAACTACTTCAGTGATTTTTGACCTCAGGCACCAGGACCTGGCTTAGAAGAGAACCACTTCAGTGATTTTAGGACTCAAGCACCCAGTTCTGTCCTAGAAGAGAACCAGTTCAGTGATTTATACCTCAGACACCAGGACCTGGCTTAGAAGAGAACCACTTCAGTGATTTTAGACCTCAGACACCTGGATCTTGCCTAGAAGAGAACCACTTCAGTGATTTTAGACCTCAGACACCAGGATCTGGTCTAAAAGAGAACCAGTTCAGTGATTTTAGACCTCAGACACCAGGACCTGGCTTAGAAGAGAACCAGTTCTGTGATTTTAGGACTCAGGCACCCGGATCTTGCCTGGAAGAGAACAAGTTCAGTGATTTTAGACCTCAGACACAAGGATCTGGCTTAGAAGAGAACCACTTCAGTGATTTCAGACCTCAGACACCAGCATCTGGCTTAGAAGAGAACCACTTCAGTGATTTTAGACCTCAGACACCAGGATCTGTTCTAAAAGAGAACCCCTTCAGTGATTTTAGACCTCAGACACCAGGATCTGGCCTAGAAGAGAACCAGCGATTTTGGATCTCAGACACCAGGATCTGGCCTAGTAGAGAACCACTTCAGTGATTTTAGACCTCAGACACCAGGATCTCTCCTAGAAGAGAACCACTTCAGTGATTTTAGACCTCAGACACCAGGATCTGGCTTAGAAGAGAACCACTTCAGTGATTTTAGACCTCAGGCACCAGGATCTGGCTTAGAAGAGAACCACTTCAGTGATTTTAGGACTCAGGCACCGGGATCTGGCCTAGAAGAGAAACAGTGATTTTAGACCTCAGACACCAGGATCTGGCTTTGAAGAGAACCACTTCAGTGATTTTACGACTCAGGCACCGTGATCTGGGCTAAAAGAGAACCAGTACAGTGATTTTAGACCTCAGGCACCAGGACCTGGCTTAGAAGAGAACCATTTCAGTGATTTTAGGACTCAGGCACCCGGATCTTGCCTAGAAGAGAACCACTGATTTTAGACCTCAGACACCAGGATCTGGCTTTGAAGAGAACCACTTCAGTGATTTTAGACCTCAGGCACCAGGATCTGGGCTAAAAGAGAACCAGTTCAGTGATTTTAGACCTCAGGCACCAGGACCTGGCTTAGAAGAGAACCAGTTCTGTGATTTTAGGACTCAGGCACCCGGATCTTGCCTAGAAGAGAACCACTGATTTTAGACCTCAGGCACCAGGATCTGGGCTAAAAGAGAACCACTTCAGTGATTTTAGTCCTCAGGCACCAGGATCTGGGCTAAAAGTGAACCAGTTCAATGATTTTAGACCTCAGACACCAGGACCTGGCTTAGAAGAGAATCAGTTCAGAGATTTTAGGACTCAGGCACACGGATCTTGCCTAGAAGAGAACCACTGATTTTAGACCTCAGACACCAGGACCTGGCTTAGAAGAGAATCAGTTCAGAGATTTTAGGACTCAGGCACACGGATCTTGCCTAGAAGAGAACCACTGATTTTAGACCTCAGACACGAGGATCTCGCTTAGAAGAGAACCACTTCAGTGATTTTAGGACTCAGGCACCCGGATCTTGCCTAGAAGAGAACCACTTCAGTGATTTTAGACCTCAGGCACCAGGATCTGGGCTAAAAGAAAACCAGCGATTTTGGATCTCAGACACCAGGATCTGGCTCAGAAGAGAACCACTTCAGTGATTTTAGACCTCAGACACCAGCATTTGTCCTAGAAGAGAACCACTTCAGTGATTTTAGACCTCAGACACCAGGATCTGGCTTAGAAGAGAACCAGTTCAGTGATTTATACCTCAGACACCAGGACCTGGCTTAGAAGAGAACCAGTTCTGTGATTTTAGGACTCAGGCACCCGGATCTTGCCTAGAAGAGAACCAGTGATTTTAGACCTCATCCACCAGGATCTGGCTTAGAAGAGAACCACTTCAGTGATTTTAGACCTCAGACACCAGGATCTGGCTTAGAAGAGAACCACTTCAGTGATTTTTGACCTCAGGCACCAGGATCTGGCCTAGAAGAGAACCAGTTCAGTGATTTTAGACCTCAGGCACGAGGATCTGGCCTACAAGAAAACCAGCGATTTTGGATCTCAGACACCAGGATCTGGCTCAGAAGAGAACCACTTCAGTGATTTTAGGACTCAGGCACCCGGATCTTGCCTAGAAGAGAACCACTTCAGTGATTTTAGACCTCAGACACCAGGATCTGGGCTAAAAGAAAACCAGCGATTTTGGACCTCAGACACCAGGATCTGGCTCAGAAGAGAACCACTTCAGTGATTTTAGACCTCAGACACCAGCATTTGTCCTAGAAGAGAACCAGTTCAGTGATTTTAGACCTCAGACACCAGGATCTGGCTTAGAAGAGAACCACTTCAGTGATTTATACCTCAGACACCAGGACCTGGCTTAGAAGAGAACCAGTTCTGTGATTTTAGGACTCAGGCACCCGGATCTTGCCTAGAAGAGAACCAGTGATTTTAGACCTCATCCACCAGGATCTGGCTTAGAAGAGAACCACTTCAGTGATTTTAGACCTCAGACACCAGGATCTGGCTTAGAAGAGAACCACTTCAGTGATTTTAGGACTCAGACACCCGGATCTTGCCTAGAAGAGAACCACTTCAGTGATTTTAGACCTCAGACACCGGGATCTTGCCTAGAAGAGAACCACTTCAGTGATTTTAGACCTCAAACACCAGGATGTGGTCTAAAAGAGAACCAGTTCAGTGATTTTAGGACTCAGGCACCGTGATCTGGCCTGCAGGATAACCAGCGATTTTGGATCTCAGACACCAGGATCTGGTCTAGAAGAGAACCACTTCAGTGATTTTAGACCTCAGGCACCAGGATCTGGCTAAAAGAGAACAAGTTCAGTGATTTTAGACCTCAGACACCAGGATCTGGCCTAGAAGAGAACCACTTCAGTGATTTTAGACCTCAGACACCAGGATGTGGCTTAGAAGAGAACCACTTCAGTGATTTTAGACCTCGGACACCAGGATCTTGCCTAGAAGAGAACCACTTCAGTGATTTTAGACCTCAGACACCAGGATCTGGCCTAGAAGAGAACCACTTCAGTGATTTTAGACCTCAGACACCAGGATCTGGCTTAGAAGACAACCACTTCAGTGATTTTAGACCTCAGGCACCGGGATCTGGCCTAGAAGAGAACCAGTTCAGTGATTTTAGACCTCAGGCACCGGGATCTGGCTTAGAAGAGAAACCGTGATTTTAGACCTCAGACACCAGGATCTGGCTTAGAAGAGAACCACTTCAGTGATTTTAGGACTCAGGCACCAGGATCTGGGCTAAAAGAGAACCACTTCAGTGATTTTAGGACTCAGGCACCGGGATCTGGCCTAGAAGAGAACCAGCGATTTTGGATCTCAGACACAAGGATCTGGTCTAGAAGAGAACTACTTCAGTGATTTTTGACCTCAGGCACCAGGACCTGGCTTAGAAGAGAACCACTTCAGTGATTTTAGGACTCAAGCACCCAGTTCTGTCCTAGAAGAGAACCAGTTCAGTGATTTATACCTCAGACACCAGGACCTGGCTTAGAAGAGAACCACTTCAGTGATTTTAGACCTCAGACACCTGGATCTTGCCTAGAAGAGAACCACTTCAGTGATTTTAGACCTCAGACACCAGGATCTGGTCTAAAAGAGAACCAGTTCAGTGATTTTAGGACTCAGGCACCCTGATCTGGCCTGCAGGAGAACAAGCGATTTTGGATCTCAGACACCAGGATCTGGCTTAGAAGAGAACCACTTCAGTGATTTTAGACCTCAGGCACCAGGATCTGGCTAAAAGAGAACCAGTTCAGTGATTTTAGACCTCAGACACCAGGATCTGGTCTAAAAGAGAACCAGTTCAGTGATTTTAGACCTCAGACACCAGGACCTGGCTTAGAAGAGAACCAGTTCTGTGATTTTAGGACTCAGGCACCCGGATCTTGCCTAGAAGAGAACAAGTTCAGTGATTTTAGACCTCAGACACAAGGATCTGGCTTAGAAGAGAACCACTTCAGTGATTTCAGACCTCAGACACCAGCATCTGGCTTAGAAGAGAACCACTTCAGTGATTTTAGACCTCAGACACCAGGATCTGTTCTAAAAGAGAACCCCTTCAGTGATTTTAGACCTCAGACACCAGGATCTGGCCTAGAAGAGAACCAGCGATTTTGGATCTCAGACACCAGGATCTGGCCTAGTAGAGAACCACTTCAGTGATTTTAGACCTCAGACACCAGGATCTCTCCTAGAAGAGAACCACTTCAGTGATTTTAGACCTCAGACACCAGGATCTGGCTTAGAAGAGAACCACTTCAGTGATTTTAGACCTCAGGCACCAGGATCTGGCTTAGAAGAGAACCACTTCAGTGATTTTAGGACTCAGGCACCCGGATCTTGCCTAGAAGAGAACCATTGATTTTAGACCTCAGACACCAGGATCTGGCTTTGAAGAGAACCACTTCAGTGATTTTAGACCTCAGACACCAGGATATGTCCTAGAAGAGAACCAGCTCAGTGATTTTAGACCTCAGGCACCGGGATCTGGCCTAGAAGAGAAACAGTGATTTTAGACCTCAGACACCAGGATCTGGCTTAGAAGAGAACCACTTCAGTGATTTTACGACTCAGGCACCGTGATCTGGGCTAAAAGAGAACCAGTACAGTGATTTTAGACCTCAGGCACCAGGACCTGGCTTAGAAGAGAACCACTTCAGTGATTTTAGGACTCAGGCACCCGGATCTGGCCTAGAAGAGAACCACTGATTTTAGACCTCAGACACCAGGATCTGGCTTTGAAGAGAACCACTTCAGTGATTTTAGACCTCAGGCACCAGGATCTGGGCTAAAAGAGAACCAGTTCAGTGATTTTAGACCTCAGGCACCAGGACCTGGCTTAGAAGAGAACCAGTTCTGTGATTTTAGGACTCAGGCACCCGGATCTTGCCTAGAAGAGAACCACTGATTTTAGACCTCAGGCACCAGGATCTGGGCTAAAAGAGAACCACTTCAGTGATTTTAGTCCTCAGGCACCAGGATCTGGGCTAAAAGTGAACCAGTTCAATGATTTTAGACCTCAGACACCAGGACCTGGCTTAGAAGAGAATCAGTTCAGAGATTTTAGGACTCAGGGACACGGATCTTGCCTAGAAGAGAACCACTGATTTTAGACCTCAGACACGAGGATCTCGCTTAGAAGAGAACCACTTCAGTGATTTTAGGACTCAGGCACCCGGATCTTGCCTAGAAGAGAACCACTTCAGTGATTTTAGACCTCAGGCACCAGGATCTGGCTTAGAAGAGAACCACTTCAGTGATTTTTGACCTCAGGCACCAGGATCTGGCCTAGAAGAGAACCAGTTCAGTGATTTTAGACCTCAGGCACGAGGATCTGGCCTACAAGAAAACCAGCGATTTTGGATCTCAGACACCAGGATCTGGCTCAGAAGAGAACCACTTCAGTGATTTTAGGACTCAGGCACCCGGATCTTGCCTAGAAGAGAACCACTTCAGTGATTTTAGACCTCAGACACCAGGATCTGGGCTAAAAGAAAACCAGCGATTTTGGACCTCAGACACCAGGATCTGGCTCAGAAGAGAACCACTTCAGTGATTTTAGACCTCAGACACCAGCATTTGTCCTAGAAGAGAACCACTTCAGTGATTTTAGACCTCAGACACCAGGATCTGGCTTAGAAGAGAACCACTTCAGTGATTTATACCTCAGACACCAGGACCTGGCTTAGAAGAGAACCAGTTCTGTGATTTTAGGACTCAGGCACCCGGATCTTGCCTAGAAGAGAACCAGTGATTTTAGACCTCATCCACCAGGATCTGGCTTAGAAGAGAACCACTTCAGTGATTTTAGACCTCAGACACCAGGATCTGGCTTAGAAGAGAACCACTTCAGTGATTTTAGGACTCAGACACCCGGATCTTGCCTAGAAGAGAACCACTTCAGTGATTTTAGACCTCAGACACCGGGATCTTGCCTAGAAGAGAACCACTTCAGTGATTTTAGACCTCAAACACCAGGATGTGGTCTAAAAGAGAACCAGTTCAGTGATTTTAGGACTCAGGCACCGTGATCTGGCCTGCAGGATAACCAGCGATTTTGGATCTCAGACACCAGGATCTGGTCTAGAAGAGAACCACTTCAGTGATTTTAGACCTCAGGCACCAGGATCTGGCTAAAAGAGAACAAGTTCAGTGATTTTAGACCTCAGACACCAGGATCTGGCTTAGAAGAGAACCACTCCAGTGATTTAAACCTCAGGCGCCAGGACCTGGCTTAGAAGAGAACCAGTTCTGTGATTTTAGGACTCAGGCACCCGGATCTTGCCTAGAAGAGAACCACTTCAGTGATTTTAGACCTCAGACACCAGGATCTGGCTTAGAAGAGAACCACTTCAGTGATTTCAGACCTCAGACACCAGGAACTGGCTTAGAAGAGAACCACTTCAGTGATTTTAGACCTCAGACACCAGGACCTGGCTTAGAAGAGAACCACTTCAGTGATTTTAGGACTCAGGCACCTGGATCTTGCCTAGAAGAGAACCACTGATTTTAGACCTCAGACACTAGGATCTGGCTTAGAAGAGAACCACTTCAGAGATTTTAGACCTCAGACACCAGGATCTGGCTTAGAAGAGGACCAGTGATTTTAGACCTCAGACACCGGGATCTTGCCTAGAAGAGAACCACTTCAGTGATTTTAGACCTCAGACACCAGGATATGGTCTAAAAGAGAACCAGTTCATGTCATTTTAGGACTCAGGCACCGGCATCTGGCCTAGAAGAGAACCAGCGATTTTGGATCTCAGGCACCAGGATCTGGCTTAGAAGAGAACCACTTCAGTGATTTTAGACCTCAGGCACCAGGATCTGTCCTAGAAGAGAACCACTTCAGTGATTTTAGACCTCAGACACCAGGATCTGGCTTAGAAGAGAACCACTTCAGTGATTTTAGACCTCAGTCACCAGGATCTGTCCTAGAAGAGAACCAGTTCAGTGATTTTAGACCTCAGACACCAGGACCTGGCTTAGAAGAGAACCACTTCAGTGATTTTAGACCTCAGGCACCAGGATCTGTCCTAGTAAAGAACCAGTTCAGTGATTTTAGGACTCAGGCACCTGGATCTGGATTAGAAGAGAACCAGCGATTTTGGATCTCAGACACCAAGATCTGGCTTAGAAGAGAACCAGTTCAGTGATTTTAGACCTCAGACACCAGGATCTGCCCAAGAAGAGAACCACTTCAGTGATTTTAGACCTGTCGTAGTTTGGGCTGGGTGCCCTCTGCTACAGGGGTGTTTCCTGTGTCCAGAAGTCCAGCCCAGTGGGTGGACACAGGAAATTAGGTTATTTCCTACCATGATCCCTTGCACCACTATAAGTTTCACGGCGGGGTCTGGCACTTCCTCTTTCCTTCCTCCTCGCCGCCTGGTAACTGGGGAGAAGATCTCCCGGCCATGGGCCTGGTTAGGCCCAAGGCCACGGGGGGATGGGCAGTCTCAGATCTGGCCAGCTGAGACTAGCCTAGCAGTGGGGGGGGGGAAGGAGGAGCCCTGAGGGTTTGGGTGTACCCTCAGGTGGGGGATGGGATTTCTCTGGGTCTGTTTTGGGTTTCCTCTCTTGTCACTGTGTTTCTAGTTTCTCTGCACGCACTCACTGTTCTATTTAAACTTTTTTCATCACTTTTGCAATCCGTTTGTCTGAGTCGTCATTTCTGCGCGTGGTGGGGAGGGGGTCTGCCCCAACCCATTACATTTTGGCGCACCAACGTGGGGCTGGCTGTTGTGCCCACTCTGCAGATCGATTGCAAAGGATGGGGAGTTTAAATTTAGTTCTGGGCGTCGGTTTGGGTTTGGCAGTTGGGGGCTCAAGTGATGTTGCCGGGGCGACCGTGTGAGTTCTTGTGGATTGTGGGGGGATAACTGGTGCGCTGCCGGTGGCACGGACCCTCTGCTATTTCAGGCAGGGGTGGTTCTCGACCATCGGCATCGGGGTACCGCTTGAGAACGCGGAACCTGCCCCTCCTCCGCGGCGGGAAGCGAAGTGGGGGAGGGGCAGCGGCGAGCAGATCAGAGTCAGGTCCGTTCTCGCTGCGGGGATAGAGCCAGCCGCTGCGAGCGGGCGAGCCAGCTCCCGAAGCCCCGGGGGGCCGACGGGGACTCCCGCTGGAAAGCCGTTTTCAAGGGCTCTGAGAACGCACGTATGGCTTTCGCTGGAGAAGCCGTTTGAGTGTCCGAGGGGTGGAGGTGACTTTGATTCTGTGCCGCGGCGGCAGAGGTGGGCGGAGCGCTGCTGCGTGGCGAGCGGCGGCGGCGGACCCGGCCGTGCGCTTGGGCTGCGGCAGGGCCGGCCCTAGTCTCTTCCCCGACTTTTTCGGACGAGTTCCGAAAATGGCGCTGAGCACCTGGCTCCACCTCCCTTCTTCTCAGTGAGCTGTGGTGCAGCCCTGCCCTTTTTCGGGGGGGGGGTGTGCAGCCGGATGCTGTCTTGGCTTGGTACGGGTACGCCTAGTGGGGGGGGCGTACCTCGGACAGGCATCTGTGTAGTTTTGGACCGCAGTTGGGAGCGGTTGATTGCGGCACCCTGGATGGATTGAAAAAGGCAGTCGTGGGTTGGATTGTTTCGACTGGCCTGCCCCAGGGGTGGAGAATATGCCGCCAAGTGATCATAGGTGAAAAGTAGAGGCTTGGCTGAGAAGTCGTGAGGCTTTTCCAGGTGACCAGGATGCCCAACAGATCCATGGAGAACTTGCACCGCAGGAGAATGAGCTGTGCATCGCCGGGAGGTTCCGCTGGATGAAGGAGGAAGAACTGGAATGGACAGACACTTGAGCATGACTGAGAGATTGAGTGGACGCCCAGATGAAGACACGGACTTCGCCGGACATGTCATCAGTTTTCTGATTTGATGATGTGTTTGGGTGCAGGGACCATGATAGGAAATAAAGGGGTGGCCTTTGTCGTAGTTTGGGCTGGGTGCCCTCTGCTACAGGGGTGTTTCCTGTGTCCAGAAGTCCAGCCCAGTGGGTGGACACAGGAAATTAGGTTATTTCCTACCATGATCCCTTGCACCACTATAAGTTTCACGGCGGGGTCTGGCACTTCCTCTTTCCTTCCTCCTCGCCTGGTAACTGGGGAGAAGATCTCCTGGCCATGGGCCTGGTTGGCCCAAGGCCACGGGGGATGGGCAGTCTCAGATCTGGCCAGCTGAGACTAGCCTAGCAGTGGGGGGGGGGAAGGAGGAGCCCTGAGGGTTTGGGTGTACCCTCAGGTGGGGGATGGGATTTCTCTGGGTCTGTTTTGGGTTTCCTCTCTTGTCACTGTGTTTCTAGTTTCTCTGCACGCACTCACTGTTCTATTTAAACTTTTTTCATCACTTTTGCAATCCGTTTGTCTGAGCCGTCATTTCTGCGCGTGGTGGGGAGGGGGGTCTGCCCCAACCCATTACAAGACGTCAGACACCGGGATCTGGCTTAGAAGAGAACCACTTCAGTGATTTTAGACCTCAGACACCAGGATCTGGCTTAGAAGACAACCACTTCAGTGATTTTAGACCTCAGACACCAGGATCTGGGCTAAAAGAGAACCAGTTCAGTGATTTTAGACCTCAGACACCAGGATCTGGGCTAAAAGAGAACCAGTTCAGTGATTTTAGACCTCAGGCACCGGGATCTGGCCTAGAAGAGAACCAGTGATTTTAGACCTCAGACACCAGGATCTGGCTTAGAGGAGAACCAGTTCAGTGATTTTAGACCTCAGACACCAGGATCTGGCTTAGAAGACAACCACTTCAGTGATTTTAGACCGCAGACACCAGGATCTGGGCTAAAAGAGAACCACTTCAGTGATTTTAGACCTCAGACACCAGGATCTGGGCTAAAAGAGAACCAGTTCAGTGATTTTAGACCTCAGGCACCAGGATCTGGCCTAGAAGAGAACCAGTGATTTTAGACCTCAGACACCAGGATCTGGCTTAGAGGAGAACCAGTTCAGTGATTTTAGACCTCAGACACCAGGATCTGGTCTAAAAGAGAACCAGTTCAGTGATTTTAGGACTCAGGCACCCGGATCTTGCCTAGAAGAGAACCACTGATTTTAGACCTCAGCCACCAGGATCTGACGTAGAAGAGAACCACTTCAGTGATTTTAGACCTCAGTCATGAGTTTCTGGCTCAGAGGAGAACCACTTCAGTAATTTTAGTCCTCAGACACCAGGACCTGGCTTAGAAGAGAACCAGTTCAGTGATTTTAGACCTCAGGCACCAGGATCTGTCCTAGAAGAGAACCACTTCAGCGATTTTAGACCTCAGACACCAGGATCTAGCTTAGAAGAGAACCCGTTCAGTGATTTTAGGACTCAGGCACCCAGATCTTGCTTAGAAGCGAACCACTTCTGTGATTTTAGACCTCAGACACCAGGATCTGGCTTAGAAGAGAACCACCTCAGTGATTTATACCACAGACACCAGGACCTGGCTTAGAATAGAACCAGTTCTGTGATTTTACGACTAAGGCACCCGGATCTTGCCTAGAAGAGAACCACAGATTTTAGTCCTCAGACACCAGGACCTGGCTTAGAAGAGAACCACTTCAGTGATTTTAGGACTCAGGCACCCAGATCTTGCTTAGAAGAGAACCACTTCAGTGATTTTAGACCTCAGACACCTGGATCTGTCCTAGAAGAGAACCACTTCAGTGATTTTAGACCTCAGCCACCAGGATCTGGCCTAGAAGAGAACCACTTCAGTGATTTTAGACCACAGACACCTGGATCTGGCATAGAAGAGAACCACTTCAGTGATTTTAGACCTCAGACACCAGGATCTGGGCTAAAAGAGAACCAGTTCAGTGATTTTAGACCTCAGGCACTGGGATCTGGCTTAGAAGAGAACCAGTGATTTTAGACCTCAGACACCAGGATCTGTCCTAGAAGAGAACCAGTTCAGTGGTTTTTGGACTCAGGCACCCAGATCTTGCCTAGAAGAGAACTAGTGATTTTAGACCTCAGACACCAGGATCTGGCTTAGAAGAGAACCACTTCAGAGATTTTAGACCTCAGACACCAGGATCTGGCTTAGAAGAGAACCACTTCAGTGATTTTAGACCTCAGTCATGAGTATCTGGCGCAGAGGAGAACCACTTCAGTGATTTAGACCTCAGACACCAGGATCTGGCTTAGAAGAGAACCACTTCAGTGATTTATAACTCAGACACCAGGACCTGGCTTAGAAGAGAACCAGTTCAGTGATTTTAGACCTCAGGCACCAGGATCTGTCCTAGAAGAGAACCACTTCAGTGATTTTAGACCTCAGACACCAGGATCTAGCTTAGAAGAGAACCCGTTCAGTGATTTTAGGACTCAGGCACCCAGATCTTGCTTAGAAGAGAACCACTTCTGTGATTTTAGACCTCAGACACCAGGATCTGGCTTAGAAGAGAACCACTTCAGTGATTTTAGGACTCAGGCACCCGGATCTGTCCTAGAAGAGAACCACATCAGTGATTTTATTCCTCAGGCACCAGGATCTGTCCTAGAAGAGAACCTCTTCAGAGATTTTAGACCTCAGGCACCAGGATCTGGGCTAAAAGAGAACCACTTCAGTGATTTTAGGACTAAGCCACCGGGATCTGACCTGGAAGAGAACCAGTGATTTTAGACCTCAGACACCAGGATCTGGCTTAGAAGAGAACCACTTCAGTAATTTTAGACCTCAGACAACAGGATCTAGGCCAAAAAAGAAACAGTTCAGTGATTTTAGGAGTCAGGATCCCGGATCTGTCCTAGAAGAGAACCACTTCAGTAATTTTAGACCTCAGACAACAGGATCTAGGCCAAAAGAGAACCAGTTCAGTGATTTTAGGACTCAGGAACCCGGATCTGTCCTAGAAGAGAACCAGTTCAGTGATTTTAGACCTCAGACACCAGGATCTGGCTTAGAAGAGAACCACACCAGTGATTTTAGACCTCAGACACCAGGATCTGGCTTAGAAGAGAACCAGTTCAGTGATTTTAGGACTCAGGCACCCGGATCTGTCCTAGAAGAGAACCACTTCAGTGATTTTAGACCTCAGACACCAGGATCAGGCTTAGAAGAGAACCACTTCAGAGATTTTAGACCTCAGACACCAGGATCTGTCCTAGAAGAGAACCAGCTCAGTGATTTTAGACCTCAGGCACCGGGATCTGGCCTAGAAGAGAACCAGTGATTTTAGACCTCAGACACCAGGATATGGTCTAAAAGAGAACCAGTTCAGTGATTTTAGGACTCAGGCACCGGGATCTGGCCTAGAAGAGAACCAGCAATTTTGGATCTCAGACACCAGGATCTGGCTTAGAAGAGAACCACTTCAGTGATTTTACGACTCAGGCACCGTGATCTGGGCTAAAAGAGAACCAGTACAGTGATTTTAGACCTCAGGCACCAGGACCTGGCTTAGAAGAGAACCACTTCAGTGATTTTAGGACTCAGGCACCCGGATCTGGCCTAGAAGAGAACCACTGATTTTAGACCTCAGACACCAGGATCTGGCTTTGAAGAGAACCACTTCAGTGATTTTAGACCTCAGGCACCAGGATCTGGGCTAAAAGAGAACCAGTTCAGTGATTTTAGACCTCAGGCACCAGGACCTGGCTTAGAAGAGAACCAGTTCTGTGATTTTAGGACTCAGGCACCCGGATCTTGCCTAGAAGAGAACCACTGATTTTAGACCTCAGGCACCAGGATCTGGGCTAAAAGAGAACCACTTCAGTGATTTTAGTCCTCAGGCACCAGGATCTGGGCTAAAAGTGAACCAGTTCAATGATTTTAGACCTCAGACACCAGGACCTGGCTTAGAAGAGAATCAGTTCAGAGATTTTAGGACTCAGGGACACGGATCTTGCCTAGAAGAGAACCACTGATTTTAGACCTCAGACACGAGGATCTCGCTTAGAAGAGAACCACTTCAGTGATTTTAGGACTCAGGCACCCGGATCTTGCCTAGAAGAGAACCACTTCAGTGATTTTAGACCTCAGGCACCAGGATCTGGCTTAGAAGAGAACCACTTCAGTGATTTTTGACCTCAGGCACCAGGATCTGGCCTAGAAGAGAACCAGTTCAGTGATTTTAGACCTCAGGCACGAGGATCTGGCCTACAAGAAAACCAGCGATTTTGGATCTCAGACACCAGGATCTGGCTCAGAAGAGAACCACTTCAGTGATTTTAGGACTCAGGCACCCGGATCTTGCCTAGAAGAGAACCACTTCAGTGATTTTAGACCTCAGACACCAGGATCTGGGCTAAAAGAAAACCAGCGATTTTGGACCTCAGACACCAGGATCTGGCTCAGAAGAGAACCACTTCAGTGATTTTAGACCTCAGACACCAGCATTTGTCCTAGAAGAGAACCACTTCAGTGATTTTAGACCTCAGACACCAGGATCTGGCTTAGAAGAGAACCACTTCAGTGATTTATACCTCAGACACCAGGACCTGGCTTAGAAGAGAACCAGTTCTGTGATTTTAGGACTCAGGCACCCGGATCTTGCCTAGAAGAGAACCAGTGATTTTAGACCTCATCCACCAGGATCTGGCTTAGAAGAGAACCACTTCAGTGATTTTAGACCTCAGACACCAGGATCTGGCTTAGAAGAGAACCACTTCAGTGATTTTAGGACTCAGACACCCGGATCTTGCCTAGAAGAGAACCACTTCAGTGATTTTAGACCTCAGACACCGGGATCTTGCCTAGAAGAGAACCACTTCAGTGATTTTAGACCTCAAACACCAGGATGTGGTCTAAAAGAGAACCAGTTCAGTGATTTTAGGACTCAGGCACCGTGATCTGGCCTGCAGGATAACCAGCGATTTTGGATCTCAGACACCAGGATCTGGTCTAGAAGAGAACCACTTCAGTGATTTTAGACCTCAGGCACCAGGATCTGGCTAAAAGAGAACAAGTTCAGTGATTTTAGACCTCAGACACCAGGATCTGGCTTAGAAGAGAACCACTCCAGTGATTTAAACCTCAGGCGCCAGGACCTGGCTTAGAAGAGAACCAGTTCTGTGATTTTAGGACTCAGGCACCCGGATCTTGCCTAGAAGAGAACCACTTCAGTGATTTTAGACCTCAGACACCAGGATCTGGCTTAGAAGAGAACCACTTCAGTGATTTCAGACCTCAGACACCAGGAACTGGCTTAGAAGAGAACCACTTCAGTGATTTTAGACCTCAGACACCAGGACCTGGCTTAGAAGAGAACCACTTCAGTGATTTTAGGACTCAGGCACCTGGATCTTGCCTAGAAGAGAACCACTGATTTTAGACCTCAGACACTAGGATCTGGCTTAGAAGAGAACCACTTCAGAGATTTTAGACCTCAGACACCAGGATCTGGCTTAGAAGAGGACCAGTGATTTTAGACCTCAGACACCGGGATCTTGCCTAGAAGAGAACCACTTCAGTGATTTTAGACCTCAGACACCAGGATATGGTCTAAAAGAGAACCAGTTCATGTCATTTTAGGACTCAGGCACCGGCATCTGGCCTAGAAGAGAACCAGCGATTTTGGATCTCAGGCACCAGGATCTGGCTTAGAAGAGAACCACTTCAGTGATTTTAGACCTCAGGCACCAGGATCTGTCCTAGAAGAGAACCACTTCAGTGATTTTAGACCTCAGACACCAGGATCTGGCTTAGAAGAGAACCACTTCAGTGATTTTAGACCTCAGTCACCAGGATCTGTCCTAGAAGAGAACCAGTTCAGTGATTTTAGACCTCAGACACCAGGACCTGGCTTAGAAGAGAACCACTTCAGTGATTTTAGACCTCAGGCACCAGGATCTGTCCTAGTAAAGAACCAGTTCAGTGATTTTAGGACTCAGGCACCTGGATCTGGATTAGAAGAGAACCAGCGATTTTGGATCTCAGACACCAAGATCTGGCTTAGAAGAGAACCAGTTCAGTGATTTTAGACCTCAGACACCAGGATCTGCCCAAGAAGAGAACCACTTCAGTGATTTTAGACCTGTCGTAGTTTGGGCTGGGTGCCCTCTGCTACAGGGGTGTTTCCTGTGTCCAGAAGTCCAGCCCAGTGGGTGGACACAGGAAATTAGGTTATTTCCTACCATGATCCCTTGCACCACTATAAGTTTCACGGCGGGTCTGGCACTTCCTCTTTCCTTCCTCCTCGCCGCCTGGTAACTGGGGAGAAGATCTCCCGGCCATGGGCCTGGTTAGGCCCAAGGCCACGGGGGATGGGCAGTCTCAGATCTGGCCAGCTGAGACTAGCCTAGCAGTGGGGGAAGGAGGAGCCCTGAGGGTTTGGGTGTACCCTCAGGTGGGGATGGGATTTCTCTGGGTCTGTTTTGGGTTTCCTCTCTTGTCACTGTGTTTCTAGTTTCTCTGCACGCACTCACTGTTCTATTTAAACTTTTTCATCACTTTTGCAATCCGTTTGTCTGAGTCGTCATTTCTGCGCGTGGTGGGGGGGGGGGTCTGCCCCAACCCATTACATTTTGGCGCACCAACGTGGGGCTGGCTGTTGTGCCCACTCTGCAGATCGATTGCAAAGGATGGGGAGTTTAAATTTAGTTCTGGGCGTCGGTTTGGGTTTGGCAGTTGGGGGCTCAAGTGATGTTGCCGGGCGACCGTGTGAGTTCTTGTGGATTGTGGGGGATAACTGGTGCGCTGCCGGTGGCACGGACCTCTGCTATTTCAGGCAGGGGTGGTTCTCGACCATCGGCATCGGGGTACCGCTTGAGAACGCGAACCTGCCCCTCCTCCGCGGCGGGAAGCGAAGTGGGGAGGGGCAGCGGCGAGCAGATCAGAGTCAGGTCCGTTCTCGCTGCGGGGATAGAGCCAGCCGCTGCGAGCGGGCGAGCCAGCTCCCGAAGCCCCGGGGCCGACGGGGACTCCCGCTGGAAAGCCGTTTTCAAGGGCTCTGAGAACGCACGATGGCTTTCGCTGGAGAAGCCGTTTGAGTGTCCGAGGGGTGGAGGTGACTTTGATTCTGTGCCGCGGCGGCAGAGGTGGGCGGAGCGCTGCTGCGTGGCGAAGCGGCGGCGGCGACCCGCCGTGCGCTTGGGCTGCGGCAGGGCCGGCCCTAGTCTCTTCCCCGACTTTTCGGACGAGTTCCGAAAATGGCGCTGAGCACCTGGCTCCACCTCCCTTCTTCTCAGTGAGCTGTGGTGCAGCCCTGCCCTTTTCGGGGGGTGTGCAGCCGGATGCTGTCTTGGCTTGGTACGGGTACGCCTAGTGGGGGCGTACTGGACAGGCATCTGTGTAGTTTTGGACCGCAGTTGGGAGCGGTTGATTGCGGCACCCTGGATGGATTGAAAAAGGCAGTCGTGGGTTGGATTGTTTCGACTGGCCTGCCCCAGGGGTGGAGAATATGCCGCCAAGTGATCATAGGTGAAAAGTAGAGGCTTGGCTGAGAAGTCGTGAGGCTTTTCCAGGTGACCAGGATGCCCAACAGATCCATGGAGAACTTGCACCGCAGGAGAATGAGCTGTGCATCGCCGGGAGGTTCCGCTGGATGAAGGAGGAAGAACTGGAATGGACAGACACTTGAGCATGACTGAGAGATTGAGTGGACGCCCAGATGAAGACACGGACTTCGCCGGACATGTCATCAGTTTTCTGATTTGATGATGTGTTTGGGTGCAGGGACCATGATAGGAAATAAAGGGGTGGCCTTTGTCGTAGTTTGGGCTGGGTGCCCTCTGCTACAGGGGTGTTTCCTGTGTCCAGAAGTCCAGCCCAGTGGGTGGACACAGGAAATTAGGTTATTTCCTACCATGATCCCTTGCACCACTATAAGTTTCACGGCGGGGTCTGGCACTTCCTCTTTCCTTCCTCCTCGCCGCCTGGTAACTGGGGAGAAGATCTCCTGGCCATGGGCCTGGTTGGCCCAAGGCCACGGGGGGATGGGCAGTCTCAGATCTGGCCAGCTGAGACTAGCCTAGCAGTGGGGGGGGGGAAGGAGGAGCCCTGAGGGTTTGGGTGTACCCTCAGGTGGGGGATGGGATTTCTCTGGGTCTGTTTTGGGTTTCCTCTCTTGTCACTGTGTTTCTAGTTTCTCTGCACGCACTCACTGTTCTATTTAAACTTTTTTCATCACTTTTGCAATCCGTTTGTCTGAGCCGTCATTTCTGCGCGTGGTGGGGAGGGGGGTCTGCCCCAACCCATTACAAGACGTCAGACACCGGGATCTGGCTTAGAAGAGAACCACTTCAGTGATTTTAGACCTCAGACACCAGGATCTGGCTTAGAAGACAACCACTTCAGTGATTTTAGACCTCAGACACCAGGATCTGGGCTAAAAGAGAACCAGTTCAGTGATTTTAGACCTCAGACACCAGGATCTGGGCTAAAAGAGAACCAGTTCAGTGATTTTAGACCTCAGGCACCGGGATCTGGCCTAGAAGAGAACCAGTGATTTTAGACCTCAGACACCAGGATCTGGCTTAGAGGAGAACCAGTTCAGTGATTTTAGACCTCAGACACCAGGATCTGGCTTAGAAGACAACCACTTCAGTGATTTTAGACCGCAGACACCAGGATCTGGGCTAAAAGAGAACCACTTCAGTGATTTTAGACCTCAGACACCAGGATCTGGGCTAAAAGAGAACCAGTTCAGTGATTTTAGACCTCAGGCACCAGGATCTGGCCTAGAAGAGAACCAGTGATTTTAGACCTCAGACACCAGGATCTGGCTTAGAGGAGAACCAGTTCAGTGATTTTAGACCTCAGACACCAGGATCTGGTCTAAAAGAGAACCAGTTCAGTGATTTTAGGACTCAGGCACCCGGATCTTGCCTAGAAGAGAACCACTGATTTTAGACCTCAGCCACCAGGATCTGACGTAGAAGAGAACCACTTCAGTGATTTTAGACCTCAGTCATGAGTTTCTGGCTCAGAGGAGAACCACTTCAGTAATTTTAGTCCTCAGACACCAGGACCTGGCTTAGAAGAGAACCAGTTCAGTGATTTTAGACCTCAGGCACCAGGATCTGTCCTAGAAGAGAACCACTTCAGCGATTTTAGACCTCAGACACCAGGATCTAGCTTAGAAGAGAACCCGTTCAGTGATTTTAGGACTCAGGCACCCAGATCTTGCTTAGAAGCGAACCACTTCTGTGATTTTAGACCTCAGACACCAGGATCTGGCTTAGAAGAGAACCACCTCAGTGATTTATACCACAGACACCAGGACCTGGCTTAGAATAGAACCAGTTCTGTGATTTTACGACTAAGGCACCCGGATCTTGCCTAGAAGAGAACCACAGATTTTAGTCCTCAGACACCAGGACCTGGCTTAGAAGAGAACCACTTCAGTGATTTTAGGACTCAGGCACCCAGATCTTGCTTAGAAGAGAACCACTTCAGTGATTTTAGACCTCAGACACCTGGATCTGTCCTAGAAGAGAACCACTTCAGTGATTTTAGACCTCAGCCACCAGGATCTGGCCTAGAAGAGAACCACTTCAGTGATTTTAGACCACAGACACCTGGATCTGGCATAGAAGAGAACCACTTCAGTGATTTTAGACCTCAGACACCAGGATCTGGGCTAAAAGAGAACCAGTTCAGTGATTTTAGACCTCAGGCACTGGGATCTGGCTTAGAAGAGAACCAGTGATTTTAGACCTCAGACACCAGGATCTGTCCTAGAAGAGAACCAGTTCAGTGGTTTTTGGACTCAGGCACCCAGATCTTGCCTAGAAGAGAACTAGTGATTTTAGACCTCAGACACCAGGATCTGGCTTAGAAGAGAACCACTTCAGAGATTTTAGACCTCAGACACCAGGATCTGGCTTAGAAGAGAACCACTTCAGTGATTTTAGACCTCAGTCATGAGTATCTGGCGCAGAGGAGAACCACTTCAGTGATTTAGACCTCAGACACCAGGATCTGGCTTAGAAGAGAACCACTTCAGTGATTTATAACTCAGACACCAGGACCTGGCTTAGAAGAGAACCAGTTCAGTGATTTTAGACCTCAGGCACCAGGATCTGTCCTAGAAGAGAACCACTTCAGTGATTTTAGACCTCAGACACCAGGATCTAGCTTAGAAGAGAACCCGTTCAGTGATTTTAGGACTCAGGCACCCAGATCTTGCTTAGAAGAGAACCACTTCTGTGATTTTAGACCTCAGACACCAGGATCTGGCTTAGAAGAGAACCACTTCAGTGATTTTAGGACTCAGGCACCCGGATCTGTCCTAGAAGAGAACCACATCAGTGATTTTATTCCTCAGGCACCAGGATCTGTCCTAGAAGAGAACCTCTTCAGAGATTTTAGACCTCAGGCACCAGGATCTGGGCTAAAAGAGAACCACTTCAGTGATTTTAGGACTAAGCCACCGGGATCTGACCTGGAAGAGAACCAGTGATTTTAGACCTCAGACACCAGGATCTGGCTTAGAAGAGAACCACTTCAGTAATTTTAGACCTCAGACAACAGGATCTAGGCCAAAAAGAAACAGTTCAGTGATTTTAGGAGTCAGGATCCCGGATCTGTCCTAGAAGAGAACCACTTCAGTAATTTTAGACCTCAGACAACAGGATCTAGGCCAAAAGAGAACCAGTTCAGTGATTTTAGGACTCAGGAACCCGGATCTGTCCTAGAAGAGAACCAGTTCAGTGATTTTAGACCTCAGACACCAGGATCTGGCTTAGAAGAGAACCACACCAGTGATTTTAGACCTCAGACACCAGGATCTGGCTTAGAAGAGAACCAGTTCAGTGATTTTAGGACTCAGGCACCCGGATCTGTCCTAGAAGAGAACCACTTCAGTGATTTTAGACCTCAGACACCAGGATCAGGCTTAGAAGAGAACCACTTCAGAGATTTTAGACCTCAGACACCAGGATCTGTCCTAGAAGAGAACCAGCTCAGTGATTTTAGACCTCAGGCACCGGGATCTGGCCTAGAAGAGAACCAGTGATTTTAGACCTCAGACACCAGGATATGGTCTAAAAGAGAACCAGTTCAGTGATTTTAGGACTCAGGCACCGGGATCTGGCCTAGAAGAGAACCAGCAATTTTGGATCTCAGACACCAGGATCTGGCTTAGAAGAGAACCACTTCAGTGATTTTAGACCTCAGGCACGGGGATCTGGACTAGAAGAGAACCACTTCAGAGATTTTAGACCTCAGACACCAGGATCTGGCTTAGAAGAGAACCACTTCAGTGATTTATACCTCAGACACCAGGACCTGGCTTAGAAGAGAACCAGTTCAGTGATTTTAGGACTCAGGCACCCAGACATTGCCTAGAAGAGAACCACAGATTTTAGACCTCAGGCACCAGGATCTGTCCCAGAAGAGAACCACTTCAGTTATTTATACCTCAGACACCAGGACCTGGCTTAGAAGAGAACCAGCTCAGTGATTTTAGGACTCAGGCACCCGGACATTGCCTAGAAGAGAACCACAGATTTTAGACCTCAGGCACCAGGATCTGTCCCAGAAGAGAACCACTTCAGTTATTTATACCTCAGACACCAGGACCTGGCTTAGAAGAGAACCAGCTCAGTGATTTTAGGACTCAGACACCAGGATCTGTCTTAGAAGAGAACCACTTCAGTGATTTTAGGACTCAGGAACCCGGATCTGTCCTAGAAGAGAACCAGTTCAGTGATTTTAGACCTCAGACACCAGGATCTGGCTTAGAAGAGAACCACTTCAGAGATTTTAGACCTCAGACACCAGGATCTGGGCTAAAAGAGAACCAGTTCAGTGATTTTAGACCTCAGACACCAGGATCTCGCCTTGAAGAGAACCAGTGATTTTAGACCTCAGACACCGGGATCTGGCTTAGAAGAGAACCACTTCAGTGATTTTAGACCTCAGACACCAGGATATGGTCTAAAAGAGAACCACTTCAGTGATTTTAGACCTCAGGCACCAGGATCTGTCCTAGAAGAGAACCACTTCCGTGATTTTAGAACTCAGACACCAGGATCTGGCTTAGAAGAGAACCCGTTCAGTGATTTTAGGACTCAGGCACCCGGATCTTGCCTAGAAGAGAACCACTTCAGTGATTGTAGACCTCAGACACCAGGATCTGGCTTAGAAGAGAACCACTTCAGTGATTTTAGGACTCAGGCACCCGGATCTGTCCTAGAAGAGAACCACTTCAGTGATTTTATTCCTCAGGCACCAGGATCTGTCCTAGAAGAGAACCACTTCAGAGATTTTAGACCTCAGGCACCAGGTTCTGGGCTAAAAGAGAACCAGTTCAATGATTTTAGACCTCAGACACCAGGATATGATCTAAAAGAGAACCAGTTCAGTGATTTTAGGACTCAGGCACCGGGATCTGACCTGGAAGAGAACCAGTGATTTTAGACCTCAGACACCAGGATCTGGCTTAGAAGAGAACCACTTCAGTGATTTTAGATCTCAGACACCAGGATATGGTCTAAAAGAGAACCAGTTCAGTGATTTTAGTACTCAGGCACCGGGATCTGACCTGGAAGAGAACCAGCGATTTTGGATCTCAGACACCAGGATCTGGGCTAGTAGAGAACCACTTCAGTGATTTATACCTCAGACACAAGGACCTGGCTTAGAAGAGAACCAGTTCAGTGATTTTAGGACTCAGGCACCCGGATCTTGCCTAGAAGAGAACCACTGATTTTAGACCTCAGCCACCAGGATCTGACGTAGAAGAGAACCACTTCAGTGATTTTAGACCTCAGTCATGAGTTTCTGGCTCAGAGGAGAACCACTTCAGTAATTTTAGTCCTCAGACACCAGGACCTGGCTTAGAAGAGAACCAGTTCAGTGATTTTAGACCTCAGGCACCAGGATCTGTCCTAGAAGAGAACCACTTCAGCGATTTTATACCTCAGACACCAGGATCTAGCTTAGAAGAGAACCCGTTCAGTGATTTTAGGACTCAGGCACCCAGATCTTGCTTAGAAGCGAACCACTTCTGTGATTTTAGACCTGAGACACCAGGATCTGGCTTAGAAGAGAACCAGTTCAGAGATTTTAGACCTCAGACTCTAGGATCTGTCCTAGAAGAGAACCAGTTCAGTGATTTTAGACCTCAGACTCTAGGATCTGGGCCAAAAGAGAACCAGTTCAGTGATTTTAGGACTCAGGCACCCGGATCTGTCCTAGAAGAGAACCACTTCAGTGATTTTAGACCTCAGACACCAGGATCAGGCTTAGAAGAGAACCACTTCAGAGATTTTAGACCTCAGACACCAGGATCTGTCCTAGAAGAGAACCAGTTCAGTGATTTTAGACCTCAGACTCTAGGATCTGGGCTAAAAGAGAACCAGTTCAGTGATTTTAGACCTCAGGCACCGGGATCTGGCCTAGAAGAGAACCAGTTCAGTGATTTTAGACCTCAGACTCTAGGATCTGGGCTAAAAGAGAACCAGTTCAGTGATTTTAGACCTCAGACACCAGGATCTGTCCTAGAAGAGAACCAGTTCAGTGATTTTAGACCTCAGACTCTAGGATCTGGGCTAAAAGAGAACCAGTTCAGTGATTTTAGACCTCAGGCACCGGGATCTGGCCTAGAAGAGAACCAGTGATTTTAGACCTCAGACACCAGGATATGGTCTAAAAGAGAACCAGTTCAGTGATTTTAGGACTCAGGCACCGGGATCTGGCCTAGAAGAGAACCACTTCAGAGATTTTAGACCTCAGACACCAGGATCTGGCTTAGAAGAGAACCACTTCAGTGATTTATACCTCAGACACCAGGACCTGGCTTAGAAGAGAACCACTTCAGTGATTTTAGGACTCAGGCACCCGGAT
Organism: Melanerpes aurifrons; assembly: GCA_011125475.1. NCBI lineage: Eukaryota > Metazoa > Chordata > Aves > Piciformes > Picidae > Melanerpes > Melanerpes aurifrons. Next base: position 178,660 of record WWNC01000197.1, on the reverse strand, counting down.
CTTGCCTAGAAGAGAACCACAGATTTTAGACCTCAGGCACCAGGATCTGTCCCAGAAGAGAACCACTTCAGTTATTTATACCTCAGACACCAGGACCTGGCTTAGAAGAGAACCACTTCAGTGATTTTAGGACTCAGGAACCCGCATCTATCCTAGAAGAGAACCAGTTCAGTGATTTTAGACCTCAGACACCAGGATCTGGGCTAAAAGAGAACCAGTTCAGTGATTTTAGACCTCAGACACCAGGATCTCGCCTAGAAGAGAACCAGTGATTTTAGACCTCAGACACCGGGATCTGGCTTAGAAGAGAACCACACCAGTGATTTTAGACCTCAGACACCAGGATCTGGCTTAGAAGAGAACCAGTTCAGTGATTTTAGGACTCAGGCACCCGGATCTGTCCTAGAAGAGAACCACTTCAGTGATTTTAGACCTCAGACACCAGGATCAGGCTTAGAAGAGAACCACTTCAGAGATTTTAGACCTCAGACACCAGGATCTGTCCTAGAAGAGAACCAGCTCAGTGATTTTAGACCTCAGGCACCGGGATCTGGCCTAGAAGAGAACCAGTGATTTTAGACCTCAGACACCAGGATATGGTCTAAAAGAGAACCAGTTCAGTGATTTTAGGACTCAGGCACCGGGATCTGGCCTAGAAGAGAACCAGCAATTTTGGATCTCAGACACCAGGATCTGGCTTAGAAGAGAACCACTTCAGTGATTTTAGACCTCAGGCACGGGGATCTGGACTAGAAGAGAACCACTTCAGAGATTTTAGACCTCAGACACCAGGATCTGGCTTAGAAGAGAACCACTTCAGTGATTTATACCTCAGACACCAGGACCTGGCTTAGAAGAGAACCAGTTCAGTGATTTTAGGACTCAGGCACCCAGACATTGCCTAGAAGAGAACCACAGATTTTAGACCTCAGGCACCAGGATCTGTCCCAGAAGAGAACCACTTCAGTTATTTATACCTCAGACACCAGGACCTGGCTTAGAAGAGAACCAGCTCAGTGATTTTAGGACTCAGGCACCCGGACATTGCCTAGAAGAGAACCACAGATTTTAGACCTCAGGCACCAGGATCTGTCCCAGAAGAGAACCACTTCAGTTATTTATACCTCGGACACCAGGACCTGGCTTAGAAGAGAACCAGCTCAGTGATTTTAGGACTCAGACACCAGGATCTGTCTTAGAAGAGAACCACTTCAGTGATTTTAGGACTCAGGAACCCGGATCTGTCCTAGAAGAGAACCAGTTCAGTGATTTTAGACCTCAGACACCAGGATCTGGCTTAGAAGAGAACCACTTCAGAGATTTTAGACCTCAGACACCAGGATCTGGGCTAAAAGAGAACCAGTTCAGTGATTTTAGACCTCAGACACCAGGATCTCGCCTTGAAGAGAACCAGTGATTTTAGACCTCAGACACCGGGATCTGGCTTAGAAGAGAACCACTTCAGTGATTTTAGACCTCAGACACCAGGATATGGTCTAAAAGAGAACCACTTCAGTGATTTTAGACCTCAGGCACCAGGATCTGTCCTAGAAGAGAACCACTTCCGTGATTTTAGAACTCAGACACCAGGATCTGGCTTAGAAGAGAACCCGTTCAGTGATTTTAGGACTCAGGCACCCGGATCTTGCCTAGAAGAGAACCACTTCAGTGATTGTAGACCTCAGACACCAGGATCTGGCTTAGAAGAGAACCACTTCAGTGATTTTAGGACTCAGGCACCCGGATCTGTCCTAGAAGAGAACCACTTCAGTGATTTTATTCCTCAGGCACCAGGATCTGTCCTAGAAGAGAACCACTTCAGAGATTTTAGACCTCAGGCACCAGGTTCTGGGCTAAAAGAGAACCAGTTCAATGATTTTAGACCTCAGACACCAGGATATGATCTAAAAGAGAACCAGTTCAGTGATTTTAGGACTCAGGCACCGGGATCTGACCTGGAAGAGAACCAGTGATTTTAGACCTCAGACACCAGGATCTGGCTTAGAAGAGAACCACTTCAGTGATTTTAGATCTCAGACACCAGGATATGGTCTAAAAGAGAACCAGTTCAGTGATTTTAGTACTCAGGCACCGGGATCTGACCTGGAAGAGAACCAGCGATTTTGGATCTCAGACACCAGGATCTGGGCTAGTAGAGAACCACTTCAGTGATTTATACCTCAGACACAAGGACCTGGCTTAGAAGAGAACCAGTTCAGTGATTTTAGGACTCAGGCACCCGGATCTTGCCTAGAAGAGAACCACTGATTTTAGACCTCAGCCACCAGGATCTGACGTAGAAGAGAACCACTTCAGTGATTTTAGACCTCAGTCATGAGTTTCTGGCTCAGAGGAGAACCACTTCAGTAATTTTAGTCCTCAGACACCAGGACCTGGCTTAGAAGAGAACCAGTTCAGTGATTTTAGACCTCAGGCACCAGGATCTGTCCTAGAAGAGAACCACTTCAGCGATTTTATACCTCAGACACCAGGATCTAGCTTAGAAGAGAACCCGTTCAGTGATTTTAGGACTCAGGCACCCAGATCTTGCTTAGAAGCGAACCACTTCTGTGATTTTAGACCTGAGACACCAGGATCTGGCTTAGAAGAGAACCAGTTCAGAGATTTTAGACCTCAGACTCTAGGATCTGTCCTAGAAGAGAACCAGTTCAGTGATTTTAGACCTCAGACTCTAGGATCTGGGCCAAAAGAGAACCAGTTCAGTGATTTTAGGACTCAGGCACCCGGATCTGTCCTAGAAGAGAACCACTTCAGTGATTTTAGACCTCAGACACCAGGATCAGGCTTAGAAGAGAACCACTTCAGAGATTTTAGACCTCAGACACCAGGATCTGTCCTAGAAGAGAACCAGTTCAGTGATTTTAGACCTCAGACTCTAGGATCTGGGCTAAAAGAGAACCAGTTCAGTGATTTTAGACCTCAGGCACCGGGATCTGGCCTAGAAGAGAACCAGTTCAGTGATTTTAGACCTCAGACTCTAGGATCTGGGCTAAAAGAGAACCAGTTCAGTGATTTTAGACCTCAGACACCAGGATCTGTCCTAGAAGAGAACCAGTTCAGTGATTTTAGACCTCAGACTCTAGGATCTGGGCTAAAAGAGAACCAGTTCAGTGATTTTAGACCTCAGGCACCGGGATCTGGCCTAGAAGAGAACCAGTGATTTTAGACCTCAGACACCAGGATATGGTCTAAAAGAGAACCAGTTCAGTGATTTTAGGACTCAGGCACCGGGATCTGGCCTAGAAGAGAACCACTTCAGAGATTTTAGACCTCAGACACCAGGATCTGGCTTAGAAGAGAACCACTTCAGTGATTTATACCTCAGACACCAGGACCTGGCTTAGAAGAGAACCACTTCAGTGATTTTAGGACTCAGGCACCCGGATCTTGCCTAGAAGAGAACCACAGATTTTAGACCTCAGGCACCAGGATCTGTCCCAGAAGAGAACCACTTCAGTTATTTATACCTCAGACACCAGGACCTGGCTTAGAAGAGAACCACTTCAGTGATTTTAGGACTCAGGAACCCGCATCTATCCTAGAAGAGAACCAGTTCAGTGATTTTAGACCTCAGACACCAGGATCTGGGCTAAAAGAGAACCAGTTCAGTGATTTTAGACCTCAGACACCAGGATCTCGCCTAGAAGAGAACCAGTGATTTTAGACCTCAGACACCGGGATCTGGCTTAGAAGAGAACCACTTCAGTGATTTTAGACCTCAGACACCAGGATATGGTCTAAAAGAGAACCACTTCAGTGATTTTAGACCTCAGGCACCAGGATCTGTCCTAGAAGAGAACCAGCGATTTTGGATCTCAGACACCAGGATCTGGGCTAGTAGAGAACCACTTCAGTGATTTATACCTCAGACACAAGGACCTGGCTTAGAAGAGAACCAGTTCAGTGATTTTAGGACTCAGGCACCCGGATCTTGCCTAGAAGAGAACCACTGATTTTAGACCTCAGCCACCAGGATCTGACGTAGAAGAGAACCACTTCAGTGATTTTAGACCTCAGTCATGAGTTTCTGGCTCAGAGGAGAACCACTTCAGTAATTTTAGTCCTCAGACACCAGGACCTGGCTTAGAAGAGAACCAGTTCAGTGATTTTAGACCTCAGGCACCAGGATCTGTCCTAGAAGAGAACCACTTCAGCGATTTTAGACCTCAGACACCAGGATCTAGCTTAGAAGAGAACCCGTTCAGTGATTTTAGGACTCAGGCACCCAGATCTTGCTTAGAAGCGAACCACTTCTGTGATTTTAGACCTCAGACACCAGGATCTGGCTTAGAAGAGAACCACCTCAGTGATTTATACCACAGACACCAGGACCTGGCTTAGAATAGAACCACTTCTGTGATTTTACGACTAAGGCAACCGGATCTTGCCTAGAAGAGAACCACAGATTTTAGACCTCAGACACCAGGATCTGGCTTAGAAGAGAACCACTTCAGTAATTTTAGACCTCAGACAACAGGATCTAGGCCAAAAGAGAACCAGTTCAGTGATTTTAGGACTCAGGAACCCGGATCTGTCCTAGAAGAGAACCACTTCAGTGATTTTAGACCTGAGACACCAGGATCTGGCTTAGAAGAGAACCACACCAGTGATTTTAGACCTCAGACACCAGGATCTGGGCCAAAAGAGAACCAGTTCAGTGATTTTAGGACTCAGGCACCCGGATCTGTCCTAGAAGAGAACCACTTCAGTGATTTTAGACCTGAGACACCAGGATCTGGCTTAGAAGAGAACCAAACCAGTGATTTTAGACCTCAGACACCAGGATCTGGGCCAAAAGAGAACCAGTTCAGTGATTTTAGGACTCAGGCACCCGGATCTGTCCTAGAAGAGAACCACTTCAGAGATTTTAGACCTCAGACACCAGGATCTGTCCTAGAAGAGAACCAGTTCAGTGATTTTAGACCTCAGACTCTAGGATCTGGGCTAAAAGAGAACCAGTTCAGTGATTTTAGACCTCAGACACCAGGATCTGGCCTAGAAGAGAACCAGTTCAGTGATTTTAGACCTCAGACACCAGGATCTGGGCTAAAAGAGAACCAGTTCAGTGATTTTAGACCTCAGACACCAGGATCTGTCCTAGAAGAGAACCAGTTCAGTGATTTTAGACCTCAGACTCTAGGATCTGGGCTAAAAGAGAACCAGTTCAGTGATTTTAGACCTCAGGCACCGGGATCTGGCCTAGAAGAGAACCAGTGATTTTAGACCTCAGACACCAGGATATGGTCTAAAAGAGAACCAGTTCAGTGATTTTAGGACTCAGGCACCGGGATCTGGCCTAGAAGAGAACCACTTCAGAGATTTTAGACCTCAGACACCAGGATCTGGCTTAGAAGAGAACCACTTCAGTGATTTATACCTCAGACACCAGGACCTGGCTTAGAAGAGAACCACTTCAGTGATTTTAGGACTCAGGCACCCGGATCTTGCCTAGAAGAGAACCACAGATTTTAGACCTCAGGCACCAGGATCTGTCCCAGAAGAGAACCACTTCAGTTATTTATACCTCAGACACCAGGACCTGGCTTAGAAGAGAACCACTTCAGTGATTTTAGGACTCAGGAACCCGGATCTATCCTAGAAGAGAACCAGTTCAGTGATTTTAGACCTCAGACACCAGGATCTGGCTTAGAAGAGAACCACTTCAGAGATTTTAGACCTCAGACACCAGGATCTGGGCTAAAAGAGAACCAGTTCAGTGATTTTAGACCTCAGACACCAGGATCTCGCCTAGAAGAGAACCAGTGATTTTAGACCTCAGACACCGGTATCTGGCTTAGAAGAGAACCACTTCAGTGATTTTAGACCTCAGACACCAGGATATGGTCTAAAAGAGAACCACTTCAGTGATTTTAGACCTCAGGCACCAGGATCTGTCCTAGAAGAGAACCACTTCAGTGATTTTAGAACTCAGACACCAGGATCTGGCTTAGAAGAGAACCACTTCAGCGATTTTATACCTCAGACACCAGGACCTGGCTTAGAAGAGAACCAGTTCAGTGATTTTAGGACTCAGGCACCCGGATCTTGCCTAGAAGAGAGCCACTGATTTTAGACGTCAGACACCAGGATCTGGCTTAGAAGAGAACCACTTCAGTAATTTTAGACCTCAGACAACAGGATCTAGGCCAAAAGACAACCAGTTCAGTGATTTTAGGACTCAGGAACCCGGATCTGTCCTAGAAGAGAACCACTTCAGTGATTTTAGACCTGAGACACCAGGATCTGGCTTAGAAGAGAACCACACCAGTGATTTTAGACCTCAGACACCAGGATCTGGGCCAAAAGAGAACCAGTTCAGTGATTTTAGGACTCAGGCACCCGGATCTGTCCTAGAAGAGAACCACTTCAGTGATTTTAGACCTGAGACACCAGGATCTGGCTTAGAAGAGAACCACACCAGTGATTTTAGACCTCAGACACCAGGATCTGGGCCAAAAGAGAACCAGTTCAGTGATTTTAGGACTCAGGAACCCGGATCTGTCCTAGAAGAGAACCACTTCAGTGATTTTAGACCTGAGACACCAGGATCTGGCTTAGAAGAGAACCACACCAGTGATTTTAGACCTCAGACACCAGGATCTGGGCCAAAAGAGAACCAGTTCAGTGATTTTAGGACTCAGGCACCCGGATCTGTCCTAGAAGAGAACCACTTCAGTGATTTTAGACCTGAGACACCAGGATCTGGCTTAGAAGAGAACCACACCAGTGATTTTAGACCTCAGACACCAGGATCTGTCCTAGAAGAGAACCAGTTCAGTGATTTTAGACCTCAGACTCTAGGATCTGGGCTAAAAGAGAACCAGTTCAGTGATTTTAGACCTCAGGCACCGGGATCTGGCCTAGAAGAGAACCAGTTCAGTGATTTTAGACCTCAGACACCAGGATCTGGGCTAAAAGAGAACCAGTTCAGTGATTTTAGACCTCAGACACCAGGATCTGTCCTAGAAGAGAACCAGTTCAGTGATTTTAGACCTCAGACTCTAGGATCTGGGCTAAAAGAGAACCAGTTCAGTGATTTTAGACCTCAGGCACCGGGATCTGGCCTAGAAGAGAACCAGTGATTTTAGACCTCAGACACCAGGATATGGTCTAAAAGAGAACCAGTTCAGTGATTTTAGGACTCAGGCACCGGGATCTGGCCTAGAAGAGAACCACTTCAGAGATTTTAGACCTCAGACACCAGGATCTGGCTTAGAAGAGAACCACTTCAGTGATTTATACCTCAGACACCAGGACCTGGCTTAGAAGAGAACCAGTTCAGTGATTTTAGGACTCAGGCACCGGGATCTGGCTTAGAAGAGAATCACTTCAGTGATTTTAGACCTCAGTCTCCAGGATCTGGCTTAGAAGAGAACCACTTCAGTGATTTTAGGACTCAGGCACCCGGATCTATCCTAGAAGAGAACCACTTCAGTGATTTTAGAAGTCAGTCACCAGGATCTGGCTTAGAAGAGAATCACTTCAGTGATTTTATACCTCAGACGCCAGGATGTGGGCTAAAAGAGAACCAGTTCAGTGATTTTAGACCTCAGGCACCGGGATCTGGCCTAGAAGAGAACCAGTGATTTTAGACCTCAGACACCGGGATCTTGCCTAGAAGACAACCAGTTCAGTGATTTTAGACCTCAGACACCAGGATCTGGCTTAGAAGACAACCACTTCAGTGATTTTAGTCCTCAGACACCAGGATCTGGGCTAAAAGAGAACCAGTTCAGTGATTTTAGACCTCAGACACCAGGATCTGGGCTAAAAGAGAACCAGTTCAGTGATTTTAGACCTCAGGCACCGGGATCTGTCCTAGAAGAGAACTAGTGATTTTAGACCTCAGACACCGGGATCTGGCTTAGAGGAGAACCAGTTCAGTGATTTTAGACCTCAGACACCAGGATCTGGGCTAAAAGAGAACCAGTTCAGTGATTTTAGGACTCAGGCACAGGGATCTGGCCTAGAAGAGAACCAGCGATTTTGGGTCTCAGACACCAGGATCTGGCTTAGAAGAGAACCACTTCAGTGATTTTAGACCTCAGGCACCAGGATCTGTCCCAGAAGAGAACCACTTCAGTTATTTATACCTCAGACACCAGGACCTGGCTTAGAAGAGAACCACTTCAGTGATTTTAGGACTCAGGAACCCGGATCTATCCTAGAAGAGAACCAGTTCAGTGATTTTAGACCTCAGACACCAGGATCTGGCTTAGAAGAGAACCACTTCAGAGATTTTAGACCTCAGACACCAGGATCTGGCCTAGAAGAGAACCAGTGATTTTAGACCTCAGACACCGGTATCTGGCTTAGAAGAGAACCACTTCAGTGATTTTAGACCTCAGACACCAGGATATGGTCTAAAAGAGAACCACTTCAGTGATTTTAGACCTCAGGCACCAGGATCTGTCCTAGAAGAGAACCACTTCAGTGATTTTAGAACTCAGACACCAGGATCTGGCTTAGAAGAGAACCACTTCAGAGATTTTATACCACAGACACCAGGACCTGGCTTAGAATAGAACCAGTTCAGTGATTTTAGGACTCAGGCACCCGGATCTTGCCTAGAAGAGAGCCACTGATTTTAGACCTCAGACACCAGGATCTGGCCTAGAAGAGAACCACTTCAGTGATTTATACCTCAGACACCAGGACCTGGCTTAGAAGAGAACCAGTTCAGTGATTTTAGGACTCAGGCACCGGGATCTGGCTTAGAAGAGAATCACTTCAGTGATTTTAGACCTCAGTCTCCAGGATCTGGCTTAGAAGAGAACCACTTCAGTGATTTTAGGACTCAGGCACCCGGATCTATCCTAGAAGAGAACCACTTCAGTGATTTTAGAAGTCAGTCACCAGGATCTGGCTTAGAAGAGAATCACTTCAGTGATTTTATACCTCAGACGCCAGGATGTGGGCTAAAAGAGAACCAGTTCAGTGATTTTAGACCTCAGGCACCGGGATCTGGCCTAGAAGAGAACCAGTGATTTTAGACCTCAGACACCGGGATCTTGCCTAGAAGACAACCAGTTCAGTGATTTTAGACCTCAGACACCAGGATCTGGCTTAGAAGACAACCACTTCAGTGATTTTAGTCCTCAGACACCAGGATCTGGGCCAAAAGAGAACCAGTTCAGTGATTTTAGACCTCAGACACCAGGATCTGGGCTAAAAGAGAACCAGTTCAGTGATTTTAGACCTCAGGCACCGGGATCTGTCCTAGAAGAGAACTAGTGATTTTAGACCTCAGACACCGGGATCTGGCTTAGAGGAGAACCAGTTCAGTGATTTTAGACCTCAGACACCAGGATCTGGGCTAAAAGAGAACCAGTTCAGTGATTTTAGGACTCAGGCACAGGGATCTGGCCTAGAAGAGAACCAGCGATTTTGGGTCTCAGACACCAGGATCTGGCTTAGAAGAGAACCACTTCAGTGATTTTAGACCTCAGGCACCAGGATCTGTCCTAGAAGAGAACCAGTTCTGTGATTTTAGACCTCAGACACCAGGATATGGTCTAAAAGAGAACCAGTTCATGTGATTTTAGACCTCAGACACCAGGATCTCGCTTAGAAGAGAAACACTTCAGTGATTTTAGGACTCAGGCACCGGGATCTGGCCTAGAAGAGAACCAGCGATTTTGGATCTCAGACACCAGGATCTGGCTTAGAAGAGAACCACTTCAGTGATTTTAGACCTCAGGCACCAGGATCTCTGCTAGAAGAGAACCACTTCAGTGATTTTAGGCCTCAGACACCAGGATCTCGCTTAGAAGAGAACCACTTCAGTGATTTTAGACCTCAGACACCAGGATGTGGGCTAAAAGAGAACCAGTTCAGTCATTTTAGACCTCAGGCACGGGGATCTGGCCTAGAAGAGAACCACTTCAGAAATTTTAGACCTCAGACACCAGGATCTGGCTTAGAAGAGAACCACTTCAGTGATTTATACCTCAGACACCAGGACCTGGCTTAGAAGAGAACCAGTTCAGTGATTTTAGGACTCAGGCACCCGGATCTTTCCTAGAAGAGAACCACAGATTTTAGACCTCAGGCACCAGGATCTGGCTTAGAAGAGAACCACTTCAGTGATTTCAGACCTCAGACACCAGGATCTGTCCCAGAAGAGAACCACTTCAGTTATTAATACCTCAGACACCAGGACCTGGCTTAGAAGAGAACCAGCTCAGTGATTTTAGCACTCAGGAACCCGGATCTGTCCTAGAAGAGAACCACTTCAGTGATTTTAGACCTCAGGCACCGGGATCTGTCCTAGAAGAGAACCACTTCAGTGATTTTAGACCTCAGGCACCAGGATCTGGCTTAGAAGAAAACCACTTCAGTGATTTTAGACCTCAGACACCAGGATCTGACGTAGAAGAGAACCACTTCAGTGATTTTATTCCTCAGGCACCAGGATCTGTCCTAGAAGAGAACCACTTCAGAGATTTTAGACCTCAGACACCAGGATCTGGGCTAAAAGAGAACCAGTTCAATGATTTTAGACCTCAGACACCAGGATCTGGGCTAAAAGAGAACCAGTTCAATGTTTTTAGACCTCAGACACCAGGATATGGTCTCCAGCGCGTGGCTGAGGAGAGAGGAGGCAGCTTGAGCTTGAGCAGCGCAGCTCTGGGAGTTTGGCTTTTGGCTTTGATTCCCTTGCTTTTCAGGCGGTAAGGGGCTGGTGGCTTGAGGCTTCCCGAAGAGAGGAGGAGGGGCAGGGGGCTCAGACTGCCTACTTGCCGGAGGGCACTGACGCAGCTGGGGGAGGGGTTGCCGCGGAGACCGCGCGCAAACCAAACAGAACCCAGCGCGTGGCTGAGGAGAGAGGGGGCAGCTTGAGCTTGAGCAGCGCAGCTCGGCTTCTCACCGACAGGGGAAAAAAAAAAAAAAAAAAAAAAAAAAAAAAAAAAAAAGCCGTGTGGAGAGGGTGGTTACTGCAAGATGGTCACCACTAGAGCAAAGGCTAGCAGAAGGACAGTGGGCACCCAAACAGAGACCACCCACAAGCATGCAGATGTTCAGGTAGGTGGCTGCAGTGAGTGCTGGAGCCTGGCACTCGATATGGAGGCTGGAGGGAGCAGCTGTTTCAGGTGTGAGCAGGTCAGTGATCTGATGAGCATGGTGGTCAAACTAAAAGAAGAGGTGGAAAGGCTAAGAGCTAGAAGAGATGGTGAGCAGAAAATTGACGATTCCCATAACGTAATCTCTTCTAAACCAGAACAGGGGGTAACACTTAGGGGAACAGGGAGTTTGATACCTCCCCAGAAGCAAGATTCTCAACCTCCCTGTAGTAACCCACATGAGCAGGGCCAATGGGAACAGGTCTCTGCCCGACGGAAGAAGTGCAAACAAAGGAAGTCTGCTCCTGTGAGCAGCACGCTGCCTCCAGTGCAGTTACAGAACAGGTATGAGGCTCTGCAGGAGGAACAGGTCATTGGTGAGGCTGAGGACTCAAGAAGGTCAGAAGCTGTACCAATGACAGGTTGCCTCAGGCCAGCCATCAAAACTTACCCAGAAAAGAAACCTCGCAGGGTCATCGTCATAGGAGACTCCCTACTGAGGGGGAACAGAGGGCCCAATATGCAGACCAGACCAATTTCATAGAGCGGTCAGCTGCCTCCCTGGTGCCCAAGTAAAAGACGTTGTAGATAGAATTCCCAACCTCGTGAGTCCTTCAGACTACTACCCACTGCTGGTCTTTCAGGTGGGCAGTGATGATGTAACAATGAGAGGCTCACAATCTATTAAAAAGACTTCAGAACTTTAGGGCAAATGCTAAAGGGATCAGGGGCTCAAGTCGTGTTCTCAGCCATCCCTCTAACGTCAGCAATGGATGAGGACACACTGAGGAAGGGCCGACAGATCAATTCATGGCTCAGGGGCTGGTGCCATCGACAGGGCTTTGGGTTCCACAATCATGGATTGGTTTTCAAGGCACCTGAGCTGAAAACAACTCATGGGACACACTTGTCCCAGAGTGGGATAAGAATACTGGGGCAGGAATTGGCAGGGCTCATTGATAGGGCTTTAAACTAGATTTGAAGGGGAAGGGGTTTATAGTCTCCTGCTGGCTGGTGACAAACAGAGGGGCAGCTCACCAGCAGTAGAGAGAAGGAGAGATGGTAAGGGCTCTCAACTTGCTGCCCTGAGGCAAGCCACGAATGATCCATCAGGACATTCTGTGGAAACCGAGGGGAATTGGCACAAGAGGAGGACAGGGCCAGCCCAGCTGAAGTGCTTCTATGCGAATGCGCGCAGCTTGGGCAACAAACAGGATGAGTTAAGGGCCACTGTGCTGCTGGGATGCCACGACATAGTGGCTGTTACTGAAACTTGGTGGGATGAATCCCATGACTGGGATGTAGGCATAGATGGATATAAACTCTTTAGGAAGGATAGGCAGGGAAGGAGAGGAGGAGGTGTTGCCCTCTATGTCAATAGCCAGTTGGAATCAGTGGAGCTCCAACTGGGGAGGGATGATGAGCTAGTTGAGAGCGTATGGGTTAAAATTAAAGGCAGGACAGGGGAAGGAGATATTACTGTGGGGGTCTCCTACAGGCCACCTGACCAGCAGATCCAAGCAGGTGAGGCCCTCCATAGGCAAATAGAAGCGGCTTCCAGGTCACAAGCCCTGGTCCTCATGGGTGATTTCAACCACCCGGACATCTGCTGGAGGGACAACACAGCAAGGCACCAGCAATCCAGGATGTTCCTGGACTGCATAGAAGACAACTTCCTCCTCCAAATGGTAGAGGAACCAACAAGAAATGGTGCTATGCTGGACCTTGTTCTCACCAACAGGGAAGGGCTGGTAAGCAATGTGAGGCTCAGAGATGGCCTTGGCTGCAGTGACCATGAAGCAGTTGAATTTAACATCCTCAGGGCAATCAGGAGGAAGTATTCCAAGCTCACGACCCTAGACTTTAGGCGTGCAGATTTTGATCGCTTCAGGGATCTGCTAGCCAAAGTGTCGTGGGACAAAGCCCTGGAGGGAAGAGGGACCCAGGATAGCTGGTCAATATTCAAGGACCACCTCCTCTGTGTCCAGGAGCTCTGTGTACCAACAAAGAGAAAAGCAGGTAAGAATGCTAGGAGGCCTGCCTGGATGGGCAAGGAGCTACTGGACACACTAGTACTTAAAAGGAAACTCTACAGGAAGTGGAGAGAAGGACAGGTAGAACAGGGGGAATATAAGGAAGCTGCCCGAGCAGCGAGAGTCCTGGTTAGGAAAGCCAAAGCAGAGTTTGAATTGAATCTAGCCAGGGAGATTAGAGGGAACACTAAGAACTTTTACAGGTATATTAATGGGAAGAAGAAGACTAGGGAAGGTGTGGGCCCCTCAGAAAGGAAAATGGTGACATGGTCACAAGTGATGAGGAAAAGGCTGAGGTACTTAATAACTTCTTTACCTCAGTCTTCACTGCAAGGGCCTCTAGCCACACTCCTGATGTTATGGAAGTCAAAGCCAGGGATGGGGAGGAAGAACTGCCCATTGTAAGTGCAGATCAGGTTCGTGATCATCTGAAGAACCTGAAAGTGTTCAAGTCCATGGGACCCGACGGGATACACCCACGGGTACTGAGAGAACTGGCAGATGAGGTTGCTAAACCCCTCTCTGTTATATTTCAAAAGTCATGGCAATCTGGTGAAGTCCCCACGGACTGGAAAAGGGGAAACATTGCCCCCATCTTCAAAAAGGGTAAGAAGGAGGAACCAGGGAAGTACAGGCCAGTCAGTCTCACCTCTGTGCCTGGAAAGATCATGGAGCAGATCCTCCTGGAGTCACTACTTGCTCAAAAGAATAGTGAAGAGGTAATTGGGAACAGGCAGCATGGCTTTGCCAAGGGCAAATCCTGCCTGACCAACCTGGTGGCCTTCTATGAGCAGGTGACAACATTAATAGATGAGGGGCGAGCAACTGATGTCATTTACCTAGACCTGAGCAAAGCCTTTGACACTGTCCCGCACCACATCCTGGTCTCCAAACTGGTGACACATGGGTTTGATGGGTGGACCACTAGATGGATAAGGAACTGGCTTGATGGCCGCACCCAAAGAGTGGCTGTCAATGGGTCCATGTCCCAGTGGAGGCCAGTGACAAGCGGAGTCCCTCAGGGATCAGTCCTGGGACCTGTCTTGTTCAACATCTTTGTGGGTGACATGGACAGTGGCATTGAGTGCACCCTCAGCAAGTTTGCTGATGACACCAAGCTGTGTGGTGCAGCAGACACACTGGAGGGAAGGGAGGCCATCCAGAGGGACCTTGACAGGCTGGAGAGGTGGGCACAAGCCAACCTCATGAAGTTCAATAAGAGCAAGTGCAGGGTCCTGCATCTGGGTCGAGGCAATCCCAGGCACAAATACAGGCTGGGCAGTGACTGGCTGGAAAGTAGCCCTGAGGAGAGAGACTTGGGGGTGCTGGTGGACAAAAAGCTCAACATGAGCTCCCAATGTGCACTTGCAGCCCGCAAGGCCAATCAGATCCTGGGCTGCATCAGGAGAAGTGTGGCTAGCAGGTCGAGGGAGGTGATCCTCCCCTCTACTCAGCCCTGGTGAGACCCCACCTGGAGTACTGTGTCCAGTTCTGGAGCCCCTATTACAAGAGGGATGTGGAGGTGCTGGAACGTGTCCAGAGAAGGGCCACAAGGATGATCAGAGGGCTGGAGCACCTCTCCTATGAGAGCAGACTGAAGGAGTTGGGGCTGTTCAGTCTGCAGAAGAGAAGGCTCCGAGGTGACCTAATTGTGGCCTTCCAGTATCTGAAGGGGGCCTACAGGAAGGCTGGGGAGGGACTGCTCAGGATGTCAGGTAGTGATAGGACTAGGGGGAATGGAATGAAGCTGGAGGTGGGGAGATTCAGGCTGGATGTGAGGAGGAGGTTCTTCACCATGAGAGTGGTGAGACCCTGGAATGGGTTGTCCAGGGAGGTGGTCGAGGCCCCGTCCCTGGGGGTGTTTAAGACCAGGCTGGATGAGGCTCTGTCCAGCCTGATCTAGTGTGGGGTTTCCCTGCCCATGGCAGGGGGGTTGGAACTAGATGATCCTTGTGGTCCCTTCCAACCCTGAATGAAACTATGAAACTATGAAACTATGAAAAGAGAACCAGTTCAGTGATTTTAGGACTCAGGCACCGGGATCTGGCCTAGAAGAGAACCAGCGATTTTGGATCTCAGACACCAGGATCTGGGCTAGTAGAGAACCACTTCAGTGATTTATACCTCAGACACAAGGACCTGGCTTAGAAGAGAACCAGTTCAGTGATTTTAGGACTCAGGCACCCGGATCTTGCCTAGAAGAGAACCAGTTCAGTGATTTTAGGACTCAGACACCAGGATCTGGTCTAAAAGAGAACCACTGATTTTAGACCTCAGCCACCAGGATCTGACGTAGAAGAGAACCACTTCAGTGATTTTAGACCTCAGACACCAGGATCTGGATTAGAAGAGAACCACTTCAGTGATTTTAGGACTCAGGCACCCGGATCTGTCCTAGAAGAGAACCACTTCAGTGATTTTAGACAACAGACACCTGGATCTGGCATAGAAGAGAACCACTTCAGTGATTTTAGACCTCAGACACCAGGATCTGGGCTAAAAGAGAACCAGTTCAGTGATTTTAGACCTCAGGCACTGGGATCTGGCTTAGAAGAGAACCAGTGATTTTAGACCTCAGACACCAGGATCTGTCCTAGAAGAGAACCAGTTCAGTGATTTTTGGACTCAGGCACCCGGATCTTGCCTAGAAGAGAACTAGTGATTTTAGACCTCAGACACCAGGATCTGGCTTAGAAGAGAACCACTTCAGAGATTTTAGACCTCAGACACCAGGACCTGGCCTAGAAGAGAACCACTTCAGTGATTTTAGACCTCAGACACCAGGATCTAGCTTAGAAGAGAACCCGTTCAGTGATTTTAGGACTCAGGCACCCAGATCTTGCTTAGAAGAGAACCACTTCTGTGATTTTAGACCTCAGACACCAGGATCTGGCTTAGAAGAGAACCACGTCAGTGATTTTAGGACTCAGGCACCAGGATCTGTCCTAGAAGAGAACCAGTTCAGTGATTTTAGGACTCAGGCACCGGGATCTGACCTGGAAGAGAACCAGTGATTTTAGACCTCAGACACCAGGATCTGGCTTAGAAGAGAACCACTTCAGTGATTTTAGATCTCAGACACCAGGATATGGTCTAAAAGAGAACCAGTTCAGTGATTTTAGGACTCAGGCACCGGGATCTGGCCTAGAAGAGAACCAGCGATTTTGGATCTCAGACACCAGGATCTGGGCTAGTAGAGAACCACTTCAGTGATTTATACCTCAGACACAAGGACCTGGCTTAGAAGAGAACCAGTTCAGTGATTTTAGGACTCAGGCACCCGGATCTTGCCTAGCAGAGAACCACTGATTTTAGACCTCAGCCACCAGGATCTGACGTAGAAGAGAACCACTTCAGTGATTTTAGACCTCAGTCATGAGTTTCTGGCTCAGAGGAGAACCACTTCAGTAATTTTAGTCCTCAGACACCAGGACCTGGCTTAGAAGAGAACCAGTTCAGTGATTTTAGACCTCAGGCACCAGGATCTGTCCTAGAAGAGAACCACTTCAGCGATTTTAGACCTCAGACGCCAGGATCTAGCTTAGAAGAGAACCACTTCAGTAATTTTAGACCTCAGACAACAGGATCTAGGCCAAAAAAGAACCAGTTCAGTGATTTTAGGAGTCAGGAACCCGGATCTGTCCTAGAAGAGAACCACTTCAGTAATTTTAGACCTCAGACAACAGGATCTAGGCCAAAAGAGAACCAGTTCAGTGATTTTAGGACTCAGGAACCCGGATCTGTCCTAGAAGAGAACCAGTTCAGTGATTTTAGACCTCAGACACCAGGATCTGGCTTAGAAGAGAACCACACCAGTGATTTTAGACCTCAGACACCAGTATCTGGGCCAAAAGAGAACCAGTTCAGTGATTTTAGGACTCAGGCACCCGGATCTTGCCTAGAAGATAACCACTTCAGTGATTGTAGACCTCAGACACCAGGATCTGGCTTAGAAGAGAACCACTTCAGTGATTTTAGGACTCAGGCACCCGGATCTGTCCTAAAAGAGAACCACTTCAGTGATTTTAGACCTCAGACACCAGGATCTGTCCTAGAAGAGAACCACTTCAGTGATTTTAGACCTCAGACTCTAGGATCTGGGATAAAAGAGAACCAGTTCAGTGATTTTAGACCTCAGGCACCTGGATCTGGCCTAGAAGAGAACCAGTGATTTTAGACCTCTGACACCAGGATATGGTCTAAAAGAGAACCAGTTCAGTGATTTTAGGACTCAGGCACCGGGATCTGGCCTAGAAGAGAACCAGCAATTTTGGATCTCAGACACCAGGATCTGGCTTAGAAGAGAACCACTTCAGTGATTTTAGACCTCAGACACCAGGATCTGGGCTAAAAGAGAACCAGTTCAGTCATTTTAGACCTCAGGCACGGGGATCTGGACTAGAAGAGAACCACTTCAGAGATTTTAGACCTCAGACACCAGGATCTGGCTTAGAAGAGAACCACTTCAGTGATTAATACCTCAGACACCAGGACCTGGCTTAGAAGAGAACCAGTTCAGTGATTTTAGGACTCAGGCACCCGGACCTTGCCTAGAAGAGAACCACAGATTTTAGACCTCAGGCACCAGGATCTGTCCCAGAAGAGAACCACTTCAGTTATTTATACCTCAGACACCAGGACCTGGCTTAGAAGAGAACCAGCTCAGTGATTTTAGGACTCAGACACCAGGATCTGTCTTAGAAGAGAACCACTTCAGTGATTTTAGGACTCAGGAACCCGGATCTGTCCTAGAAGAGAACCAGTTCAGTGATTTTAGACCTCAGACACCAGGATGTGGCTTAGAAGAGAACCACTTCAGAGATTTTAGACCTCAGGCACCAGGATCTGTCCTAGAAGAGAACCAGTTCAGTGATTTTAGACCTCAGACACCAGGATCTCGCCTAGAAGAGAACCAGTGATTTTAGACCTCAGACACCGGGATCTGGCTTAGAAGAGAACCAGTTCAGTGATTTTAGACCTCAGACACCAGGATCTGTCCTAGAAGAGAACCACTTCAGTGATTTTAGAACTCAGACACCAGGATCTGGCTTAGAAGAGAACCCGTTCAGTGATTTTAGGACTCAGGCACCCGGATCTTGCCTAGAAGAGAACCACTTCAGTGATTGTAGACCTCAGACACCAGGATCTGGCTTAGAAGAGAACCCGTTCAGTGATTTATAACTCAGACACCAGGACCTGGCCTAGAAGAGAACCACTTCAGTGATTTTATTCCTCAGGCACCAGGATCTGTCCTAGAAGAGAACCACTTCAGAGATTTTAGACCTCAGGCACCAGGATCTGGGCTAAAAGAGAACCAGTTCAATGATTTTAGACCTCAGGCACCAGGATATGGTCTAAAAGAGAACCAGTTCAGTGATTTTAGGACTCAGGCACCGGGATCTGACCTGGAAGAGAACCAGTGATTTTAGACCTCAGACACCAGGATCTGGCTTAGAAGAGAACCACTTCAGTGATTTTAGATCTCAGACACCAGGATATGGTCTAAAAGAGAACCAGTTCAGTGATTTTAGGACTCAGGCACCGGGATCTGACCTGGAAGAGAACCAGCGATTTTGGATCTCAGACACCAGGATCTGGGCTAGTAGAGAACCACTTCAGTGATTTATACCTCAGACACAAGGACCTGGCTTAGAAGAGAACCAGTTCAGTGATTTTAGGACTCAGGCACCCGGATCTTGCCTAGAAGAGAACCACTGATTTTAGACCTCAGCCACCTGGATCTGACGTAGAAGAGAACCACTTCAGTGATTTTAGACCTCAGTCATGAGTTTCTGGCTCAGAGGAGAACCACTTCAGTAATTTTAGTCCTCAGACACCAGGACCTGGCTTAGAAGAGAACCAGTTCAGTAATTTTAGTCCTCAGACACCAGGACCTGGCTTAGAAGAGAACCACTTCAGCGATTTTAGACCTCAGACACCAGGATCTGGCTTAGAAGAGAACCCGTTCAGTGATTTTAGGACTCAGGCACCCAGATCTTGCTTAGAAGCAAACCACTTCTGTGATTTTAGACCTCAGACACCAGGATCTGGCTTAGAAGAGAACCACCTCAGTGATTTATACCACAGACACCAGGACCTGGCTTAGAATAGAACCAGTTCTGTGATTTTACGACTAAGGCACCCGGATCTTGCCTAGAAGAGAACCACAGATTTTAGACCTCAGACACCAGGATCTGGCTTAGAAGAGAACCACTTCAGTAATTTTAGACCTCAGACAACAGGATCTAGGCCAAAAGAGAACCAGTTCAGTGATTTTAGGACTCAGGAACCCGGATCTGTCCTTGAAGAGAACCAGTTCAGTGATTTTAGACCTCAGACACCAGGATCTGGCTTAGAAGAGAACCACACCAGCGATTTTAGACCTCAGACACCAGGATCTGGGCCAAAAGAGAACCAGTTCAGTGATTTTAGGACTCAGGCACCCGGATCTTGCCTAGAAGAGAACCACTTCAGTGATTGTAGACCTCAGACACCAGGATCTGGCTTAGAAGAGAACCACTTCAGTGATTTTAGGACTCAGGAACCCGGATCTGTCCTAGAAGAGAACCACTTCAGTGATTTTAGACCTCAGACACCAGGATCAGGCTTAGAAGGGAACCACTTCAGAGATTTTAGACCTCAGACACCAGGATCTGTCCTAGAAGAGAACCAGTTCAGTGATTTTAGACCTCAGACTCTAGGATCTGGGCTAAAAGAGAACCAGTTCAGTGATTTTAGACCTCAGGCACCGGGATCTGGCCTAGAAGAGAACCAGTTCAGTGATTTTAGACCTCAGACTCTAGGATCTGGGCTAAAAGAGAACCAGTTCAGTGATTTTATACCTCAGACACCAGGATCTGTCCTAGAAGAGAACCAGTTCAGTGATTTTAGACCTCAGACTCTAGGATCTGGGCTAAAAGAGAACCAGTTCAGTGATTTTAGACCTCAGGCACCGGGATCTGGCCTAGAAGAGAACCAGTGATTTTAGACCTCAGACACCAGGATATGGTCTAAAAGAGAACCAGTTCAGTGATTTTAGGACTCAGGCACCGGGATCTGGCCTAGAAGAGAACCAGCAATTTTGGATCTCAGACACCAGGATCTGGCTTAGAAGAGAACCACTTCAGTGATTTTAGACCTCAGACACCAGGATCTGGGCTAAAAGAGAACCAGTTCAGTCATTTTAGACCTCAGGCACGGGGATCTGGACTAGAAGAGAACCACTTCAGAGATTTTATTCCTCAGGCACCAGGATCTGTCCTAGAAGAGAACCACTTCAGTGATTTATACCTCAGACACCAGGACCTGGCTTAGAAGAGAACCAGTTCAGTGATTTTAGGACTCAGGCACCCGGACCTTGCCTAGAAGAGAACCACAGATTTTAGACCTCAGGCACCAGGATCTGTCCCAGAAGAGAACCACTTCAGTTATTTATACCTCAGACACCAGGATCTGTCTTAGAAGAGAACCACTTCAGTGATTTTAGGACTCAGGAACCCGGATCTGTCCTAGAAGAGAACCAGTTCAGTGATTTTAGACCTCAGACACCAGGATCTGGCTTAGAAGAGAACCACTTCAGAGATTTTAGACCTCAGACACCAGGATCTGGGCTAAAAGAGAACCAGTTCACTGATTTTAGACCTCAGACACCAGGATCTCGCCTTGAAGAGAACCAGTGATTTTAGACCTCAGACACCGGGATCTGGCTTAGAAGAGAACCACTTCAGTGATTTTAGACCTCAGACACCAGGATATGGTCTAAAAGAGAACCACTTCAGTGATTTTAGACCTCAGGCACCAGGATCTGTCCTAGAAGAGAACCACTTCCGTGATTTTAGAACTCAGACACCAGGATCTGGCTTAGAAGAGAACCCGTTCAGTGATTTTAGGACTCAGGCACCCGGATCTTGCCTAGAAGAGAACCACTTCAGTGATTGTAGACCTCAGACACCAGGATCTGGCTTAGAAGAGAACCACTTCAGTGATTTTAGGACTCAGGCACCCGGATCTGTCCTAGAAGAGAACCACTTCAGTGATTTTATTCCTCAGGCACCAGGATCTGTCCTAGAAGAGAACCACTTCAGAGATTTTAGACCTCAGGCACCAGGATCTGGGCTAAAAGAGAACCAGTTCAATGATTTTAGACCTCAGACACCAGGATATGGTCTAAAAGAGAACCAGTTCAGTGATTTTAGGACTCAGGCACCGGGATCTGACCTGGAAGAGAACCAGTGATTTTAGACCTCAGACACCAGGATCTGGCTTAGAAGAGAACCACTTCAGTGATTTTAGATCTCAGACACCAGGATATGGTCTAAAAGAGAACCAGTTCAGTGATTTTAGGACTCAGGCACCAGGATCTGACCTGGAAGAGAACCAGAGATTTTGGATCTCAGACACCAGGATCTGGGCTAGTAGAGAACCACTTCAGTGATTTATACCTCAGACACAAGGACCTGGCTTAGAAGAGAACCAGTTCAGTGATTTTAGGACTCAGGCACCCGGATCTTGCCTAGAAGACAACCACTGATTTTAGGCCTCAGCCACCACGATCTGACGTAGAAGAGAACCACTTCAGAGATTTTAGACCTCAGTCATGAGTTTCTGGCTCAGAGGAGAACCACTTCAGTAATTTTAGTCCTCAGACACCAGGACCTGGCTTAGAAGAGAACCAGTTCAGTGATTTTAGACCTCAGGCACCAGGATCTGTCCTAGAAGAGAACCACTTCAGTGATTTTAGACCTCAGTCATGAGTTTCTGGCTCAGAGGAGAACCACTTCAGTAATTTTAGTCCTCAGACACCAGGACCTGGCTTAGAAGAGAACCAGTTCAGTGATTTTAGACCTCAGGCACCAGGATCTGTCCTAGAAGAGAACCACTTCAGCGATTTTAGACCTCAGACACCAGGATCTAGCTTAGAAGAGAACCCGTTCAGTGATTTTAGGACTCAGGCACCCAGATCTTGCTTAGAAGAGAACCACTTCTGTGATTTTAGACCTCAGACACCAGGATCTGGCTTAGAAGAGAACCACCTCAGTGATTTATACCACAGACACCAGGACCTGGCTTAGAATAGAACCAGTTCTGTGATTTTACGACTAAGGCACCCGGATCTTGCTTAGAAGAGAACCACAGATTTTAGACCTCAGACACCAGGATCTGGCTTAGAAGAGAACCACTTCAGTAATTTTAGACCTCAGACAACAGGATCTAGGCCAAAAGAGAACCAGTTCAGTGATTTTAGGACTCAGGAACCCGGATCTGTCCTAGAAGAGAACCACTTCAGTGATTTTAGACCTCAGACACCAGGATCTGGCTTAGAAGAGAACCACACCAGTGATTTTAGACCTCAGACACCAGGATCTGGGCCAAAAGAGAACCAGTTCAGTGATTTTAGGACTCAGGCACCCGGATCTTGCCTAGAAGAGAACCACTTCAGTGATTGTAGACCTCAGACACCAGGATCTGGCTTAGAAGAGAACCACTTCAGTGATTTTAGACCTCAGACACCAGGATCAGGCTTAGAAGAGAACCACTTCAGAGATTTTAGACCTCAGACACCAGGATCTGTCCTAGAAGAGAACCACTTCAGTGATTTTAGACCTCAGACTCTAGGATCTGGGCTAAAAGAGAACCAGTTCAGTGATTTTAGACCTCAGACACCAGGATCTGTCCTAGAAGAGAACCAGTTCAGTGATTTTAGACCTCAGACTCTAGGATCTGGGCTAAAAGAGAACCAGTTCAGTGATTTTAGACCTCAGGCACCGGGATCTGTCCTAGAAGAGAACCAGTTCAGTGATTTTAGACCTCAGACTCTAGGATCTGGGCTAAAAGAGAACCAGTTCAGTGATTTTAGACCTCAGACACCAGGATCTGTCCTAGAAGAGAACCAGTTCAGTGATTTTAGACCTCAGACTCTAGGATCTGGGCTAAAAGAGAACCAGTTCAGTCATTTTAGACCTCAGGCACGGGGATCTGGACTAGAAGAGAACCACTTCAGAGATTTTATTCCTCAGGCACCAGGATCTGTCC
Organism: Melanerpes aurifrons; assembly: GCA_011125475.1. NCBI lineage: Eukaryota > Metazoa > Chordata > Aves > Piciformes > Picidae > Melanerpes > Melanerpes aurifrons. The sequence goes on along the minus strand of WWNC01000197.1, from coordinate 155,511 downwards.
TAGAAGAGAACCACTTCAGTGATTTATACCTCAGACACCAGGACCTGGCTTAGAAGAGAACCAGCTCAGTGATTTTAGACCTCAGGCACCGGGATCTGTCCTAGAAGAGAACCAGTTCAGTGATTTTAGACCTCAGACTCTAGGATCTGGGCTAAAAGAGAACCAGTTCAGTGATTTTAGGTCTCAGGCACCCGGACCTTGCCTAGAAGAGAACCACAGATTTTAGACCTCAGGCACCAGGATCTGGCTTAGAAGAGAACCATTTCAGTTATTTATACCTCAGACACCAGGACCTGGCTTAGAAGAGAACCAGCTCAGTGATTTTAGGACTCAGACACCAGGATCTGTCTTAGAAGAGAACCACTTCAGTGATTTTAGGACTCAGGAACCCGGATCTGTCCTAGAAGAGAACCAGTTCAGTGATTTTAGACCTCAGACACCAGGATCTGGATTAGAAGAGAACCACTTCAGAGATTTTAGACCTCAGACACCAGGATCTGGGCTAAAAGAGAACCAGTTCAGTGATTTTAGACCTCAGACACCAGGATCTCGCCTAGAAGAGAACCAGTGATTTTAGACCTCAGACACCGGGATCTGGCTTAGAAGAGAACCAGTTCAGTGATTTTAGACCTCAGACACCAGGATATGGTCTAAAAGAGAACCACTTCAGTGATTTTAGACCTCAGGCACCAGGATCTGTCCTAGAAGAGAACCACTTCAGTGATTTTAGAACTCAGACACCAGGATCTGGCTTAGAAGAGAACCCGTTCAGTGATTTTAGGACTCAGGCACCCGGATCTTGCCTAGAAGAGAACCACTTCAGTGATTTTATTCCTCAGGCACCAGGATCTGTCCTAGAAGAGAACCACTTCAGAGATTTTAGACCTCAGGCACCAGGATCTGGGCTAAAAGAGAACCAGTTCAATGATTTTAGACCTCAGACACCAGGATATGGTCTAAAAGAGAACCAGTTCAGTGATTTTAGGACTCAGGCACCGGGATCTGACCTGGAAGAGAACCAGAGATTTTGGATCTCAGACACCAGGATCTGGGCTAGTAGAGAACCACTTCAGTGATTTATACCTCAGACACAAGGACCTGGCTTAGAAGAGAACCAGTTCAGTGATTTTAGGACTCAGGCACCGGATCTTGCCTAGAAGAGAACCACTGATTTTAGACCTCAGCCACCAGGATCTGACGTAGAAGAGAACCACTTCAGTGATTTTAGACCTCAGTCATGAGTTTCTGGCTCAGAGGAGAACCACTTCAGTAATTTTAGTCCTCAGACACCAGGACCTGGCTTAGAAGAGAACCAGTTCAGTGATTTTAGACCTCAGGCACCAGGATCTGTCCTAGAAGAGAACCACTTCAGCGATTTTAGACCTCAGACACCAGGATCTAGCTTAGAAGAGAACCCGTTCAGTGATTTTAGGACTCAGGCACCCAGATCTTGCTTAGAAGCGAACCACTTCTGTGATTTTAGACCTCAGACACCAGGATCTGGCTTAGAAGAGAACCACCTCAGTGATTTATACCACAGACACCAGGACCTGGCTTAGAATAGAACCAGTTCTGTGATTTTACGACTAAGGCACCCGGATCTTGCTTAGAAGAGAACCACAGATTTTAGACCTCAGACACCAGGATCTGGCTTAGAAGAGAACCACTTCAGTAATTTTAGACCTCAGACACCAGGATCTGGGCCAAAAGAGAACCAGTTCAGTGATTTTAGGACTCAGGCACCCGGATCTGTCCTAGAAGAGAACCACTTCAGTGATTTTAGACCTCAGACACGAGGATCTGGCTTAGAAGAGAACCACACCAGTGATTTTAGACCTCAGACACCAGGATCTGGGCCAAAAGAGAACCAGTTCAGTGATTTTAGGACTCAGGCACCCGGATCTTGCCTAGAAGAGAACCACTTCAGTGATTGTAGACCTCAGACACCAGGATCTGGCTTAGAAGAGAACCACTTCAGTGATTTTAGGACTCAGGAACCCGGATCTGTCCTAGAAGAGAACCACTTCAGTGATTTTAGACCTCAGACACCAGGATCAGGCTTAGAAGAGAACCACTTCAGAGATTTTAGACCTCAGACACCAGGATCTGTCCTAGAAGAGAACCACTTCAGTGATTTTAGACCTCAGACTCTAGGATCTGGGCTAAAAGAGAACCAGTTCAGTGATTTTAGACCTCAGGCACCGGGATCTGGCCTAGTAGAGAACCAGTTCAGTGATTTTAGACCTCAGACTCTAGGATCTGGGCTAAAAGAGAACCAGTTCAGTGATTTTAGACCTCAGACACCAGGATCTGTCCTAGAAGAGAACCAGTTCAGTGATTTTAGACCTCAGACTCTAGGATCTGGGCTAAAAGAGAACCAGTTCAGTGATTTTAGACCTCAGGCACCGGGATCTGGCCTAGAAGAGAACCAGTGATTTTAGACCTCAGACACCAGGATATGGTCTAAAAGAGAACCAGTTCAGTGATTTTAGGACTCAGGCACCGGGATCTGGCCTAGAAGAGAACCAGCAATTTTGGATCTCAGACACCAGGATCTGGCTTAGAAGAGAACCACTTCAGTGATTTTAGACCTCAGACACCAGGATCTGGGCTAAAAGAGAACCAGTTCAGTCATTTTAGACCTCAGACACCAGGACCTGGCTTAGAAGAGAACCAGTTCAGTGATTTTAGGACTCAGGCACCCGGACCTTGCCTAGAAGAGAACCACAGATTTTAGACCTCAGGCACCAGGATCTGTCCCAGAAGAGAACCACTTCAGTTATTTATACCTCAGACACCAGGACCTGGCTTAGAAGAGAACCAGCTCAGTGATTTTAGGACTCAGACACCAGGATCTGTCTTAGAAGAGAACCACTTCAGTGATTTTAGGACTCAGGAACCCGGATCTGTCCTAGAAGAGAACCAGTTCAGTGATTTTAGACCTCAGACACCAGGATCTGGCTTAGAAGAGAACCACTTCAGAGATTTTAGACCTCAGACACCAGGATCTGGGCTAAAAGAGAACCAGTTCAGTGATTTTAGACCTCAGACACCAGGATCTCGCCTAGAAGAGAACCAGTGATTTTAGACCTCAGACACCGGGATCTGGCTTAGAAGAGAACCAGTTCAGTGATTTTAGACCTCAGACACCAGGATATGGTCTAAAAGAGAACCACTTCAGTGATTTTAGACCTCAGGCACCAGGATCTGTCCTAGAAGAGAACCACTTCAGTGATTTTAGAACTCAGACACCAGGATCTGGCTTAGAAGAGAACCCGTTCAGTGATTTTAGGACTCAGGCACCCGGATCTTGCCTAGAAGAGAACCACTTCAGTGATTGTAGACCTCAGACACCAGGATCTGGCTTAGAAGAGAACCACTTCAGTGATTTTAGGACTCAGGCACCCGGATCTGTCCTAGAAGAGAACCACTTCAGTGATTGTAGACCTCAGACACCAGGATCTGGCTTAGAAGAGAACCACTTCAGTGATTTTAGGACTCAGGCACCCGGATCTGTCCTAGAAGAGAACCACTTCAGTGATTTTATTCCTCAGGCACCAGGATCTGTCCTAGAAGAGAACCACTTCAGAGATTTTAGACCTCAGGCACCAGGATCTGGGCTAAAAGAGAACCAGTTCAATGATTTTAGACCTCAGACACCAGGATATGGTCTAAAAGAGAACCAGTTCAGTGATTTTAGGACTCAGGCACCGGGATCTGACCTGGAAGAGAACCAGTGATTTTAGACCTCAGACACCAGGATCTGGCTTAGAAGAGAACCACTTCAGTGATTTTAGATCTCAGACACCAGGATATGGTCTAAAAGAGAACCAGTTCAGTGATTTTAGGACTCAGGCACCGGGATCTGACCTGGAAGAGAACCAGCGATTTTGGATCTCAGACACCAGGATCTGGGCTAGTAGAGAACCACTTCAGTGATTTATACCTCAGACACAAGGACCTGGCTTAGAAGAGAACCAGTTCAGTGATTTTAGGACTCAGGCACCCGGATCTTGCCTAGAAGAGAACCACTGATTTTAGACCTCAGCCACCAGGATCTGACGCTTAAGAGAACCACTTCAGTGATTTTAGACCTCAGTCATGAGTTTCTGGCTCAGAGGAGAACCACTTCAGTAATTTTAGTCCTCAGACACCAGGACCTGGCTTAGAAGAGAACCAGTTCAGTGATTTTAGACCTCAGGCACCAGGATCTGTCCTAGAAGAGAACCACTTCAGCGATTTTAGACCTCAGACACCAGGATCTAGCTTAGAAGAGAACCCGTTCAGTGATTTTAGGACTCAGGCACCCAGATCTTGCTTAGAAGCGAACCACTTCTGTGATTTTAGACCTGAGACACCAGGATCTGGCTTAGAAGAGAACCACCTCAGTGATTTATACCACAGACACCAGGACCTGGCTTAGAATAGAACCAGTTCTGTGATTTTACGACTAAGGCACCCGGATCTTGCCTAGAAGAGAACCACAGATTTTAGACCTCAGACACCAGGATCTGGCTTAGAAGAGAACCACTTCAGTAATTTCAGACCTCAGACAACAGGATCTAGGCCAAAAGAGAACCAGTTCAGTGATTTTAGGACTCAGGAACCCGGATCTGTCCTAGAAGAGAACCAGTTCAGTGATTTTAGACCTCAGACACGAGGATCTGGCTTAGAAGAGAACCACACCAGTGATTTTAGACCTCAGACACCAGGATCTGGGCCAAAAGAGAACCAGTTCAGTGATTTTAGGACTCAGGCACCCGGATCTTGCCTAGAAGAGAACCACTTCAGTGATTGTAGACCTCAGACACCAGGATCTGGCTTAGAAGAGAACCACTTCAGTGATTTTAGGACTCAGGAACCCGGATCTGTCCTAGAAGAGAACCACTTCAGTGATTTTAGACCTCAGACACCAGGATCAGGCTTAGAAGAGAACCACTTCAGAGATTTTAGACCTCAGACACCAGGATCTGTCCTAGAAGAGAACCACTTCAGTGATTTTAGACCTCAGACTCTAGGATCTGTCCTAGAAGAGAACCAGTTCAGTGATTTTAGACCTCAGACTCTAGGATCTGGGCTAAAAGAGAACCAGTTCAGTGATTTCTGGCCTCAGGCACCGGGATCTGGCCTAGAAGAGAACCAGTGATTTTAGACCTCAGACACCAGGATATGGTCTAAAAAAGAACCAGTTCAGTGATTTTAGGACTCAGGCACCGGGATCTGGCCTAGAAGAGAACCACTTCAGTGATTTATACCTCAGACACCAGGACCTGGCTTAGAAGAGAACCACTTCAGTGATTTTAGGACTCAGACACCCGGATCTTGCCTAGAAGAGAACCAGTTCAGTGATTTTAGACCTCAGACACCAGGATATGGTCTAAAAGAGAACCAGTTCAGTGATTTTAGGACTCAGGCACCGGGATCTGGCCTGGAAGAGAACCAGCGATTTTGGATCTCAGACACCAGGATCTGGGCTAGTAGAGAACCACTTCAGTGATTTATACCTCAGACACAAGGACCTGGCTTAGAAGAGAACCAGTTCAGTGATTTTAGGACTCAGGCACCCGGATCTCGCCTAGAAGAGAACCAGTTCAGTGATTTTAGGACTCAGACACCAGGATCTGGTCTAAAAGAGAACCACTGATTTTAGACCTCAGCCACCAGGATCTGACGTAGAAGAGAACCACTTCAGTGATTTTAGACCTCAGTCATGAGTTTCAGGCTCAGAGGAGAACCACTTCATTAATTTTAGAACTCAGACACCAGGACCTGGCTTAGAAGAGAACCACTTCAGTGATTTTAGACCTCAGGCACCAGGATCTGTCCTAGAAGAGAACCACTGCAGCGATTTTAGACCTCAGACACGAGGATCTAGCTTAGAAGAGAACCCGTTCAGTGATTTTAGGACTCAGGCACCCAGATCTTGCTTAGAAGAGAACCACTTCTGTGATTTTAGACCTCAGACACCAGGATCTGGCTTAGAAGAGAACCACCTCAGTGACTTATACCACAGACACCAGGAAGTGGCTTAGAATAGAACCAGTTCTGTGATTTTACGACTAAGGCACCCGGATCTTGCCTAGAAGAGAACCACAGATTTTAGACCTCAGACACCGGGATCTGGCTTAGAAGAGAACCACTTCAGTAATTTTAGACCTCAGACAACAGGATCTAGGCCAAAAAAGAACCAGTTCAGTGATTTTAGGAGTCAGGAACCCGGATCTGTCCTAGAAGAGAACCAGTTCAGTGATTTTAGACCTCAGACACCTGGATGTGGCTTAGAAGAGAACCACACCAGTGATTTTAGACCTCAGACACCAGGATCTGGGCCAAAAGAGAACCAGTTCAGTGATTTTAGGCCTCAGGCACCCGGATCTTGCCTAGAAGAGAACCACTTCAGTGATTGTAGACCTCACACACCAGGATCTGGCTTAGAAGAGAACCACTTCAGTGATTTTAGGACTCAGGCACCCGGATCTGTCCTAGAAGAGAACCACTTCAGTGATTTTAGACCTCAGACACCAGGATCAGGCTTAGAAGAGAACCACTTCAGAGATTTTAGACCTCAGACACCAGGATCTGTCCTAGAAGAGAACCACTTCAGCGATTTTAGACCTCAGACACCAGGACCTGACTTAGAAGAGAACCAGTTCAGTGATTTTAGGACTCAGGCACCCGGATCTTGCCTAGAAGAGAACCACAGATTTTAGACCTCAGGCACCAGGATCTGGCTTAGAAGAGAACCGCTTCAGTGATTTCAGACCTCAGACACCAGGATCTGTCCCAGAAGAGAACCACTTCAGTTATTTATACCTCAGACACCAGGACCTGGCTTAGAAGAGAACCAGCTCAGTGATTTTAGGACTCAGACACCAGGATCTGGCTTAGAAGAGAACCACTTCAGTGATTTTAGGACTCAGGCACCCGGATCTGTCCTAGAAGGGAACCACTTCAGTGATTTTAGACCTCAGACACCAGGATCAGGCTTAGAAGAGAACCACTTCAGAGATTTTAGACCTCAGACACCAGGATCTGTCCTAGAAGAGAACCACTTCAGCGATTTTAGACCTCAGACACCAGGACCTGGCTTAGAAGAGAACCAGTTCAGTGATTTTAGGACTCAGGCAACCAGATCTTGCTTAGAAGCGAACCACTTCTGTGATTTTAGACCTCAGACACCAGGATCTGGCTTAGAAGAGAACCACCTCAGTGATTTATACCACAGACACCAGGACCTGGCTTAGAATAGAACCAGTTCTGTGATTTTACGACTAAGGCACCCGGATCTTGCCTAGAAGAGAACCACAGATTTTAGACCTCAGACACCAGGATCTGGCTTAGAAGAGAACCACTTCAGTAATTTTAGACCTCAGACAACAGGATCTAGGCCAAAAGAGAACCAGTTCAGTGATTTTAGGACTCAGGAACCCGGATCTTGCCTAGAAGAGAACCACTTCAGTGATTGTAGACCTCAGACACCAGGATCTGGCTTAGAAGAGAACCACTTCAGTGATTTTAGGACTCAGGAACCCGGATCTGTCCTAGAAGAGAACCACTTCAGTGATTTTAGACCTCAGACACCAGGATCAGGCTTAGAAGAGAACCACTTCAGAGATTTTAGACCTCAGACACCAGGATCTGTCCTAGAAGAGAACCAGTTCAGTGATTTTAGACCTCAGACTCTAGGATCTGTCCTAGAAGAGAACCAGTTCAGTGATTTTAGACCTCAGACTCTAGGATCTGGGCTAAAAGAGAACCAGTTCAGTGATTTTTGGCCTCAGGCACCGGGATCTGGCCTAGAAGAGAACCAGTGATTTTAGACCTCAGACACCAGGATATGGTCTAAAAAAGAACCAGTTCAGTGATTTTAGGACTCAGGCACCGGGATCTGGCCTAGAAGAGAACCACTTCAGTGATTTATACCTCAGACACCAGGACCTGGCTTAGAAGAGAACCACTTCAGTGATTTTAGGACTCAGACACCCGGATCTTGCCTAGAAGAGAACCAGTTCAGTGATTTTAGACCTCAGACACCAGGATATGGTCTAAAAGAGAACCAGTTCAGTGATTTTAGGACTCAGGCACCGGGATCTGGCCTAGAAGAGAACCAGCGATTTTGGATCTCAGACACCAGGATCTGGGCTAGTAGAGAACCACTTCAGTGATTTATACCTCAGACACAAGGACCTGGCTTAGAAGAGAACCAGTTCAGTGATTTTAGGACTCAGGCACCCGGATCTCGCCTAGAAGAGAACCAGTTCAGCGATTTTAGGACTCAGACACCAGGATCTGGTCTAAAAGAGAACCACTGATTTTAGACCTCAGCCACCAGGATCTGACGTAGAAGAGAACCACTTCAGTGATTTTAGACCTCAGTCATGAGTTTCAGGCTCAGAGGAGAACCACTTCATTAATTTTAGAACTCAGACACCAGGACCTGGCTTAGAAGAGAACCACTTCAGTGATTTTAGACCTCAGGCACCAGGATCTGTCCTAGAAGAGAACCACTTCAGCGATTTTAGACCTCAGACACGAGGATCTAGCTTAGAAGAGAACCCGTTCAGTGATTTTAGGACTCAGGCACCCAGATCTTGCTTCAAAGAGAACCACTTCTGTGATTTTAGACCTCAGACACCAGGATCTGGCTTAGAAGAGAACCACCTCAGTGACTTATACCACAGACACCAGGAAGTGGCTTAGAATAGAACCAGTTCTGTGATTTTACGACTAAGGCACCCGGATCTTGCCTAGAAGAGAACCACAGATTTTAGACCTCAGACACCGGGATCTGGCTTAGAAGAGAACCACTTCAGTAATTTTAGACCTCAGACAACAGGATCTAGGCCAAAAAAGAACCAGTTCAGTGATTTTAGGAGTCAGGAACCCGGATCTGTCCTAGAAGAGAACCAGTTCAGTGATTTTAGACCTCAGACACCAGGATGTGGCTTAGAAGAGAACCACACCAGTGATTTTAGACCTCAGACACCAGGATCTGGGCCAAAAGAGAACCAGTTCAGTGATTTTAGACCTCAGACTCTAGGATCTGTCCTAGAAGAGAACCAGTTCAGTGATTTTAGACCTCAGACTCTAGGATCTGGGCTAAAAGAGAACCAGTTCAGTGATTTTTGGCCTCAGGCACCGGGATCTGGCCTAGAAGAGAACCAGTGATTTTAGACCTCAGACACCAGGATATGGTCTAAAAAAGAACCAGTTCAGTGATTTTAGGACTCAGACACCAGGACCTGGCTTAGAAGAGAACCACTTCAGTGATTTTAGGACTCAGACACCCGGATCTTGCCTAGAAGAGAACCAGTTCAGTGATTTTAGACCTCAGACACCAGGATATGGTCTAAAAGAGAACCAGTTCAGTGATTTTAGGACTCAGGCACCGGGATCTGGCCTAGAAGAGAACCAGCGATTTTGGATCTCAGACACCAGGATCTGGGCTAGTAGTGAACCACTTCAGTGATTTATACCTCAGACACAAGGACCTGGCTTAGAAGAGAACCAGTTCAGTGATTTTAGGACTCAGGCACCCGGATCTCGCCTTAGAAGAGAACCAGTTCAGTGATTTTAGGACTCAGACACCAGGATCTGGTCTAAAAGAGAACCACTGATTTTAGACCTCAGCCACCAGGATCTGACGTAGAAGAGAACCACTTCAGTGATTTTAGACCTCAGTCATGAGTTTCAGGCTCAGAGGAGAACCACTTCATTAATTTTAGAACTCAGACACCAGGACCTGGCTTAGAAGAGAACCACTTCAGTGATTTTAGACCTCAGGCACCAGGATCTGTCCTAGAAGAGAACCACTTCAGCGATTTTAGACCTCAGACACGAGGATCTAGCTTAGAAGAGAACCCGTTCAGTGATTTTAGGACTCAGGCACCCAGATCTTGCTTAGAAGAGAACCACTTCTGTGATTTTAGACCTCAGACACCAGGATCTGGCTTAGAAGAGAACCACCTCAGTGACTTATACCACAGACACCAGGAAGTGGCTTAGAATAGAACCAGTTCTGTGATTTTACGACTAAGGCACCCGGATCTTGCCTAGAAGAGAACCACAGATTTTAGACCTCAGACACCGGGATCTGGCTTAGAAGAGAACCACTTCAGTAATTTTAGACCTCAGACAACAGGATCTAAGCCAAAAAAGAACCAGTTCAGTGATTTTAGGAGTCAGGAACCCGGATCTGTCCTAGAAGAGAACCAGTTCAGTGATTTTAGACCTCAGACACCAGGATGTGGCTTAGAAGAGAACCACACCAGTGATTTTAGACCTCAGACACCAGGATCTGGGCCAAAAGAGAACCACTTCAGTGATTTTAGGCCTCAGGCACCCGGATCTTGCCTAGAAGAGAACCACTTCAGTGATTGTAGACCTCACACACCAGGATCTGGCTTAGAAGAGAACCACTTCAGTGATTTTAGGACTCAGGCACCCGGATCTGTCCTAGAAGAGAACCACTTCAGTGATTTTAGACCTCAGACACCAGGATCAGGCTTAGAAGAGAACCACTTCAGAGATTTTAGACCTCAGACACCAGGATCTGTCCTAGAAGAGAACCACTTCAGTGATTTTAGACCTCAGACACCAGGATCAGGCTTAGAAGAGAACCACTTCAGAGATTTTAGACCTCAGACACCAGGATCTGTCCTAGAAGAGAACCACTTCAGCGATTTTAGACCTCAGACACCAGGACCTGGCTTAGAAGAGAACCAGTTCAGTGATTTTAGGACTCAGGCACCCGGATCTTGCCTAGAAGAGAACCACAGATTTTAGACCTCAGGCACCAGGATCTGGCTTAGAAGAGAACCGCTTCAGTGATTTCAGACCTCAGACACCAGGATCTGTCCCAGAAGAGAACCACTTCAGTTATTTATACCTCAGACACCAGGACCTGGCTTAGAAGAGAACCAGCTCAGTGATTTTAGGACTCAGACACCAGGATCTGGCTTAGAAGAGAACCACTTCAGTGATTTTAGGACTCAGGCACCCGGATCTGTCCTAGAAGAGAACCACTTCAGTGATTTTAGACCTCAGACACCAGGATCAGGCTTAGAAGAGAACCACTTCAGAGATTTTAGAACTCAGACACCAGGATCTGTCCTAGAAGAGAACCACTACAGCGATTTTAGACCTCAGACACCAGGACCTGGCTTAGAAGAGAACCAGTTCAGTGATTTTAGGACTCAGGCACCCGGATCTTGCCTAGAAGAGAACCACAGATTTTAGACCTCAGGCACCAGGATCTGGCTTAGAAGAGAACCGCTTCAGTGATTTCAGACCTCAGACACCAGGATCTGTCCCAGAAGAGAACCACTTCAGTTATTTATACCTCAGACACCAGGACCTGGCTTAGAAGAGAACCAGCTCAGTGATTTTAGGACTCAGACACCAGGATCTGTCTTAGAAGAGAACCACTTCAGTGATTTTAGGACTCAGGAACCCGGATCTGTCCTAGAAGAGAACCAGTTCAGTGATTTTAGACCTCAGACACCAGGATCTGGCTTAGAAGAGAACCACTTCAGAGATTTTAGACCTCAGACACCAGGATCTGGGCTAAAAGAGAACCAGTTCAGTGATTTTAGACCTCAGACACCGGGATCTCGCCTAGAAGAGAACCAGTGATTTTAGACCTCAGACACCGGGATCTGGCTTAGAAGAGAACCACTTCAGTGATTTTAGACCTCAGACACCAGGATATGGTCTAAAAGAGAACCACTTCAGTGATTTTAGACCTCAGGCACCAGGATCTGTCCTAGAAGAGAACCACTTCAGTGATTTTAGAACTCAGACACCAGGATCTGGCTTAGAAGAGAACCACTTCAGTGATTTTAGGACTCAGGCACCCGGATCTTGCCTAGAAGAGAACCACTTCAGTGATTGTAAACCTCAGACACCAGGATCTGGCTTAGAAGAGAACCACTTCAGTGATTTTAGACCTCAGACACCGGGATCTGGCTTAGAAGAGAACCACTTCAGTGATTTTAGACCTCAGACACCAGGATATGGTCTAAAAGAGAACCACTTCAGTGATTTTAGACCTCAGGCACCAGGATCTGTCCTAGAAGAGAACCACTTCAGTGATTTTAGAACTCAGACACCAGGATCTGGCTTAGAAGAGAACCACTTCAGTGATTTTAGGACTCAGGCACCCGGATCTTGCCTAGAAGAGAACCACTTCAGTGATTGTAGACCTCAGACACCAGGATCTGGCTTAGAAGAGAACCACTTCAGTGATTTTAGGACTCAGGCACCCGGATCTGTCCTAGAAGAGAACCACTTCAGTGATTGTAGACCTCAGACACCAGGATCTGGCTTAGAAGAGAACCACTTCAGAGATTTTATACCTCAGACACCAGGACCTGGCTTAGAAGAGAACCAGTTTAGTGATTTTAGGACTCAGGCACCCGGATCTTGCCTAGAAGAGAGCCACTGATTTTAGACCTCAGACACCAGGATCTGGCTTAGAAGAGAACCACTTCAGTGATTTATACCTCAGACACCAGGACCTGGCTTAGAAGAGAACCAGTTCAGTGATTTTAGACCTCAGTCACCAGGATCTGGCTTAGAAGAGAACCAGTTCAGTGATTTTAGGACTCAGGCACCGGGATCTGGCCTAGAAGAGAACCAGCGATTTTGGATCTCAGACACCAGGATCTGGGCTAGTAGAGAACCACTTCAGTGATTTATACCTCAGACACAAGGACCTGGCTTAGAAGAGAACTAGTTCAGTGATTTTAGGACTCAGGCACCGGGATCTGGCTTAGAAGAGAACCCCCTCAGTGATTTTAGACCTCAAACACCAGGATCTGGCTTAGAAGAGAACCAGTTCAGTGATTTTAGGACTCAGGCAACGGGATATGGCCTAGAAGAGAACCAGCGATTTTGGGTCTCAGACACCAGGATCTGGCTTAGAAGAGAACCACTTCAGTGATTTTAGACCTCAGGCACCAGGATCTGTCCTAGAAGAGAACCAGTTCAGTGCTTTTAGACCTCAGACACCAGGATCTCACCTAGAAGAGAACCAGTGATTTTAGACCTCAGACACCGGGATCTGGCTCAGAAGAGAACCACTTCAGTGATTTTAGACCTCAGACACCAGGATATGGTCTAAAAGAGAACCACTTCAGTGATTTTAGACCTCAGGCACCAGGATCTGTCCTAGAAGAGAACCACTTCAGTGATTTTAGAACTCAGACACCAGGATCTGGCTTAGAAGAGAACCACTTCAGTGATTTTAGGACTCAGGCACCCGGATCTTGCCTAGAAGAGAACCACTTCAGTGATTGTAGACCTCAGACACCAGGATCTGGCTTAGAAGAGAACCACTTCAGTGATTTTAGACCTCAGACACCGGGATCTGGCTTAGAAGAGAACCACTTCAGTGATTTTAGACCTCAGACACCAGGATATGGTCTAAAAGAGAACCACTTCAGTGATTTTAGACCTCAGGCACCAGGATCTGTCCTAGAAGAGAACCACTTCAGTGATTTTATTCCTCAGGCACCAGGATCTGTCCTAGAAGAGAACCACTTCAGTGATTTTAGGACTCAGGCACCCGGATCTTGCCTAGAAGAGAACCACTTCAGTGATTGTAGACCTCAGACACCAGGACCTGGCTTAGAAGAGAACCACTTCAGTGATTTTAGACCTCAGACACCAGGATCTGGGCTAGTAGAGAACCACTTGAGTGATTTATACCTCAGACACAAGGACCTGGCTTAGAAGAGAACCAGTTCAGTGATTTTAGGACTCAGGCACCCGGGTCTGGCTTAGAAGAGAACCACTTCAGTGATTTTAGACCTCAGTCACCAGGATCTGGCTTAGAAGAGAACCAGTTCAGTGATTTTAGGACTCAGGCACCCGGATCTGGGCTAAATGAGAACCACTTCAGTGATTTTAGGACTCAGGCACCGGGATCTGGCCTAGAAGAGAACATGCGATTTTGGGTCTCAGACACCAGGATCTGGCTTAGAAGAGAACCACTTCAGAGATTTTAGACCTCAGGCACCGGGATCTGGCCTAGAAGAGAACCAGCGATTTTGGGTCTCAGACACCAGGATCTGGCTTAGAAGAGAACCACTTCAGAGATTTTAGACCTCAGACACCAGGATCTGGGCTAAAAGAGAACCAATTCAGTGATTTTAGACCTCAGACACCAGGATCTGGCCTAGAAGAGAACCAGTGATTTTAGACCTCAGACACCGGGATCTGGCTTAGAAGAGAACCACTTCAGCGATTTTAGACCTCAGACACCAGGATATGGTCTAAAAGAGAACCACTTCAGTGATTTTAGACCTCAGGCACCAGGATCTGTCCTAGAAGAGAACCACTTCAGTGATTTTAGAACTCAGACACCAGGATCTGGCTTAGAAAAGAACCCGTTCAGTGATTTTAGGACTCAGGCACCCGGATCTTGCCTAGAAGAGAACCACTTCAGTGATTGTAGACCTCAGACACCAGGATCTGGCTTAGAAGAGAACCACATCAGTGATTTTAGGACTCAGGCACCCGGATCTGTCCTAGAAGAGAACCACTTCAGTGATTGTAGACCTCAGACACCAGGATCTGGCTTAGAAGAGAACCACTTCAGAGATTTTATACCTCAGACACCAGGACCTGGCTTAGAAGAGAACCAGTTCAGTGATTTTAGGACTCAGGCACCCGGATCTTGCCTAGAAGAGAGCCACTGATTTTAGACCTCAGACACCAGGATCTGGCTTAGAAGAGAACCACTTCAGTGATTTATACCTCAGACACCAGGACCTGGCTTAGAAGAGAACCAGTTCAGTGATTTTAGACCTCAGTCACCAGGATCTGGCTTAGAAGAGAACCACTTCAGTGATTTTAGACCTCAGTCACCAGGATCTGGCTTAGAAGAGAACCAGTTCAGTGATTTTAGGACTCAGGCACCGGGATCTGGCCTAGAAGAGAACCAGCGATTTTGGATCTCAGACACCAGGATCTGGCCTAGAAGAGAACCACTTCAGTGACTTATACCTCAGACACAAGGACCTGGCTTAGAAGAGAACCAGTTCAGTGATTTTAGGACTCAGGCACCCGGGTCTGGCTTAGAAGAGAACCACTTCAGTGATTTTAGACCTCAGTCACCTGGATCTGGCTTAGAAGAGAACCAGTTCAGTGATTTTAGGACTCAGGCACCCGGATCTGGGCTAAACGAGAACCACTTCAGTGATTTTAGGACTCAGGCATCGGGATATGGCCTAGAAGAGAACCAGCGATTTTGGGTCTCAGACACCAGGATCTGGCTTAGAAGAGAACCACTTCAGTGATTTTAGACCTCAGGCACCAGGATCTGTCCTAGAAGAGAACCAGTTCTGTGATTTTAGACCTCAGACACCAGGATATGGTCTAAAAGAGAACCAGTTCATGTGATTTTAGACCTCAGACACCAGGATCTCGCTTAGAAGAGAACCACTTCAGTGATTTTAGGACTCAGGCACCAGGATCTGGCCTAGAAGAGAACCAGCGATTTTGGATCTCAGACACCAGGATCTGGCTTAGAAGAGAACCACTTCAGTGATTTTAGACCTCAGGCGCCAGGATCTGTCCTAGAAGAGAACCACTTCAGTGATTTTAGACCTCAGACACCAGGATCTCGATTAGAAGAGAACCACTTCAGAGATTTTAGGCCTCAGACACCAGGATCTCGCTTAGAAGAGAACGACTTCCAGGATATATACCTCAGACACCAGGATCTGGCTTAGAAGAGAACCACTTCAGTGATTTTATACCTCAGACACCAGGATCTGGGCTAAAAGAGAACCAGTTCAGTCATTTTAGACCTCAGGCACCAGGATCTGGATTAGAAGAGAACCACTTCAGTGATTTTAGAACTCAGACACCAGGATCTGGCTTAGAAGAGAACCACTTCAGTGATTTTAGGACTCAGGCACCCGGATCTTGCCTAGAAGAGAACCACTTCAGTGATTGTAGACCTCAGACACCAGGATCTGGCTTAGAAGAGAACCACTTCAGTGATTTTAGGACTCAGGCACCCGGATCTGTCCTAGAAGAGAACCACTTCAGTGATTGTAGACCTCAGACACCAGGATCTGGCTTAGAAGAGAACCACATCAGAGATTTTATACCTCAGACACCAGGACCTGGCTTAGAAGAGAACCAGTTCAGTGATTTTAGGACTCAGGGACCCGGATCTTGCCTAGAAGAGAGCCACTGATTTTAGACCTCAGACACCAGGATCTGGCTTAGAAGAGAACCACTTCAGTGATTTATACCTCAGACACCAGGACCTGGCTTAGAAGAGAACCAGTTCAGTGATTTTAGACCTCAGTCACCAGGATCTGGCTTAGAAGAGAACCACTTCAGTGATTTTAGACCTCAGTCACCAGGATCTGGCTTAGAAGAGAACCAGCTCAGTGATTTTAGGACTCAGGCACCGGGATCTGGCCTAGAAGAGAACCAGCGATTTTGGATCTCAGACACCAGGATCTGGGCTAGTAGAGAACCACTTCAGTGATTTATACCTCAGACACAAGGACCTGGCTTAGAAGAGAACCAGTTCAGTGATTTTAGGACTCAGGCACCCGGGTCTGGCTTAGAAGAGAGCCACTTCAGTGATTTTAGACCTCAGGCGCCAGGATCTGTCCTAGAAGAGAACCACTTCAGTGATTTTAGACCTCAGACACCAGGATCTCGATTAGAAGAGAACCACTTCAGAGATTTTAGGCCTCAGACACCAGGATCTGGCTTAGAAGAGAACGACTTCCGGGATATATACCTCAGACACCAGGATCTGGCTTAGAAGAGAACCACTTCAGTGATTTCAGACCTCAGACACCAGGATCTGGCCTAGAAGAGAACCACTTCAGTTATTTTAGTCCTCAGACACCAGGATCTGGGCTAAAAGAGAACCAGTTCAGTGATTTTAGACCTCAGACACCAGGATCTGGGCTAAAAGAGAACCACTTCAGTGATTTTAGACCTCAGGTACCGGGATCTGGCCTAGAAGAGAACCAGTGATTTTAGACCTCAGATACCAGGATCTGGCTTAGAGGAGAACCAGTTCAGTGATTTTAGACCTCAGACACCAGGATCTGGGCTAAAAGAGAACCAGTTCAGTGATTTTAGGACTCAGGCACCGGGATCTGGCCTAGAAGAGAACCAGCGATTTTGGATCTCAGACACCAGGATCTGGCTTAGAAGAGAACCACTTCAGTGATTTTAGACCTCAGGCGCCAGGATCTGTCCTAGAAGAGAACCACTTCAGTGATTTTAGACCTCAGACACCAGGATCTCGATTAGAAGAGAACCACTTCAGAGATTTTAGGCCACAGACACCAGGATCTCGCTTAGAAGAGAACCACTTCAGGATTTTATACCTCAGACACCAGGATCTGGCTTAGAAGAGAACCACTTCAGTGATTTTAGACCTCAGACACCAGGATCTGGGCTAGAAGAGAACCAGTTCAGTCATTTTAGACCTCAGGCACGGGGATCTGGCCTAGAAGAGAACCACTTCAGAGATTTTAGACCTCAGACACCAGGATCTGGCTTAGAAGAGAACCACTTCAGTGATTTATACCTCTGACACCAGGACCTGGCTTAGAAGAGAACCAGTTCAGTGATTTTAGGACTCAGGCACCCGGATCTTGCCTAGAAGAGAACCACAGATTTTAGACCTCAGGCACCAGGATCTGGCTTAGAAGAGAACCACTTCAGTGATTTCAGACCTCAGACACCAGGATCTGTCCCTGAAGAGAACCACTTCAGTTATTAATACCTCAGACACCAGGACCTGGCTTAGAAGAGAACCAGCTCAGTGATTTTAGGACTCAGGAACCTGGATCTGTCCTAGAAGAGAACCAGTTCAGTGATTTTAGACCTCAGACACCGGGATCTGGCCTAGAAGAGAACCACTTCAGTGATTTTAGACCTCAGACACCAGGACCTGGTTTAGAAGATAACCACTTCAGTGATTTTAGTCCTCAGACACCAGGATCTGGGCTAAAAGAGAACCACTTCAGTGATTTTAGACCTCAGACACCAGGATCTGGGCTAAAAGAGAACCAGTTCAGTGATTTTAGACCTCAGGCACCGGGATCTGGCCTAGAAGAGAACCAGTGATTTTAGACCTCAGACACCAGGATCTGGCTTAGAGGAGAACCAGTTCAGTGATTTTAGACCTCAGACACCAGGATCTCGCTTAGAAGAGAAGGACTTCCAGGATATATACCTCAGACACCAGGATCTGGCTTAGAAGAGAACCACTTCAGTGATTTCAGACCTCAGACACCAGGATCTGTCCCAGAAGAGAACCACTTCAGTTATTTATACCTCAGACACCAGGACCTGGCTTAGAAGAGAACCAGCTCAGTGATTTTAGGACTCAGACACCAGGATCTGGCTTAGAAGAGAACCACTTCAGTGATTTTAGGACTCAGACACCAGGATCTGGGCTAAAGAGAACCAGTTCAGTGATTGTAGACCTCAGGCACTGGGATCTGGCCTAGAAGAGAACCACTGATTTTAGACCTCAGACAGCAGGATCTGGCCTAGAAGAGAACCACTTCAGTGATTTATACCTCAGACACCAGGACCTGGCTTAGAAGAGAACCAGTTCAGTGATTTTAGGACTCAGGCACCAGGATCTGGCTTAGAAGAGAACCACTTCAGTGATTTTAGACCTCAGTCACCAGGATGTGGCTTAGAAGAGAACCATTTCAGTGATTTTAGGACTCAGGCACCAGGATCTGTCCTAGAAGAGAACCACTTCAGTGATTTTAGACCTCAGTCACCAGGATCTGGCTTAGAAGAGAACCACTTCAGTGATTTTATACCTCAGACACCAGGATGTGGGCTAAAGAGAACCAGTTCAGTGATTTTAGACCTCAGGCACTGGGATCTGGCCTAGAAGAGAACCACTTCAGTGATTTTAGACCTCAGACACCAGGATCTTGCCTAGAAGGCAACCACTTCAGTGATTTTAGTCCTCAGACACCAGGATCTGGGCTAAAAGAGAACCAGTTCAGTGATTTTAGACCTCAGACACCAGGATCTGGGCTAAAAGAAACCACTTCAGTGATTTTAGACCTCAGGTACCGGGATCTGGCCTAGAAGAGAACCAGTGATTTTAGACCTCAGATACCAGGATCTGGCTTAGAAGAGAACCAGTTCAGTGATTTTAGACCTCAGACACCAGGATCTGGGCTAAAAGAGAACCAGTTCAGTGATTTTAGGACTCAGGCACCGGGATCTGGCCTAGAAGAGAACCAGCGATTTTGGATCTCAGACACCAGGATCTGGCTTAGAAGAGAACCACTTCAGTGATTTTAGACCTCAGGCACCAGGATCTGTCCTAGAAGAGAACCACTTCAGTGATTTTAGACCTCAGACACCAGGATCTCGATTAGAAGAGAACCACTTCAGAGATTTTAGGCCTCAGACACCAGGATCTGGCTTAGAAGAGAACCACTTCAGTGATATATACCTCAGACACCAGGATCTGGCTTAGAAGAGAACCACTTCAGTGATTTTAGACCTCAGACACCAGGATCTGGGCTAGAAGAGAACCAGTTCAGTCATTTTAGACCTCAGGCACGGGGATCTGGCCTAGAAGAGAACCACTTCAGAGATTTTAGACCTCAGACACCAGGATCTGGCTTAGAAGAGAACCACTTCAGTGATTTATACCTCTGACACCAGGACCTGGCTTAGAAGAGAACCAGTTCAGTGATTTTAGGACTCAGGCACCCGGATCTTGCCTAGAAGAGAACCACAGATTTTAGACCTCAGGCACCAGGATCTGGCTTAGAAGAGAACCACTTCAGTGATTTCAGACCTCAGACACCAGGATCTGTCCCTGAAGAGAACCACTTCAGTTATTAATACCTCAGACACCAGGTCCTGGCTTAGAAGAGAACCAGCTCAGTGATTTTAGGACTCAGGAACCTGGATCTGTCCTAGAAGAGAACCAGTTCAGTGATTTTAGACCTCAGACACCGGGATCTGGCCTAGAAGAGAACCACTTCAGTGATTTTAGACCTCAGACACCAGGATCTGGCTTAGAAGAAAACCACTTCAGTGATTTTAGACCTCAGCCACCAGGATCTGACGTAGAAGAGAACAACTTCAGTGATTTTAGACCTCAGTCATGAGTATCTGGCTCAGAGGAGAACCACTTCAGTGATTTAGACCTCAGACACCAGGATCTGGCTTAGAAGAGAACCACTTCAGTGATTTATAACTCAGACACCAGGACCTGGCTTAGAAGAGAACCTGTTCAGTGATTTTAGACCTCAGGCACCATGATCTGTCCTAGAAGAGAAACACTTCAGTGATTTTAGACCTCAGACACCAGGATCTAGCTTAGAAGAGAACCGGTTCAGTGATTTTAGGACTCAGGCACCGAGATCTGGCTTAGAAGAGAACCACTTCTGTGATTTCAGACCTCAGACACCAGGATCTGGCTTAGAAGAGAACCAGTTCAGTGATTTTAGGACTCAGGCACCGAGATCTGGCTTAGAAGACAACCACTTCAGAGATTTTAGACCTCAGACACCAGGATCTGGGCTAGAAGAGAACCAGTGATTTTAGACCTCAGACACCAGGATCTGGCTTAGAAGAGAACCACTTCAGTGATTTTAGATCTCAGACACCAGGATATGGTCTAAAAGAGAACCAGTTCAGAGATTTTAGGACTCAGGCACCGGGATCTGGCCTAGAAGAGAACCAGCGATTTTAGAACTCAGACACCGGGATCTGGGCTAGTACAGAACCATTTCAGTGATTTATACCTCAGACACAAGGACCTGGCTTAGAAGAGAACCAGTTCAGTGATTTTAGGACTCAGACACCAGGATCTGGTCTAAAAGAGAACCACTGATTTTAGACCGCAGCCACCAGGATCTGACGTAGATGAGAACCACTTCAGTAATTTTAGAACTCAGACACCACGACCTGGCTTAGAAGAGAATCAGTTCAGTGATTTTAGACCTCAGGCACCAGGATCTGTCCTAGAAGAGAACCACTTCAGCGATTTTAGACCTCAGACACCAGGATCTAGCTTAGAAGAGAACCCGTTCAGTGATTTTAGGACTCAGGCACCCGGATCTTGCTTAGAAGAGAACCACTTCTGTGATTTTAGACCTCAGACACCAGGATCTGGCTTAGAAGAGAACCACTTCAGTGATTTTAGACCTCAGGCACCAGGATCTCACCTAGAAGAGAACCACATCAGTGATTTTAGACCTCAGACACCAGGACCTGGCTTAGAAGAGAACCAGTTCAGTGATTTTAGGACTCAGGCACCCGGATCTTGCCTAAAAGAGAGCCACTGATTTTAGACCTCAGACACCAGGATCTGGCTTAGAAGAGAACCACTTCAGTGATTTATACCTCAGACACCAGGACCTGGCTTAGAAGAGAACCAGTTCAGTGATTTTAGCACTCAGGCACCCGGGTCTCGCTTAGAAGAGAACCACTTCAGAGATTTTAGACCTCAGTCACCAGGATCTGGCTTAGAAGAGAACCACTTCAGTGATTTTAGGACTCAGGCACCCGGATCTGTCCTAGAAGAGAACCACTTCAGTGATTTTAGACCTCAGTCACCAGGATCTGGCTTAGAAGAGAACCACTTCAGTGATTTTATCCCTCAGACACCAGGATGTGGGCTAAAAGAGATCCAGTTCAGTGATTTTAGACCTCAGGCACCGGGATCTGGCCTAGAAGAGAACCAGTGATTTTAGACCTCAGACACCGGGATCTGGCCTAGAAGAGAACCGGTTCAGTGATTTTAGACCTCAGACACCAGGACCTGGTTTAGAAGACAACCACTTCAGTGATTTTAGTCCTCAGACACCAGGATCTGGGCTAAAAGAGAACCAGTTCAGTGATTTTAGACCTCAGACACCAGGATCTGGGCTAAAAGAGAACCAGTTCAGTGATTTTAGACCTCAGGCACCGGGATCTGGCCTAGAAGAGAACCAGTGATTTTAGACCTCAGACACCAGGATCTGGCTTAGAGGAGAACCAGTTCAGTGATTTTAGACCTCAGACACCAGGATCTGGGCTAAAAGAGAACCAGTTCAGTGATTTTAGGACTCAGGCACCGGGATATGACCTTGAAGAGAAACAGGGATTTTGGGTCTCAGACACCAGGATCTGGCTTAGAAGAGAACCACTTCAGTGATTTTAGACCTCAGGCACCAGGATCTGTCCTAGAAGAGAACCAGTTCTGTGATTTAAGACCTCAGACACCAGGATATGGTCTAAAAGAGAACCAGTTCATGTGATTTTAGACCGCAGACACCAGGATCTCGCTTAGAAGAGAACCACTTCAGTGATTTTAGGACTCAGGCACCGGGATCTGGCCTAGAAGAGGACCAGCGATTTTGGATCTCAGACACCAGGATCTGGCTTAGAAGAGAACCACTTCAGTGATTTTAGACCTCAGGCACCAGGATCTCTCCTAGAAGAGAACCACTTCAGTGATTTTAGACCTCCGACACCAGGATCTCGATTAGAAGAGAACAACTTCAGAGATTTTAGGCCTCAGACACCAGGATCTCGCTTAGAGGAGAACGACTTCCAGGATATATGCCTCAGACACCAGGATCTGGCTTAGAAGAGAACCACTTCAGTGATTTTATACCTCAGACACCCGGATCTGTCCTAGAAGAGAACCACTTCAGTGATTTTAGACCTCAGTAACCAGGATCTGGCTTAGAAGAGAACCACTTCAGTGATTTTATACCTCAGACACCAGGATGTGGGCTAAAAGAGAACCAGTTCAGTGATTTTAGACCTCAGGCACCGGGATCTGGCCTAGAAGAGAACCAGTGATTTTAGACCTCAGACACCGGGATCTTGCCTAGAAGAGAACCAGTTCAGTGATTTTAGACCTCAGACACCAGGATCTGGCTTAGAAGACAACCACTTCAGTGATTTTAGACCTCAGACACCAGGATCTGGGCTAAAAGAGAACCAGTTCAGTGATTTTAGACCTCAGACACCAGGATCTGGGCTAAAAGAGAACCAGTTCAGTGATTTTAGACCTCAGGCACCGGGATCAGGCCTAGAAGAGAACCTGTGATTTTAGACCTCAGACACCAGGATCTGGCTTAGAGGAGAACCAGTTCAGTGATTTTAGACCTCAGACACCAGGATCTGGTCTAAAAGAGAACCAGTTCAGTGATTTTAGGAGTCAGGCACCGGGATATGGTCTAGAAGAGAACCAGCGATTTTGGATCTCAGACACCAGGATCTGGCCTAGAAGAGAACCACTTCAGTGATTTTAGACCTCAGGCACCAGGATCTCGATTAGAAGAGAACCACTTCAGAGATTTTAGGCCTCAGACACCAGGATCTGGCTTAGAAGAGAACCACTTCCAGGATATATACCTCAGACACCAGGATCTGGCTTAGAAGAGAACCACTTCAGTGATTTATACCTCAGACACCAGGACCTGGCTTAGAAGAGAACCACTTCAGTGATTTTAGACCTCAGGCACTCAGATCTTGCTTAGAAGAGAACCACTTCAGTGATTTTAGGACTCAGGCACCCGGATCTGTCCTAGAAGAGAACCACTTCAGTGATTTTAGTCCTCAGGCACCAGGATCTGTTCTAGAAGATAACCACTTCAGAGATTTTACACCTCAGACACCAGGATCTGGGTTAAAAGAGAACCAGTTCTGTGATTTTAGACCTCAGACACCGGGATCTGGCTTAGAGGAGAACCAGTTCAGTGATTTTAGACCTCAGACACCAGGATCTGGTCTAAAAGAGAACCAGTTCAGTGATTTTAGGAGTCAGGCACCGGGATATGGTCTAGAAGAGAACCAGCGATTTTGGATCTCAGACACCAGGATCTGGCTTAGAAGAGAACCAATTCAGTGATTTTAGACCTCAGGCAGCAGGATCTCGATTAGAAGAGAACCACTTCAGAGATTTTAGGCCTCAGACACCAGGATCTGGCTTAGAAGAGAACCACTTCCGTGATTTATACCTCAGACACCAGGATCTGGCTTAGAAGAGAACCACTTCAGTGATTTATACCTCGGACACCAGGACCTGGCTTAGAAGAGAACCAGTTCAGTGATTTTAGAACTCAGACACCAGGACCTGGCTTAGAAGAGAACCACTTCAGTGATTTTAGACCTCAGGCACCCAGATCTTGCTTAGAAGAGAACCACTTCAGTGATTTTAGGACTCAGGCACCCGGATCTGTCCTAGAAGAGAACCACTTCAGTGATTTTAGTCCTCAGGCACCAGGATCTGTTCTAGAATAACCACTCCAGAGATTTTACACCTCAGACACCAGGATCTGGGTTAAAAGAGAACCAGTTCAGTGATTTTAGACCTCAGACACCAGGATCTGGGCTAAAAGAGAACCAGTTCAGTGATTTTAGGACTCAGGCACCGGGATCTGGCCTAGAAGAGAACCAGTGATTTTAGACCTCAGATACCAGGATCTGGCTTAGAGGAGAACCACTTCAGTGATTTTAGATCTCAGACACCAGGATCTGGGATAAAAGAGAACCAGTTCAGTGATTTTAGGACTCAGGCACCGGGATCTGGCCTAGAAGAGAACCACTTCGATTTTGGATCTCAGACACCAGGATCTGGCTTAGAAGAGAACCACTTCAGTGATTTTAGACCTCAGACACCAGGATCTGGCTTAGAAGAGAACCACTTCAGAGATTTTCGACCTCAGACAGCAGGATCTGGCTTAGAAGAGAACCACTTCAGTGATTTATACCTCAGACACCAGGACCTGGCTTAGAAGAGAACCAGTTCAGTGATTTTAGACCTCAGGCACCATGATCTGTCCTAGAAGAGAACCACTTCAGTGATTTTATACCTCAGTCACCAGGATCTGGCTTAGAAGAGAACCACTTCAGTGATTTTAGGACTCAGGCATCCGGATCTGTCCTAGAAGAGACCCACTTCAGTGATTTTAGACCTCAGTCACCAGGATCTGGCTTAGAAGAGAACCACTTCAGAGATTTTAGACCTCAGACACCAGGATGTGGGCTAAAAGAGAACCAGTTCAGTGATTTTAGACCTCAGGCACCAGGATCTGGCTAGAAGAGAACCAGTGGTTTTAGACCTCAGACACGGGATCTTGCCTAGAAGAGAACCAGTTCAGTGATTTTAGACCTCAGACACCAGGATCTGGCTTAGAACACAACCACTTCAGTGATTGTAGACCTCAGACACTAGGATCTGGCTTAGAAGAGAACCACTTCAGTGATTTTAGACCTCAGGCACCGGGATCTGGCCTAGAAGAGAACCTGGGATTTTAGACCTCAGACACCAGGATCTGGTCTAAAATAGAACCAGTTCAATGATTTTAGGGCTCAGGCACCGGGGTCTGGCCTAGAAGAGAACCAGCGATTTTGGGTCTCAGACACCAGGATCTGGCTTAGAAGAGAACCACTTCAGTGATTTTAGACCTCAGGCACCAGGTTCTGTCCTAGAAGAGAACCACTTCTGGATTTTAGACCTCAGACACCAGGATCTGGTCTAAAAGAGAACCAGTTCATGTGATTTTAGACCTCAGACACCAGGGTCTGGTCTAAAATAGAACCAGTTCAATGATTTTAGGGCTCAGGCACCGGGGTCTGACCTAGAAGAGAACCAGCGATTTTGGGTCTCAGACACCAGGATCTGGCTTAGAAGAGAACCACTTCAGTGATTTATACCTCAGACACCAGGACCTGGCACCAGGATCTGGCTTAGAAGAGAACCACTTCAGTGATTTTAGGACTCAGGCACCAGGATCTGTCCTAGAAGAGAACCACTTCAGTGATTTTAGTCCTCAGGCACCAGGATCTGTCCTAGAAGAGAACCAGTGATTTTAGACCTCAGATACCAGGATCAGGCTTAGAAGAGAACCACTTCAGTGATTTTTGATCTCAGACACCAGGATATGGTCTAAAAGAGAACCAGTTCAGTGATTTTAGGACTCAGGCACCTGGATCTGGCCTAGAAGAGAACCAGCGATTTTGGATCTCAGACACCAGGATCTGGCTTAGAAGAGAACCACTTCAGTGATTTTAGACCTCAGACACCAGGATCTGGCTTAGAAGAGAACCACTTCAGAGATTTTCGACCTCAGACAGCAGGATCTGGCTTAGAAGAGAACCACTTCAGTGATTTATACCTCAGACACCAGGACCTGGCTTAGAAGAGAACCACTTCAGTGATTTTAGACCTCAGAAACCAGGATCTAGCTTAGAAGAGAACCCGTTCAGTGATTTTAGGACTCAGGCACCCAGATCTTGCTTAGAAGAGAACCACTTCTGTGATTTTAGACCTCAGACATCAGGATCTGGTTTAGAAGAGAACCACTTCAGAGATTTTAGACCTCAGACACCAGGATGTGGGCTAAAAGAGAACCAGTTCAGTGATTTTAGACCTCAGGCACCGGGATCTGGCCTAGAAGAGAACCAGTGGTTTTAGACCTCAGACACCGGGATCTTGCCTAGAAGAGAACCAGTTCAGTGATTTTAGACCTCAGACACCAGGATCTGGCTTAGAACACAACCACTTCAGTGATTGTAGACCTCAGACACTAGGATCTGGCTTAGAAGAGAACCACTTCAGTGATTTTAGACCTCAGGCACCGGGATCTGGCCTAGAAGAGAACCACTGGATTTTAGACCTCAGACACCAGGATCTGGTCTAAAATAGAACCAGTTCAATGATTTTAGGGCTCAGGCACCGGGGTCTGGCCTAGAAGAGAACCAGCGATTTTGGGTCTCAGACACCAGGATCTGGCTTAGAAGAGAACCACTTCAGTGATTTTAGACCTCAGGCACCAGGTTCTGTCCTAGAAGAGAACCTGGGATTTTAGACCTCAGACACCAGGATCTGGTCTAAAAGAGAACCAGTTCATGTGATTTTAGACCTCAGACACCAGGGTCTGGTCTAAAATAGAACCAGTTCAATGATTTTAGGGCTCAGGCACCGGGGTCTGACCTAGAAGAGAACCAGCGATTTTGGGTCTCAGACACCAGGATCTGGCTTAGAAGAGAACCACTTCAGTGATTTATACCTCAGACACCAGGACCTGGCTTAGAAGAGAACCACTTCAGTGATTTTAGGACTCAGGCACCCGGATCTGTCCTAGAAGAGAACCACTTCAGTGATTTTAGTCCTCAGGCACCAGGATCTGTCCTAGAAGAGAACCAGTGATTTTAGACCTCAGATACCAGGATCAGGCTTAGAAGAGAACCACTTCAGTGATTTTAGGACTCAGGCACCCGGGTCTGGCTTAGAAGAGAACCACTTCAGTGATTTTAGACCTCAGGCGCCAGGATCTGTCCTAGAAGAGAACCACTTCAGTGATTTTAGACCTCAGACACCAGGATCTCGATTAGAAGAGAACCACTTCAGAGATTTTAGGCCTCAGACACCAGGATCTGGCTTAGAAGAGAACGACTTCCGGGATTTATACCTCAGACACCAGGATCTGGCTTAGAAGAGAACCACTTCAGTGATTTCAGACCTCAGACACCAGGATCTGGCCTAGAAGAGAACCACTTCAGTTATTTTAGTCCTCAGACACCAGGATCTGGGCTAAAAGAGAACCAGTTCAGTGATTTTAGACCTCAGACACCAGGATCTGGGCTAAAAGAGAACCACTTCAGTGATTTTAGACCTCAGGTACCGGGATCTGGCCTAGAAGAGAACCAGTGATTTTAGACCTCAGATACCAGGATCTGGCTTAGAGGAGAACCAGTTCAGTGATTTTAGACCTCAGACACCAGGATCTGGGCTAAAAGAGAACCAGTTCAGTGATTTTAGGACTCAGGCACCGGGATCTGGCCTAGAAGAGAACCAGCGATTTTGGATCTCAGACACCAGGATCTGGCTTAGAAGAGAACCACTTCAGTGATTTTAGACCTCAGGCACCAGGATCTGTCCTAGAAGAGAACCACTTCAGTGATTTTAGACCTCAGACACCAGGATCTCGATTAGAAGAGAACCACTTCAGAGATTTTAGGCCACAGACACCAGGATCTCGCTTAGAAGAGAACGACTTCCAGGATATATACCTCAGACACCAGGATCTGGCTTAGAAGAGAACCACTTCAGTGATTTTAGACCTCAGACACCAGGATCTGGGCTAGAAGAGAACCAGTTCAGTGATTTTAGACCTCAGGCACCAGGATCTGGCCTAGAAGAGAACCACTTCAGAGATTTTAGACCTCAGACACCAGGATCTGGCTTAGAAGAGAACCACTTCAGTGATTTATAGACCTCAGACACCAGGACCTGGCTTAGAAGAGAACCAGTTCAGTGATTTTAGGACTCAGGCACCCGGATCTTGCCTAGAAGAGAACCACAGATTTTAGACCTCAGGCACCAGGATCTGGCTTAGAAGAGAACCACTTCAGTGATTTCAGACCTCAGACACCAGGATCTGTCCCTGAAGAGAACCACTTCAGTTATTAATACCTCAGACACCAGGACATGGCTTAGAAGAGAACCAGCTCAGTGATTTTAGGACTCAGGAACCTGGATCTGTCCTAGAAGAGAACCAGTTCAGTGATTTTAGACCTCAGACACCGGGATCTGGCCTAGAAGAGAACCACTTCAGTGATTTTAGACCTCAGACACCAGGATCTGGCTTAGAAGAAAACCACTTCAGTGATTTTAGACCTCAGCCACCAGGATCTGACGTAGAAGAGAACAACTTCAGTGATTTTAGACCTCAGTCATGAGTATCTGGCTCAGAGGAGAACCACTTCAGTGATTTAGTCCTCAGACACCAGGATCTGGCTTAGAAGAGAACCACTTCAGTGATTTATAACTCAGACACCAGGACCTGGCTTAGAAGAGAACCTGTTCAGTGATTTTAGACCTCAGGCACCATGATCTGTCCTAGAAGAGAAACACTTCAGTGATTTTAGACCTCAGACACCAGGATCTAGCTTAGAAGAGAACCGGTTCAGTGATTTTAGGACTCAGGCACCGAGATCTGGCTTAGAAGAGAACCACTTCTGTGATTTCAGACCTCAGACACCAGGATCTGGCTTAGAAGAGAACCAGTTCAGTGATTTTAGGACTCAGGCACCGAGATCTGGCTTAGAAGACAACCACTTCTGAGATTTTAGACCTCAGACACCAGGATCTGGTCTAAAAGAGAACCACTGATTTTAGACCTCAGCCACCAGGATCTGACGTAGAAGAGAACCACTTCAGTGATTTTAGACCTCAGTCATGAGTTTCAGGCTCAGAGGAGAACCACTTCAGTAATTTTAGAACTCAGACACCACGACCTGGCTTAGAAGAGAATCAGTTCAGTGATTTTAGACCTCAGGCACCAGGATCTGTCCTAGAAGAGAACCACTTCAGCGATTTTAGACCTCAGACACCAGGATCTAGCTTAGAAGAGAACCCGTTCAGTGATTTTAGGACTCAGGCACCCGGATCTTGCTTAGAAGGGAACCACTTCTGTGATTTTAGACCTCAGACACCAGGATCTGGCTTAGAAGAGAACCACTTCAGTGATTTTAGACCTCAGGCACCAGGATCTCACCTAGAAGAGAACCACTTCAGTGATTTTAGACCTCAGACACCAGGACCTGGCTTAGAAGAGAACCAGTTCAGTGATTTTAGGACTCAGGCACCCGGATCTTGCCTAGAAGAGAGCCACTGATTTTAGACCTCAGACACCAGGATCTGGCTTAGAAGAGAACCACTTCAGTGATTTTAGGACTCAGGCACCCGGATCTGTCCTAGAAGAGAACCACTTCAGTGATTTTAGACCTCAGTCACCAGGATCTGGCTTAGAAGAGAACCACTTCAGTGATTTTATACCTCAGACACCAGGATGTGGGCTAAAAGAGAACCAGTTCAGTGATTTTAGACCTCAGGCACCGGGATCTGGCCTAGAAGAGAACCAGTGATTTTAGACCTCAGACACCGGGATCTGGCCTAGAAGAGAACCACTTCAGTGATTTTAGACCTCAGACACCAGGACCTGGTTTAGAAGATAACCACTTCAGTGATTTTAGTCCTCAGACACCAGGATCTGGGCTAAAAGAGAACCACTTCAGTGATTTTAGACCTCAGACACCAGGATCTGGGCTAGAAGAGAACCAGTGATTTTAGACCTCAGACACCAGGATCTGGCTTAGAAGAGAACCAGTTCAGTGATTTTAGACCTCAGACACCAGGATCTCGGCTTAGAAGAGAACCACTTCCAGGATTTATACCTCAGACACCAGGATCTGGCTTAGAAGAGAACCACTTCAGTGATTTTAGACCTCAGACACCAGGATCTGTCCCAGAAGAGAACCACTTCAGTTATTTATACCTCAGACACCAGGACCTGGCTTAGAAGAGAACCAGCTCAGTGATTTTAGGACTCAGACACCAGGATCTGGCTTAGAAGAGAACCACTTCAGTGATTTTAGGACTCAGACACCAGGATCTGGGCTAAAAGAGAACCAGTTCAGTGATTGTAGACCTCAGGCACTGGGATCTGGCCTAGAAGAGAACCACTGATTTTAGACCTCAGACAGCAGGATCTGGCCTAGAAGAGAACCACTTCAGTGATTTATACCTCAGACACCAGGACCTGGCTTAGAAGAGAACCAGTTCAGTGATTTTAGGACTCAGGCACCCGGATCTGGCTTAGAAGAGAACCACTTCAGTGATTTTAGACCTCAGTCACCAGGATGTGGCTTAGAAGAGAACCATTTCAGTGATTTTAGGACTCTGGCACCCGGATCTGTCCTAGAAGAGAACCACTTCAGTGATTTTAGACCTCAGTCACCAGGATCTGGCTTAGAAGAGAACCACTTCAGTGATTTTATACCTCAGACACCAGGATGTGGGCTAAAAGAGAACCAGTTCAGTGATTTTAGACCTCAGGCACTGGGATCTGGCCTAGAAGAGAACCCGTGATTTTAGACCTCAGACACCGGGATCTTGCCTAGAAGACAACCACTTCAGTGATTTTAGTCCTCAGACACCAGGATCTGGGCTAAAAGAGAACCAGTTCAGTGATTTTAGACCTCAGACACCAGGATCTGGGCTAAAAGAGAACCACTTCAGTGATTTTAGACCTCAGGTACCGGGATCTGGCCTAGAAGAGAACCAGTGATTTTAGACCTCAGATACCAGGATCTGGCTTAGAAGAGAACCAGTTCAGTGATTTTAGGACTCAGGCACCGAGATCTGGCTTAGAAGACAACCACTTCTGAGATTTTAGACCTCAGACACCAGGATCTGGTCTAAAAGAGAACCACTGATTTTAGACCTCAGCCACCAGGATCTGACGTAGAAGAGAACCACGTCAGTGATTTTAGACCTCAGTCATGAGTTTCAGGCTCAGAGAGAACCACTTCAGTAATTTTAGAACTCAGACACCAGGATCTGGCTTAGAAGAGAATCAGTTCAGTGATTTTAGACCTCAGGCACCAGGATCTGTCCTAGAAGAGAACCACTTCAGCGATTTTAGACCTCAGACACCAGGATCTAGCTTAGAAGAGAACCCGTTCAGTGATTTTAGGACTCAGGCACCCGGATCTTGCTTAGAAGGGAACCACTTCTGTGATTTTAGACCTCAGACACCAGGATCTGGCTTAGAAGAGAACCACTTCAGTGATTTTAGACCTCAGGCACCAGGATCTCACCTAGAAGAGAACCACTTCAGTGATTTTAGACCTCAGACACCAGGACCTGGCTTAGAAGAGAACCAGTTCAGTGATTTTAGGACTCAGGCACCCGGATCTTGCCTAGAAGAGAACCACTGATTTTAGACCTCAGACACCAGGATCTGGCTTAGAAGAGAACCACTTCAGTGATTTTAGGACTCAGGCACCCGGATCTGTCCTAGAAGAGAACCACTTCAGTGATTTTAGACCTCAGTCACCAGGATCTGGCTTAGAAGAGAACCACTTCAGTGATTTTATACCTCAGACACCAGGATGTGGGCTAAAAGAGAACCAGTTCAGTGATTTTAGACCTCAGGCACCGGGATCTGGCCTAGAAGAGAACCAGTGATTTTAGACCTCAGACACCGGGATCTGGCCTAGAAGAGAACCACTTCAGTGATTTTAGACCTCAGACACCAGGACCTGGTTTAGAAGATAACCACTTCAGTGATTTTAGTCCTCAGACACCAGGATCTGGGCTAAAAGAGAACCACTTCAGTGAT
This sequence comes from Melanerpes aurifrons, assembly GCA_011125475.1. NCBI lineage: Eukaryota > Metazoa > Chordata > Aves > Piciformes > Picidae > Melanerpes > Melanerpes aurifrons. The sequence goes on along the minus strand of WWNC01000197.1, from coordinate 123,343 downwards.
TTTAGACCTCAGACACCAGGATCTGGGCTAGAAGAGAACCAGTGATTTTAGACCTCAGACACCAGGATCTGGCTTAGAGGAGAACCAGTTCAGTGATTTTAGACCTCAGACACCAGGATCTCGCTTAGAAGAGAACGACTTCCAGGATATATACCTCAGACACCAGGATCTGGCTTAGAAGAGAACCACTTCAGTGATTTCAGACCTCAGACACCAGGATCTGTCCCAGAAGAGAACCACTTCAGTTATTTATACCTCAGACACCAGGACCTGGCTTAGAAGAGAACCAGCTCAGTGATTTTAGGACTCAGACACCAGGATCTGGCTTAGAAGAGAACCACTTCAGTGATTTTAGGACTCAGACACCAGGATCTGGGCTAAAAGAGAACCAGTTCAGTGATTGTAGACCTCAGGCACTGGGATCTGGCCTAGAAGAGAACCACTGATTTTAGACCTCAGACAGCAGGATCTGGCCTAGAAGAGAACCACTTCAGTGATTTATACCTCAGACACCAGGACCTGGCTTAGAAGAGAACCAGTTCAGTGATTTTAGGACTCAGGCACCCGGATCTGGCTTAGAAGAGAACCACTTCAGTGATTTTAGACCTCAGTCACCAGGATGTGGCTTAGAAGAGAACCATTTCAGTGATTTTAGGACTCTGGCACCCGGATCTGTCCTAGAAGAGAACCACTTCAGTGATTTTAGACCTCAGTCACCAGGATCTGGCTTAGAAGAGAACCACTTCAGTGATTTTATACCTCAGACACCAGGATGTGGGCTAAAAGAGAACCAGTTCAGTGATTTTAGACCTCAGGCACTGGGATCTGGCCTAGAAGAGAACCCGTGATTTTAGACCTCAGACACCGGGATCTTGCCTAGAAGACAACCACTTCAGTGATTTTAGTCCTCAGACACCAGGATCTGGGCTAAAAGAGAACCAGTTCAGTGATTTTAGACCTCAGACACCAGGATCTGGGCTAAAAGAGAACCACTTCAGTGATTTTAGACCTCAGGTACCGGGATCTGGCCTAGAAGAGAACCAGTGATTTTAGACCTCAGATACCAGGATCTGGCTTAGAGGAGAACCAGTTCAGTGATTTTAGACCTCAGACACCAGGATCTGGGCTAAAAGAGAACCAGTTCAGTGATTTTAGGACTCAGGCACCAGGATCTGGCCTAGAAGAGAACCAGCGATTTTGGATCTCAGACACCAGGATCTGGCTTAGAAGAGAACCACTTCAGTGATTTTAGACCTCAGGCGCCAGGATCTGTCCTAGAAGAGAACCACTTCAGTGATTTTAGACCTCAGACACCAGGATCTCGATTAGAAGAGAACCACTTCAGAGATTTTAGGCCTCAGACACCAGGATCTCGCTTAGAAGAGAACGACTTCCAGGATATATACCTCAGACACCAGGATCTGGCTTAGAAGAGAACCACTTCAGTGATTTTAGACCTCAGACACCAGGATCTGGGCTAGAAGAGAACCAGTTCAGTCATTTTAGACCTCAGGCACGGGGATCTGGCCTAGAAGAGAACCACTTCAGAGATTTTAGACCTCAGACACCAGGATCTGGCTTAGAAGAGAACCACTTCAGTGATTTATACCTCTGACACCAGGACCTGGCTTAGAAGAGAACCAGTTCAGTGATTTTAGGACTCAGGCACCCGGATCTTGCCTAGAAGAGAACCACAGATTTTAGACCTCAGGCACCAGGATCTGGCTTAGAAGAGAACCACTTCAGTGATTTCAGACCTCAGACACCAGGATCTGTCCCTGAAGAGAACCACTTCAGTTATTTTATACCTCAGACACCAGGTCCTGGCTTAGAAGAGAACCAGCTCAGTGATTTTAGGACTCAGGAACCTGGATCTGTCCTAGAAGAGAACCAGTTCAGTGATTTTAGACCTCAGACACCGGGATCTGGCCTAGAAGAGAACCACTTCAGTGATTTTAGACCTCAGACACCAGGATCTGGCTTAGAAGAAAACCACTTCAGTGATTTTAGACCTCAGCCACCAGGATCTGACGTAGAAGAGAACCACTTCAGTGATTTTAGACCTCAGTAACCAGGATCTGGCTTAGAAGAGAACCACTTCAGTGATTTTATACCTCAGACACCAGGATGTGGGCTAAAAGAGAACCAGTTCAGTGATTTTAGACCTCAGGCACCGGGATCTGGCCTAGAAGAGAACCAGTGATTTTAGACCTCAGACACCGGGATCTTGCCTAGAAGAGAACCAGTTCAGTGATTTTAGACCTCAGACACCAGGATCTGGCTTAGAACACAACCACTTCAGTGATTGTAGACCTCAGACACCAGGATCTGGGCTAAAAGAGAACCAGTTCAGTGATTTTAGACCTCAGACACCAGGATCTGGGCTAAAAGAGAACCAGTTCAGTGATTTTAGACCTCAGGCACCGGGATCAGGCCTAGAAGAGAACCTGTGATTTTAGACCTCAGACACCAGGATCTGGCTTAGAGGAGAACCAGTTCAGTGATTTTAGACCTCAGACACCAGGATCTGGTCTAAAAGAGAACCAGTTCAGTGATTTTAGGAGTCAGGCACCGGGATATGGTCTAGAAGAGAACCAGCGATTTTGGATCTCAGACACCAGGATCTGGCCTAGAAGAGAACCACTTCAGTGATTTTAGACCTCAGGCACCAGGATCTCGATTAGAAGAGAACCACTTCAGAGATTTTAGGCCTCAGACACCAGGATCTGGCTTAGAAGAGAACGACTTCCAGGATATATACCTCAGACACCAGGATCTGGCTTAGAAGAGAACCACTTCAGTGATTTATACCTCAGACACCAGGACCTGGCTTAGAAGAGAACCACTTCAGTGATTTTAGACCTCAGGCACCCAGATCTTGCTTAGAAGAGAACCACTTCAGTGATTTTAGGACTCAGGCACCCGGATCTGTCCTAGAAGAGAACCACTTCAGTGATTTTAGTCCTCAGGCACCAGGATCTGTTCTAGACGATAACCACTCCAGAGATTTTACACCTCAGACACCAGGATCTGGGTTAAAAGAGAACCAGTTCTGTGATTTTAGACCTCAGACACCTGGATCTGGCTTAGAGAGAACCAGTTCAGTGATTTTAGACCTCAGACACCAGGATCTGGTCTAAAAGAGAACCAGTTCAGTGATTTTAGGAGTCAGGCACCGGGATATGGTCTAGAAGAGAACCAGCGATTTTGGATCTCAGACACCAGGATCTGGCTTAGAAGAGAACCAATTCAGTGATTTTAGACCTCAGGCACCAGGATCTCGATTAGAAGAGAACCACTTCAGAGATTTTAGGCCTCAGACACCAGGATCTGGCTTAGAAGAGAACGACTTCCAGGATATATACCTCAGACACCAGGATCTGGCTTAGAAGAGAACCACTTCAGTGATTTATACCTCAGACACCAGGATCTGGCTTAGAAGAGAACGACTTCCAGGATATATACCTCAGACACCAGGATCTGGCTTAGAAGAGAACCACTTCAGTGATTTATACCTCAGACACCAGGACCTGGCTTAGAAGAGAACCAGTTCAGTGATTTTAGAACTCAGACACCAGGACCTGGCTTAGAAGAGAACCACTTCAGTGATTTTAGACCTCAGGCACCCAGATCTTGCTTAGAAGAGAACCACTTCAGTGATTTTAGGACTCAGGCACCCGGATCTGTCCTAGAAGAGAACCACTTCAGTGATTTTAGTCCTCAGGCACCAGGATCTGTTCTAGACGATAACCACTCCAGAGATTTTACACCTCAGACACCAGGATCTGGGTTAAAAGAGAACCAGTTCAGTGATTTTAGACCTCAGACACCAGGATCTGGGCTAAAAGAGAACCAGTTCAGTGATTTTAGACCTCAGGCACCGGGATCTGGCCTAGAAGAGAACCAGAGATTTTAGACCTCAGATACCAGGATCAGGCTTAGAAGAGAACCACTTCAGTGATTTTTGATCTCAGACACCAGGATCTGGGATAAAAGAGAACCAGTTCAGTGATTTTAGGACTCAGGCACCGGGATCTGGCCTAGAAGAGAACCAGCGATTTTGGATCTCAGACACCAGGATCTGGCTTAGAAGAGAACCACTTCAGTGATTTTAGACCTCAGACACCAGGATCTGGCTTAGAAGAGAACGACTTCCAGGATATATACCTCAGACACCAGGATCTGGCTTAGAAGAGAACCACTTCAGTGATTTATACCTCAGACACCAGGACCTGGCTTAGAAGAGAACCACTTCAGTGATTTTAGACCTCAGGCACCCAGATCTTGCTTAGAAGAGAACCACTTCAGTGATTTTAGGACTCAGGCACCCGGATCTGTCCTAGAAGAGAACCACTTCAGTGATTTTAGTCCTCAGGCACCAGGATCTGTTCTAGACGATAACCACTCCAGAGATTTTACACCTCAGACACCAGGATCTGGGTTAAAAGAGAACCAGTTCTGTGATTTTAGACCTCAGACACCTGGATCTGGCTTAGAGGAGAACCAGTTCAGTGATTTTAGACCTCAGACACCAGGATCTGGTCTAAAAGAGAACCAGTTCAGTGATTTTAGGAGTCAGGCACCGGGATATGGTCTAGAAGAGAACCAGCGATTTTGGATCTCAGACACCAGGATCTGGCTTAGAAGAGAACCAATTCAGTGATTTTAGACCTCAGGCACCAGGATCTCGATTAGAAGAGAACCACTTCAGAGATTTTAGGCCTCAGACACCAGGATCTGGCTTAGAAGAGAACGACTTCCAGGATATATACCTCAGACACCAGGATCTGGCTTAGAAGAGAACCACTTCAGTGATTTATACCTCAGACACCAGGATCTGGCTTAGAAGAGAACGACTTCCAGGATATATACCTCAGACACCAGGATCTGGCTTAGAAGAGAACCACTTCAGTGATTTATACCTCAGACACCAGGACCTGGCTTAGAAGAGAACCAGTTCAGTGATTTTAGAACTCAGACACCAGGACCTGGCTTAGAAGAGAACCACTTCAGTGATTTTAGACCTCAGGCACCCAGATCTTGCTTAGAAGAGAACCACTTCAGTGATTTTAGGACTCAGGCACCCGGATCTGTCCTAGAAGAGAACCACTTCAGTGATTTTAGTCCTCAGGCACCAGGATCTGTTCTAGACGATAACCACTCCAGAGATTTTACACCTCAGACACCAGGATCTGGGTTAAAAGAGAACCAGTTCAGTGATTTTAGACCTCAGACACCAGGATCTGGGCTAAAAGAGAACCAGTTCAGTGATTTTAGACCTCAGGCACCGGGATCTGGCCTAGAAGAGAACCAGAGATTTTAGACCTCAGATACCAGGATCAGGCTTAGAAGAGAACCACTTCAGTGATTTTTGATCTCAGACACCAGGATCTGGGATAAAAGAGAACCAGTTCAGTGATTTTAGGACTCAGGCACCGGGATCTGGCCTAGAAGAGAACCAGCGATTTTGGGCCTCAGACACCAGGATCTGGCTTAGAAGAGAACCACTTCAGTGATTTTAGACCTCAGACACCAGGATCTGGCTTAGAAGAGAACCACTTCAGAGATTTTCGACCTCAGACAGCAGGATCTGGCTTAGAAGAGAACCACTTCAGTGATTTATACCTCAGACACCAGGACCTGGCTTAGAAGAGAACCAGTTCAGTGATTTTAGACCTCAGGCACCATGATCTGTCCTAGAAGAGAACCACTTCAGTGATTTTATACCTCAGTCACCAGGATCTGGCTTAGAAGAGAACCACTTCAGTGATTTTAGGACTCAGGCATCCGGATCTGTCCTAGAAGAGACCCACTTCAGTGATTTTAGACCTCAGTCACCAGGATCTGGCTTAGAAGAGAACCACTTCAGAGATTTTAGACCTCAGACACCAGGATGTGGGCTAAAAGAGAACCAGTTCAGTGATTTTAGACCTCAGGCACCGGGATCTGGCCTAGAAGAGAACCAGTGGTTTTAGACCTCAGACATCGGGATCTTGCCTAGAAGAGAACCAGTTCAGTGATTTTAGACCTCAGACACCAGGATCTGGCTTAGAACACAACCACTTCAGTGATTGTAGACCTCAGACACTAGGATCTGGCTTAGAAGAGAACCACTTCAGTGATTTTAGACCTCAGGCACCGGGATCTGGCCTAGAAGAGAACCTGGGATTTTAGACCTCAGACACCAGGATCTGGTCTAAAATAGAACCAGTTCAATGATTTTAGGGCTCAGGCACCGGGTCTGGCCTAGAAGAGAACCAGCGATTTTGGGTCTCAGACACCAGGATCTGGCTTAGAAGAGAACCACTTCAGTGATTTTAGACCTCAGGCACCAGGTTCTGTCCTAGAAGAGAACCTGGGATTTTAGACCTCAGACACCAGGATCTGGTCTAAAAGAGAACCAGTTCATGTGATTTTAGACCTCAGACACCAGGGTCTGGTCTAAAATAGAACCAGTTCAATGATTTTAGGGCTCAGGCACCGGGGTCTGACCTAGAAGAGAACCAGCGATTTTGGGTCTCAGACACCAGGATCTGGCTTAGAAGAGAACCACTTCAGTGATTTTAGGACTCAGGCACCCGGATCTGTCCTAGAAGAGAACCACTTCAGTGATTTTAGTCCTCAGGCACCAGGATCTGTCCTAGAAGAGAACCAGTGATTTTAGACCTCAGATACCAGGATCAGGCTTAGAAGAGAACCACTTCAGTGATTTTTGATCTCAGACACCAGGATCTGTTCTAAAAGAGAACCAGTTCAGTGATTTTAGGACTCAGGCACCTGGATCTGGCCTAGAAGAGAACCAGCGATTTTGGATCTCAGACACCAGGATCTGGCTTAGAAGAGAACCACTTCAGTGATTTTAGACCTCAGACACCAGGATCTGGCTTAGAAGAGAACCACTTCAGAGATTTTCGACCTCAGACAGCAGGATCTGGCTTAGAAGAGAACCACTTCAGTGATTTATACCTCAGACACCAGGACCTGGCTTAGAAGAGAACCACTTCAGTGATTTTAGACCTCAGAAACCAGGATCTAGCTTAGAAGAGAACCCGTTCAGTGATTTTAGGACTCAGGCACCCAGATCTTGCTTAGAAGAGAACCACTTCTGTGATTTTAGACCTCAGACATCAGGATCTGGTTTAGAAGAGAACCACTTCAGTGATTTTAGACCTCAGACACCGGGATCTGGCTTAGAAGAGAACCACTTCAGTGATTTTAGACCTCCGACACCAGGATCTCGATTAGAAGAGAACCACTTCAGAGATTTTAGGCCTCAGACACCAGGATCTGGCTTAGAAGAGAACGACTTCCAGGATATATACCTCAGGCACCAGGATCTCGATTAGAAGAGAACCACTTCAGTGATTTATACCTCAGACACCAGGACCTGGCTTAGAAGAGACCCACTTCAGTGATTTTAGACCTCAGACACCAGGATCTGGCTTAGAAGAGAACCACTTCAGAGATTTTAGACCTCAGGCACCCAGATCTTGCTTAGAAGATAACCACTTCAGTGATTTTAGGACTCAGGCACCCGGATCTGTCCTAGAAGAGAACCACTTCAGTGATTTCAGTCCTCAGGCACCGGGATCTGTCCTAGAAGACAACCACTTGAGAGATTTTAGACCTCAGACACCAGGATCTGGGTTAAAAGAGAACCAGTTCAGTGATTTTAGACCTCAGACACCAGGATCTGGGCTAAAAGAGAACCAGTTCAGTGATTTTAGGACTCAGGCACCCGGATCTGTCCTAGAAGAGAACCAGTTCTGTGATTTTAGACCTCAGACACCTGGATCAGGTCTAAAAGAGAGCCAGTTCAGTGATTTTAGGACTCAGGCACCGGGATCTCGCTTAGAAGAGAACCACTTCAGTGATTTTAGGACTCAGGCACCGGGATCTGGCCTAGAAGAGAACCAGCGATTTTGGATCTCAGACACCAGGATCTGGCTTAGAAGAGAACCACTTCAGTGATTTTAGACCTCAGACACCGGGATCTGGCCTAGAAGAGAACCAGTGATTTTAGACCTCAGACACCAGGATCTGGCTTAGAGGAGAACCAGTTCAGTGATTTTAGACCTCAGACACCAGGATCTGGTCTAAAAGAGAACCAGTGATTTTAGACCTCAGACACCAGGATCTGGCTTAGAGGAGAACCAGTTCAGTGATTTTAGACCTCAGACAACAGGATCTGGTCTAAAAGAGAACCACTTCAGTGATTTTAGACCTCAGACACCAGGATCTGGCTTAGAAGAGAACCACTTCAGAGATTTTCGACCTCAGACAGCAGGATCTGGCTTAGAAGAGAACCACTTCAGTGATTTATACCTCAGACACCAGGACCTGGCTTAGAAGAGAACCACTTCAGTGATTTTAGACATCAGGCACCAGGATCTGTCCGAGAAGAGAACCAGTTCTGTGATTTTAGACCTCAGACACCAGGATATGGTCTAAAAGAGAACCAGTTCATGTGATTTTAGATCTCAGACACCAGGATCTGGCTTAGAAGAGTGAAGCCCCAGAACAGAGAGCTTTCGAAAGCATGAAGCAGATAAAGCAGTAAATTAGCTAAGGCATGGGTCACTGTGACAGGAAAAGAAGATAAGGAATAGAGACTGACAAGAACTGTTAGGATAAGCATGATTCAGAGCCAACAAGGCCAAACTAACACTTAGAACAACATCAGCAGAACTAAGCCAGGCACACCGGGAATTGACCAAATTAGGAAAGGAGTTCAAAAGTTTAAGGAGGAAGACTCATCAGGAAACCCCTGCCCATGATGAAGGCCGCCGGAATGACCACCAAGAAGATCGTCAGAAGAGATGCCCCCGCCCACGCTCAGCCTACACCATGCCCCACATGAATATGTATGCAAAGAAATGATTATGTATAAGATCTGATGCAATACTACATCCAAAGCTGTATAAAAGGCATACTTTTGTTACGGGACAGGCAGAAATCCATTTAGTGATTTCTCCAACGCGTTGCCAATAAAATACCTCCTGTCTATCTGACTTAAACTGAGTCTCTTAGGCAGTTATTCTTGCCTTTTGGGGCAAAATTCGGCATCATTTTCTGGCGAGCCAGGCAGGAGACATACAGGGTCCTCCCCGAGCCGGGTCCGGGGCCGGGACCCTCTGGGCGCCCCTGACGACTTTTTGTCAGAAGAGACCCCCCCCCGGACCAGCGCTCGAAGGATTACCAGCATCTCCTGCTCCAAACAAGAGGTATTTTACACCAGGATCTGGGCTAAAAGAGAACCAGTTCAATGATTTTAGACCTCAGACACCAGGATCTGGGCTAAAAGAGAACCAGTTCAGTGATTTTAGACCTCAGGCACAGGGATCTGACCTAGAAGAGAACCAGTGATTTTGGATCTCAGACACCAGGATCTGGCTTAGAAGAGAACCACTTCAGTGATTTTAGACCTCAGGCACCAGGATCTGACCTAGAAGAGAACCAGTTCAGTGATTTTAGACCTCAGACACCAGGATCTGGGCTAAAAGAGAACCAGTTCAGTGATTTTAGACCTCAGGCACAGGGATCTGACCTAGAAGAGAACCAGTGATTTTGGATCTCAGACACCAGGATCTGGCTTAGAAGAGAACCACTTCAGTGATTTTAGACCTCAGACACCGGGATCTGGCCTAGAAGAGAACCAGCGATTTTGGATCTCAGACACCAGGATCTTGATGCCGAATTTTGCCCCAAAAGGCAAGAATAACTGCCTAAGAGACTCAGTTTAAGTCAGATAGACAGGAGGTATTTTATTGATTACGCGTTGGAGAAATCACTAAATGGATTTCTGCCTGTCCCTTAACAAAAGTATGCCTTTTATACAGCTTTGGATGTAGTATTGCATCAGATCTTATACATAATCATTTCTTTTGCATACATATTCATGTGGGGCATGGTGTAGGCTGAGCGTGGGCGGGGGCATCTCCTCTGACGATCTTCTTGGTGGTCATTCCGGCGGCCTTCATCATGGGCAGGGGTTTCCTGATGAGTCTTCCTCCTTAAACTTTTGAACTCCTTTCCTAATTTGGTCAATTCCCGGTGTGCCTGGCTTAGTTCTGCTGATGTTGTTCTAAGTGTTAGTTTGGCCTTGTTGGCTCTGAATCATGCTTATCCTAACAGTTCTTGTCAGTCTCTATTCCTTATCTTCTTTTCCTGTCACAGTGACCCATGCCTTAGCTAATTTACTGCTTTATCTGCTTCATGCTTTCGAAAGCTCTCTGTTCTGGGGCTTCATTCCCCCCTTTTTCTTATAACTGACGAATTCTTTCGTCAAATTCTAATCCTATAGGGCGCTGATATGCCTGTACCATCGCCCAAATTATTTGGGTCCTTTTTATTATGATTCTTAGTTTCCACCACATACAAATATTTGTGAGAGTTAATAGTAACAGAACTAAAATTACTATTATCATTGGGTGCACCAGATAGTTAAAGACCTGGGTAGCTGTTGGGGAGCATCCTGTAAAGATGTCCCACCAATGATGCTGGCCTACTTGTTCCACCTTGGTCAGGACATCTTTTATTATTTTTTTTTTTTTTGAATTATGTTCTACCTGCCATACCACTAACACAGAAGTTAGTATTGTTAGTCTCCTCTTGTATGCTACCCTGGAGGGTTGATGCCATACTTCACTCATGTATGGCTGATTGTTACGTAAGGCATAAACCTCGAAATAGGGTCTCTCCTGTCCTATCTCTGGGTGGAAACACTGGTGTGCATAAGACCATGGGTCTATTGGGGCAGAGCCTTGGGGAAGAGCTATACTTATCGAGAGTCCAATGATCAGAGTTGTAATGGCCTGAGGTGGAGTCAGGATCATGACGTCTGCTCCTCTTGTTTGTTCTCTGGGGCTTTCTTGACTCTTGAATAATGGATCCACGTAGGTCGCTCCTTGATCCGAACCGCGGTGAAGGTAGTCAGCAGCACTTGGAAGGGTCCTTCCCACTTCTCTTGTAGGGTTTTGCTAAAAGATTCTTAACATACACCCAATCACCGGGATTAAACAGATGTAACTTGCAATCAGGTTGTTTTGGTTGGTGCCCTATCACCACAGTAGCATTCCTGTCCAATTGTTTCCCCACTGTAATTACATAATCATAAATGTACTGATCACCGATTTGGCCCATAGCGTCCCCATTTACGACTTGCATAGCATAAGGTCTACCATACAAAATTTCAAATGGGCTTAACTTTTCTTTTGATCTTGGTTTGACTCTCAGCCTCAGTAGAGCAATAGGCAAAGCTTGGTACCACTGCAAATTAGTCTCCTGACATATTTTGGCGATTTGTTGTTTGATAAGATGATTCATCTTTTCCACTTGCCCACTGGCCTGTGGACGGTAAGGCGTGTGTAATTGCCATTTGATTTGTAATGCTTTGCTTATTGCTCTCACTGTTTTTGCACAGAAATGTGTACCCCTATCCGAGAAATGCTCCTCGGTACCCCAAATCGTGGAATAATTTCATTCAACATTACTTTAGTTACTTCTTTTCCTTATTTGTCCTGCAAGGGAATGCTTCAGGCCACCCAGAAAATGTATCAGTTAATACCAACAAATACGAAACCCCCTTTTCTTGGGAGTTCTGAAAAATCAATTTGCCATGATTCACCTGGGAATTTACCTCGATTTATGGCTCCTTGGTGTACCTTGGTTCCCGTATTCGGGTTGTTTTTCAGACACCGCTCGCACTGGGATGTAACATGTTTTATAGTAGTAAATAATTTTGGTCCTGCTATCCTGGTTTGTAAATATTGGTAAAGCGAATCTAGACCCCAATGGGCCTTCTCATGTTCTGCTTTTACAAACTGCCACATCATGTTTCCTGGTATTACTAACTGTCCTGTTTCCAATTGACCCCAACCATTTTCTAATATTTTACCCTTATTTCTTTGAATCCATCTATGATCTGATTCCTGGTAATCTGGCTGGATGTTGATATCCAGCTCTCCTGGTATTAGGGCCGTTATTTCCACTGCCCTAGTCCTCGTGGCAGCCAATTTAGCTTCTATATCTGCCTTCCTGTTTCCTATTTCTGGAATAGTGTTACCTTTCAAATGTCCCTTACAATGCATTATGGCCACCTGTGCTGGGAGTTGGACCGCCTCTAGCAATCGCAGAACCTCCTCTGCATGTTTGACCGTTTTTCCTTGGGTAGTTAACAGTCCTCTTTCTTTCCAAATGGCTCCATGAGCATGTACAACTGAAAAGCATATTTAGAGTCTGTCCATATATTAATTTGCATGTTCTCCGCCAATTCTAGGGCTCGAGTCAGAGCTATCAGCTCTGCCTTTGAGCTGAGGTCCCTGCAGGCAAGGGGTTCGACTCAATTACCCTTTCTGTAGTAGTGACTGCATAGCCAGCCATTCTTACTCCTCGCTTCACAAAGCTGCTGCCATCTGAGAACCAGTTATCTGCATTCTCGAACGGCTCTTCTTTTAGGTCCGGGCGACTGGAGTATATTGCTTCAATTGTTTCCAGGCAGTCATGTTCGATGGGTTCTGCTGGGTTTCTTCCTTCTAGAAATGAAGCTGGGTTCACAATGTTAGTTACCTGAATGGTTATGTCATCTGATTCAGCCAGGATGGCCTGGTATTTTAGGAATCTGGAAGGCGACAGCCAATGGTTGCCTTTCTGTTCCAGTACAGACTAGCAGACCCACTGGTTAAAATAGAGCTAGGGGAAGATAAAAAGGAATTGAACTTTTTGATTGATACGGGAGCAACTTTTTCGGTTTTAAATCAAGAATTGGTACCTAAAAGTGAAGAATTTGTACAAGTTGTGGGAGCAACAGGCCAACCAGAAAAGGCTTACTTTTTGAAACCCATTAAATACAAAATTGGGAAACAAATGGGAATTCATCAGTTCCTATATTTACCAAATTCGCCTAAGCCCTTATTGGGAAGAGACTTATTGGAGAACTTGGGAGCCATAATAAAGTTCAACAAAGACAAATTGGAATTACAAGTGAATGAGGAACAACTGATTACAGCTCTAAGCCTGACGATCAGTTGTGTGGAACCTAAACCTGAGAAACACAATTTCGAGCGAATTCTGAATAAGACATACCCATTAGTGTGGGCTACAGACATACCTGGGAAATCAAAACAAGCAGTACCGATTGTTGTTGAACTTAAGGGTGGGGCAAAACCAGTAAGAAGAAAACAATACCCTCTGAGGATAGAGGACAGGAAGGGAATTGAGCCCATAATCAAAAGGTTTTTGGAACTGGGATTATTGGTAGAATGCGAATCAGATTTTAATACACCAATCCTGCCAGTAAAGAAACCTAATGGAACATATAGACTAGTTCAGGATCTGAGAGCAGTAAACGAAATAACCAAGACATTACATCCGGTAGTTGCTAATCCATACACACTTTTAACTAGATTGAAGGATAATTTGGCCTGGTTCACTGTATTAGATTTAAAAGATGCATTCTTCTGCCTTCCCTTAGCTCCCGAGAGTCAAAAGATTTTTGCCTTTGAGTGGGAATCTGTAGCGATAGGAAGAAAGACTCAACTTACCTGGACGGTATTGCCCCAAGGGTGGTGCAATTCCCCCACGATTTTTGGGAATCAGTTAGCCAAAGAATTAGAACAGTGGGAGAGGCCGCTGGGAGATGGTACCCTTCTGCAATACGTAGACGACCTCCTAATAGCAACAGCGACAGAGGAAGAATGCATTGAATGGACTATTTCTTTGTTAAATTTCCTGGGTTTAAGTGGATATCGAGTTTCTCAACAGAAAGCACAGCTGGTGCAAAAAGAAGTGGTGTACCTGGGATACGAAGTCTCCAGAAGACAGCGATCCCTGGGAGCAGCTAGGAAAGAGGCCATCTGCCAGATACCCAAACCACAGACGGCGAGAGATCTGCGCACCTTTCTGGGGATGACAGGTTGGTGTCGGCTATGGATCTACCAGTACGGGATACTTGCTAAACCGCTCTATGATTTGTTGAAGGAGACGAAGAACATCCTAGTTTGGACTCCTGAGGCAGAAGGGGCCTTTAAGAAGTTGAAGCTGGAGCTAATGAGAGCACCGGCCTTGGGTCTCCCAGATGTATCGAAACCATTCTGGCTGTTCTCCCATGAGCGACAAGGGATGGCCCTAGGAGTCCTAGCACAACAATTGGGACCACACAAGAGAGTGTGGCATACTTCTCCAAGCGATTGGATGAAGTAAGTAAAGGATGGCCAGGCTGTCTGAGGGCAGTGGCCGCAGTAATAATTAACATAGAAGAGGCCAGGAAGCTCACGTTGGGTCAAAAGATCACTGTGCTAGTATCTCACACTGTGTCAGCAGTACTGGAACAGAAAGGCAACCATTGGCTGTCGCCTTCCAGATTCCTAAAATACCAGGCCATCCTGGCTGAATCAGATGACATAACCATTCAGGTAACTAACATTGTGAACCCAGCTTCATTTCTAGAAGGAAGAAACCCAGCAGAACCCATCGAACATGACTGCCTGGAAACAATTGAAGCAGTATACTCCAGTCGCCCGGACCTAAAAGAAGAGCCATTCGAGAATGCAGATAACTGGTTCTCAGACGGCAGCAGCTTTGTGAAGCGAGGAGTAAGAATGGCTGGCTATGCAGTCACTACTACGGAAAGGGTAATTGAGTCGAACCCCTTGCCTGCAGGGACCTCAGCTCAAAAGGCAGAGCTGATAGCTCTGACTCGAGCCCTGGAATTGGCGGAAAACATGCAAATTAATATATGGACAGACTCTAAATATGCTTTTTCAGTTGTACATGCTCATGGAGCCATTTGGAAAGAAAGAGGACTGTTAACTACCCAAGGAAAACGGTCAAACATGCAGAGGAGGTTCTGCGATTGCTAGAGGCGGTCCAACTCCCAGCACAGGTGGCCATAATGCATTGTAAGGGACATTTGAAAGGTAACACTATTCCAGAAATAGGAAACAGGAAGGCAGATATAGAAGCTAAATTGGCTGCCACGAGGACTAGGGCAGTGGAAATAACGGCCCTAATACCAGGAGAGCTGGATATCAACATCCAGCCAGATTACCAGGAATCAGATCATAGATGGATTCAAAGAAATAAGGGTAAAATATTAGAAAATGGTTGGGGTCAATTGGAAACAGGACAGTTAATAATACCAGGAAACGTGATGTGGCAGTTTGTAAAACAGAACATGAGAAGGCCCATTGGGGTCTAGATTCGCTTTACCAATATTTACAAACCAGGATAGCAGGACCAAAATTATTTACTACTATAAAACACGTTACATCCCAGTGCGAGCGGTGTCTGAAAAACAACCCGAATACGGGAACCAAGGTACACCAAGGAGCCATAAATCGAGGTAAATTCCCAGGTGAATCATGGCAAATTGATTTTTCAGAACTCCCAAGAAAAGGGGGGTTTCGGTATTTGTTGGTATTAACTGATACATTTTCTGGGTGGCCTGAAGCATTCCCTTGCAGGACAAATAAGGAAAAAGAAGTAACTAAAGTAATGTTGAATGAAATTATTCCACGATTTGGGGTACCGAGGAGCATTTCCTCAGATAGGGGTACACATTTCTGTGCAAAAACAGTGAGAGCAATAAGCAAAGCATTACAAATCAAATGGCAATTACACACGCCTTACCGTCCACAGGCCAGTGGGCAAGTGGAAAAGATGAATCATCTTATCAAACAACAAATTGCTAAAATATGTCAGAGACTAATTTGCAGTGGTATCAAGCTTTGCCTATTGCTCTACTGAGGCTGAGAGTCAAACCAAGATCAAAAGAAAAGTTAAGCCCATTTGAAATTTTGTATGGTAGACCTTATGCTATGCAAGTCGTAAATGGGGACGCTATGGGCCAAATCGGTGATCAGTACATTTATGATTATGTAATTACAGTGGGGAAACAATTGGACAGGAATGCTACTGTGGTGATAGGGCACCAACCAAAACAACCTGATTGCAAGTTACATCTGTTTAATCCCGGTGATTGGGTGTATGTTAAGAATCTTTTAGCAAAACCCCTACAAGAGAAGTGGGAAGGACCCTTCCAAGTGCTGCTGACTACCTTCACCGCGTTCGGATCAAGGAGCGACCTACGTGGATCCATTATTCACGAGTCAAGAAAGCCCCGGAGAACAAACAAGAGGAGCAGACGTCATGATCCTGACTCCACCTCAGGCCATTACAACTCTGATCATTGGACTCTCGATAAGTATAGCTCTTCCCCAAGGCTCTGCCCCAATAGACCCATGGTCTTATGCACACCAGTGTATCCACCCAGAGATGGGACAGAAAGGACCCTATTTCGAGGTTTATGCCTTACGTAATAATCAGCCATACATGAGTGAAGTATGGCATCAGCCCTCCATGGTAGCATACAAGGGAGACCAAATCCAAGTTGGGTGTCGAGAGCTAGACCCAGAGGAAGGGAAAACAAGACAGCTAGTATTAACAATTCGATCCTCAATGACAGCTTATAGACATAACCTTGTTACCTATAGTCCAGTGAAAATGGGCAAGCCCACCGGCTGGACCCAGCAAAAGGGCCCAATTTCGTGCCAGTGGAGTGACTTTAGGGGAGATCCACCCGAATTACAACCCCAAAACATAACCCTTGACCTTCACCCTCTTCTCATTCCCGTGAGAAAGATTGTAGCATCTAATGGTCCTGAGGAAGGGAAAGCACAGTGTGAGATGGCATTTAGATTGGATCAGTCAATGTCATTCATATGCGAAAGACAGTTGAAAAAGCCGGAAGAAGGTTCAGGCCTCCTTAGCCATGCTGTCGAATATAAGGTGTGGTCACCGGAAGACATGATCCCATTGTATCCAAATATAGCCTTGCCCCCAAAAGCCACTCTACCGGTAGAATGTAGATTAATACATAACCTAACCTTTATAGGGCCACAGGTGATAAGAAGATCTAACGAACTAAAATTATTGTTAGACCCCACTTATTCCCTGAAGAAGGTGCAGATGAACATTCACGCTGACATTACTCATTTGCAGAAAGATTGCCGACCATTTATACAGCAAAGCCTTAAGGGATGGGATGCATGGCTGGCAACTAGGTCTTATCACAGGCGGGTGCAAAGAGATATAAGTGGATGGGTCGGCACTGGATTTGGAATAGTGAATGCAATTGATCAAGAGGTATTGGTGAACAAATTGAGCACTGTCACCACTAACTTAGGAAAACTCAAAGTGCCCCTGAGTTCATCTGTGCTTACATTAACAGAAACACAATCGCTAGTGGTAAAATTACTAACCATGGTAGCAAACCATACTGCAGAAGATTTTGTGAAGCTCTCTGACTATACAGGGAACTTAGTAGAGACATTGCACTCGCTATACAATGCTCTCAGACACAACAATGGGTACAATCGGTAGCGGCAGGAATAATGAGAGAGGGAATGTCAGGTACATTACCTCAAGAGATAAGAGAAACAATATTAAAGGATAATTATACTACACAATTTGAGAAGGACCACCAAGCCTGGTGGCAATTAGTAAATTTCACTTATGACCCTCAACAAGATCACATTGAAGCCTATGTCCTCACCATCAGTGCGGCAGAGGAAAAAGCTATCTTTCCTATCCTCACTCTAGGGACAATACATCAAGATGTCATTATCAGACCAATAGATCACAATGTCTGGGCCAGTTATGATTACACCAAAAATAAGTGGCAATCAGTTAGCACAGAGGCATGTATTCATAGAGGACAATTAGGCTATGTTTGCGAGAACGCTGTAATAGAAGCAGAAGATTTATGCTTAGATGTCGAAAAATAGTGCATGTGCCTTTGAAATGCTTTCACATAATGGAACACAATCACAAGTCTACTATATAGGGGATGGGTGTGCTTGCGTTAGGACTGCTTGTGACAGCGTCACTATAGATAATTGCCAAGAAGAGACTAACAATACTAACTTCTGTGTGTGCAACTTCACCAAGATAGTGGGTTGTGATTTTCATTATACAGTCCCAATAACTACTCAACAGCTAATTAATGCAGATTTTAACCTATATCAAAAAATACCAAAATTACAAATAGGAATGGACATAAAAATTCTTAAAGCAATGCTAGCACATCCTAAAGTGAAGGAATTAGTGCAAAAGGTGAATCAAACGAATAAACGAGTGGTATGGCAGGTAGAACATAATTCAGAAAAAATAAAAGATGTCCTGACCGAGGTGGAACAAGTAGGCCAGCATCATTGGTGGGACATCTTTACAGGATACTCCCCAACAGCTACCCAGGTCTTTAACTATCTGGTGCACCCAATGATAATAGTAATTTTAGTTCTGCTACTATTAACTCTCACAAATATTTGTATGTGGTGGAAACTAAGAATCATAATAAAAAGGACCCAAATAATTTGGGCGGTGGTACGGGCATATCAGCGCCCTATAGGATTAGAATTTGACGAAAGAATTCGTCAGTTATAAGAAAAAGGGGGGAATGAAGCCCCAGAACAGAGAGCTTTCGAAAGCATGAAGCAGATAAAGCAGTAAATTAGCTAAGGCATGGGTCACTGTGACAGGAAAAGAAGATAAGGAATAGAGACTGACAAGAACTGTTAGGATAAGCATGATTCAGAGCCAACAAGGCCAAACTAACACTTAGAACAACATCAGCAGAACTAAGCCAGGCACACCGGAATTGACCAAATTAGGAAAGGAGTTCAAAAGTTGAAGAAGGAAGACTCATCAGGAAACCCCTGCCCATGATGAAGGCCGCCGAATGACCACCAAGAAGATCGTCAGAAGAGATGCCCCCGCCCACGCTCAGCCTACACCATGCCCCACATGAATATGTATGCAAAGAAATGATTATGTATAAGATCTGATGCAATACTACATCCAAAGCTGTATAAAAGGCATACTTTTGTTACGGGACAGGCAGAAATCCATTTAGTGATTTCTCCAACGCGTTGCCAATAAAATACCTCCTGTCTATCTGACTTAAACTGAGTCTCTTAGGCAGTTATTCTTGCCTTTTGGGGCAAAATTCGGCATCAAGAGAAACACTTCAGTGATTTTAGGACTCAGGCACCGGGATCTGGCCTAGAAGAGAACCAGCGATTTTGGATCTCAGACACCAGGATCTGGCTTAGAAGAGAACCACTTCAGTGATTTTAGACCTCAGACACCAGGATCTGGGCTAACAGAGAACCAGTTCAGTGATTTTAGACCTCAGGCACCGGGATCTGGCCTAGAAGAGAACGACTTCCTGGATATATACCTCAGACACCAGGATCTGGCTTAGAAGAGAACCACTTCAGTGATTTATACCTCAGACACCAGGACCTGGCTTAGAAGAGACCCACTTCAGTGATTTTAGACCTCAGACACCAGGATCTGGCTTAGAAGAGAACCACTTCAGAGATTTTAGACCTCAGGCACCCAGATCTTGCTTAGAAGATAACCACTTCAGTGATTTTAGGACTCAGGCACCCGGATCTGTCCTAGAAGAGAACCACTTGAGAGATTTTAGACCTCAGACACCAGGATCTGGGTTAAAAGAGAACCACTTCAGTGATTTTAGACCTCAGACACCAGGATCTGGGCTAAAAGAGAACCAGTTCAGTGATTTTAGACCTCAGGCACCGGGATCTGGCCTAGAAGAGAACCAGTGATTTTAGACCTCAGATACCAGGATCTGGCTTAGAAGAGAACCACTTCAGTGATTTATAACTCAGACACCAGGACCTGGCTTAGAAGAGAACCAGTTCAGTGATTTTAGGACTCAGACACCAGGATCTGGCTTAGAAGAGAACCACTTCAGTGATTTTAGACCTCAGACACCAGGATCTGGATTAGAAGAGAACCACTTCAGTGATTTTAGGACTCAGGCACCCGGATCTGTCCTAGAAGAGAAACACTTCAGTGATTTTAGTCCTCAGGCACCAGGATCTGTCCTAGAAGAGAACCACTTCAGAGATTTTAGACCTCAGACACCAGGATCTGGGCTAAAAGAGAACCAGTTCAATGATTTTAGACCTCAGACACCAGTATCTGGGCTAAAGAGAACCAGTTCAGTGATTTTAGACCTCAGGCACCGGGATCTGGCCTAGAAGAGAACCAGTGATTTTAGACCTCAGACACCAGGATCTGGCTTAGAGGAGAACCAGTTCAGTGATTTTAGACCTCAGACACCAGGATCTGGTCTAAAAGAGAACCAGTTCAGTGATTTTAGGACTCAGGCACCGGGATATGGCCTAGAAGAGAACCAGCGATTTTGGGTCTCAGACACCAGGATCTGGCTTAGAAGAGAACCACTTCAGTGATTTTAGACCTCAGGCACCAGGATCTGTCCTAGAAGAGAACCAGTTCTGTGATTTTAGACCTCAGACACCAGGATATGGTCTAAAAGAGAACCAGTTCATGTGATTTTAGACCTCAGACACCAGGATCTCGCTTAGAAGAGAACCACTTCAGTGATTTTAGGACTCAGGCACCAGGATCTGGCATAGAAGAGAACCAGCGATTTTGGATCTCAGACACCAGGATCTGTCCTAGAAGAGAACCACTTGAGTGATTTTAGACCTCAGGCACCCAGATCTTGCTTAGAAGAGAACCACTTCAGTGATTTTAGGACTCAGGCACCCGGATCTGTCGTAGAAGAGAACCACTTCAGTGATTTTAGTCCTCAGGCACCACGATCTGTCCTAGAAGACAACCACTTCAGAGATTTTAGACCTCAGACACCAGGATCTGGGATAAAAGAGAACCAGTTCAGTGATTTTAGACCTCAGACACCAGGATCTGGGCTAAAAGACAACCAGTTCAGTGATTTTAGACCCCTGGCACCGGGATATGGTCTAAAAGAGAACCAGTTCAGTGATTTCAGGACTCAGGCACCGGGATCTGGCCTAGAAGAGAACCAGCGATTTTGGATCTCAGATACCAGGATCAGGCTTAGATGAGAACCACTTCAGTGATTTTAGACCTCAGGCACCAGGATCTGGCTTAGAAGAGAACCACTTCAGAGATTTTCGACCTCAGACACCAGGATCTCGATTAGAAGAGAACCAGTTCAGTGATTTTAGGACTCAGACACCAGGATATGGTCTAAAAGAGAACCACTTCAGTGATTTTAGACCTCAGGCACCAGGATCTGTCCTAGAAGAGAACCACTTCAGAGATTTTTGACCTCAGACACCTGGACCTGGCTTAGAAGAGAACCAGTTCAGTGATTTTAGGACTCAGACACCAGGATCTGGTCTAAAAGAGAACCACTGATTTTAGACCTCAGACACCAGGATCTGGCTTAGAAGAGAACCACTTCAGAGATTTTAGACCTCAGACACTATGATCTGGGCTAAAAGAGAACTACTTCAGTGATTTTAGACCTCAGGCACCGGGATCTGACCTAGAAGAGAACCACTTCGGTGATTTATACCTCAGACACCGGGATCTGGCCTAGAAGAGAACCAGTTCAGTGATTTTAGGACTCAGGCACCCGGATCTTGCCTAGAAGAGAACCACAGATTTTAGACCTCAGGCACCAGGATCTGCCTTAGAAGAGAACCACTTCAGTGATTTCAGACCTCAGACACCAGGATCTGGCTTAGAAGAGAACCACTTCAGAGATTTTCGACCTCAGACAGCAGGATCTGGCTTAGAAGAGAACCACTTCATTGATTTTAGGACTCAGGAACCCGGATCTGTCCTAGAAGAGAACCAGTTCAGTGATTTTAGACCTCAGACACCAGGATCTCGATTAGAAGAGAACCACTTCAGAGATTTTAGACCTCAGACACCAGGATCTGGGCTAAAAGAGAACCACTTCAGTGATTTTAAACCTCAGGCACCAGGATCTGTCCTAGAAGAGAACCACTTCAGAGATTTTTGACCTCAGACACCTGGACCTGGCTTAGAAGAGAACCAGTTCAGTGATTTTAGGACTCAGACACCAGGATCTGGTCTAAAAGAGAACCACTGATTTTAGACCTCAGACACCAGGATCTGGCTTAGAAGAGAACCACTTCAGAGATTTTAGACCTCAGACACCAGGATCTGGGTTAAAAGAGAACCACTTCAGTGATTTTAGACCTCAGACACTAGGATCTGGGCTAAAAGAGAACTACTTCAGTGATTTTAGACCTCAGGCACCGGGATCTGACCTAGAAGAGAACCACTTCGGTGATTTATACCTCAGACACCGGGATCTGGCCTAGAAGAGAACCAGTTCAGTGATTTTAGGACTCAGGCACCCGGATCTTGCCTAGAAGAGAACCACAGATTTTAGACCTCAGGCACCAGGATCTGCCTTAGAAGAGAACCACTTCAGTGATTTCAGACCTCAGACACCAGGATCTGGCTTAGAAGAGAACCACTTCAGAGATTTTCGACCTCAGACAGCAGGATCTGGCTTAGAAGAGAACCACTTCAGTGATTTATACCTCAGACACCAGGACCTGGCTTAGAAGAGAACCACTTCATTGATTTTAGACCTCAGGAACCCGGATCTGTCCTAGAAGAGAACCAGTTCAGTGATTTTAGACCTCAGACACCAGGATCTCGATTAGAAGAGAACCACTTCAGAGATTTTAGACCTCAGACACCAGGATCTGGGCTAAAAGAGAACCAGTTCAGTGATTTTAGACCTCAGACACCAGGATCTGGGCTAAAAGAGAACCAGTTCAGGATTTTAGACCTCAGGCACCGGGATCTGGCCTAGAAGAGAACCAGTGATTTTAGACCTCAGACACCAGGATCTGGCTTAGAAGAGAACCACTTCAGTGATTTTAGACCTCAGGCACCAGGATCTGTCCTAGAAGAGAACCAGTTCAGTGATTTTAGACCTCAGACACCTGGATCTGGATTAGAAGAGAACCACGTCAGTGATTTTAGACCTCAGGCACCAGGATCTGTCCTAGAAGAGAACCAGTTCTGTGATTTTAGACCTCAGACACCAGGATATGTTCTAAAAGAGAACCAGTTCATGTGATTTTAGACCTCAGACACCAGGATCTCGCTTAGAAGAGAACCACTTCAGTGATTTTAGGACTCAGGCACCGGGATCTGGCCTAGAAGAGAACCAGCGATTTTGGATCTCAGACACCAGGATCTGGCTTAGAAGACAACCACTTCAGTGATTTTAGACCTCAGGCACCAGGATCTGTCCTAGAAGAGAACCACTTGAGTGATTTTAGACCTCAGAGACCAGGATCTCGATTAGAAGAGAACCACTTCAGAGATTTTAGGCCTCAGACAACAGGATCTGGCTTAGAAGAGAACGACTTCCAGGATATATACCTCAGACACCAGGATCTGGCTTAGAAGAGAACCACTTCAGTGATTTATACCTCAGACACCAGGATCTGTCCCAGAAGAGAACCACTTCAGTGATTTTAGACCTCAGACACCAGGATCTGGCTTAGAAGAGAACCACTTCAGAGATTTTAGACCTCAGGCACCCAGATCTTGCTTAGAAGAGAACCACTTCAGTGATTTTAGGACTCAGGCACCCGGATCTGTCGTAGAAGAGAACCACTTCAGTGATTTTAGTCCTCAGGCACCACGATCTGTCCTAGAAGACAACCACTTCAGAGATTTTAGACCTCAGACACCAGGATCTGGGATAAAAGAGAACCAGTTCAGTGATTTTAGACCTCAGACACCAGGATCTGGGCTAAAAGAGAACCAGTTCAGTGATTTTACACCCTGGCACCGGGATCTGGCCTAGAAGAGAACCAGTGATTTTAGACCTCAGATACCAGGATCAGGCTTAGAAGAGAACCACTTCAGTGATTTTTGATCTCAGACACCAGGATCTGGCTTAGAAGAGAACCACTTCAGTGATTTTAGACCTCAGACACCAGGATCTGGCCTAGAAGAGAACCAGTGATTTTGGATCTCAGACACCAGGATCTGGCTTAGAAGAGAACCACTTCAGTGATTTTTGATCTCAGACACCAGGATCTCGCTTTGAAGAGAACCAGTTCAGTGATTTTAGGACTCAGGCACCGGGATCTGGCCTAGAAGAGAACCAGCGATTTTGGATCTCAGACACCAGGATCTGGCTTAGAAGAGAACCACTTCAGTGATTTTAGACCTCAGGCACCAGGATCAGGCTTAGAAGAGAACCACTTCAGTGATTTTTGATCTCAGACACCAGGATCTCGCTTAGAAGAGAACCAGTTCAGTGATTTTAGGACTCAGGCACCGGGATCTGGCCTAGAAGAGAACCAGCGATTTTGGATCTCAGACACCAGGATCTGGCTCAGAAGAGAACCACTTCAGTGATTTTAGACCTCAGGCACCAGGATCTGGCTTAGAAGAGAACCATTTCAGAGATTTTCGACCTCAGACAGCAGGATCTGGCTTAGAAGAGAACCAGTTCAGTGATTTATACCTCAGACACCAGGACCTGGCTTAGATGATAACCAGTTCGTTGATTTTAGACCTCAGGCACCATGATCTGTCCTAGAAGAGAACCACTTCAGAGATTTTTGACCTCAGACACCAGGACCTGGCTTAGAAGAGAACAAGTTCAGTGATTTTAGGACTCAGACACCAGGATCTGGCTTAGAAGAGAACCACTTCAGAGATTTTAGACCTCAGACACCAGGATCTGGGTTAAAAGAGAACCAGTTCAGTGATTTTAGACCTCAGACACTAGGATCTGGGCTAAAAGAGAACCACTTCAGTGATTTTAGACCTCAGGCACCGGGATCTGACCTAGAAGAGAACCACTTCGGTGATTTATGCCTCAGACACCAGGACCTGGCTTAGAAGAGAACCAGTTCAGTGATTTTAGGACTCAGGCACCCGGATCTTGCCTAGAAGAGAACCACAGATTTTAGACCTCAGGCACCAGGATCTGCCTTAGAAGAGAACCACTTCTGTGATTTCAGACCTCAGACACCAGGATCTGGCTTAGAAGAGAACCACTTCAGTGATTTTAGGACTCAGGAACCCGGATCTGTCCTAGAAGAGAACCAGTTCAGTGATTTTAGACCTCAGACACCAGGATCTCGATTAGAAGAGAACCACTTCAGAGATTTTAGACCTCAGACACCAGGATCTGGGCTAAAAGAGAACCAGTTCAGGGATTTTAGACCTCAGGCACCGGGATCTGGCCTAGAAGAGAACCAGTGATTTTAGACCTCAGACACCAGGATCTGGCTTAGAAGAGAACCACTTCAGTGATTTTAGACCTCAGGCACCAGGATCTGTCCTAGAAGAGAACCAGTTCAGTGATTTTAGACCTCAGACACCTGGATCTGGATTAGAAGAGAACCAGCGAGTTTGGATCTCAGACACCAGGATCTGGCTTAGAAGAGAACCACTTCAGTGATTTTAGGAATCAGGCTCCCGCATCTGACCTAGAAGAGAACCACTTCAGTGATTTTAGACCTCAGACACCGGGATCTGGCTTAGAAGAGAACCACTTCAGTGATTTTAGACCTCAGACACCAGGATCTGGCTTAGAAGACAACCACTTCAGTGATTTTAGACCTCAGACACCAGGATCTGGGCTAAAAGAGAACCAGTTCAGTGATTTTAGACCTCAGACACCAGGATCTGGTCTAAAAGGGAACCAGTTCAGTGATTTTAGACCTCAGGCACCGGGATCTGGCTTAGAAGAGAACCACTTCAGTGATTTTAGACCTCAGACACCAGGATCTGGCTTAGAGGAGAACCAGTTCAGTGATTTTAGACCTCCGACACCAGGATCTGGGCTAAAAGAGAACCACTTCAGTGATTTTAGGACTCAGGCACCGGGATATGGCCTAGAAGAGAACCAGCGATTTTGGGTCTCAGACACCAGGATCTGGCTTAGAAGAGAACCACTTCAGTGATTTTAGACCTCAGGCACCAGGATCTCGATTAGAAGAGAACCACTTCAGAGATTTTAGACCTCAGACACCAGGATCTGGCTTAGAAGAGAACGACTTCCAGGATATATACCTCAGACACCAGTATCTGGCTTAGAAGAGAACCACTTCAGTGTTTTATACCTCAGACACCAGGACCTGGCTTAGAAGAGAGCCACTTCAGTGTTTTAGACCTCAGGCACCAGTATCTGGCTTAGAAGAGAACCACTTCAGTGTTTTATACCTCAGACACCAGTATCTGGCTTAGAAGAGAACCACTTCAGTGTTTTAGACCTCAGACACCAGGATCTGGCTTTAGAAGAGAACCACTTCAGAGCTTTTAGACCTCAGGCACCCAGATCTTGCTTAGAAGAGACCCACTTCAGTGATTTTAGGACTCAGGCACCCGGATCTGTCCTAGAAGAGAACCACTTCAGTGATTTTAGTCCTCAGGCACCAGGATCTGTCGTAGAAGACAACCACTTGAGAGATTTTAGACCTCAGACACCAGGATCTGGGTTAAAAGAGAACCACTTCAGTGATTTTAGACCTCAGACACCAGGATTTCGGCTAAAAGAGAACCAGTTCACTGATTTTAGACCTCAGGCACCAGGATCTGGGCTAAAAGAGAACCAGTGATTTTAGACCTCAGATACAAGGATCTGGCTTAGAAGAGAACCACTTCAGTGATTTTAGATCTCAGACACCAGGATATGGTCTAAAAGAGAACCAGTTCAGTGATTTTAGGACTCAGGCACCGGGATCTGGCCTAGAAGATAACCAGCGATTTTGGATCTCAGACACCAGGATCTGGCTTAGAAGAGAACCAGTTCAGTGATTTTAGAGCTCAGGCACCAGGATCTGTCCTAGAAGAGAACCACTTCAGTGATTTTAGAACTCAGACACCAGGATCTGGCTTAGAAGAGAACCAGTTCAGTGATTTTAGAGCTCAGGCACCAGGATCTGTCCTAGAAGAGAACCACTTCAGTGATTGTAGACCTCAGACACCAGGACCTGGCTTAGAAGAGAACCACTTCAGTGATTTTAGGACTCAGGCACCCGGATCTTGCCTAGAAGAGAACCACTTCAGTGATTGTAGACCTCAGACACCAGGATCTGGCTTAGAAGAGAACCACTTCATTGATTTTAGGACTCAGGCACCCGGATCTGTCCTAGAAGAGAACCACTTCAGTGATTTTAGACCTCAGACACCAGGATCTGGCTTAGAAGAGAACCACTTCAGAGATTTTAGACAACAGACACCAGGATCTGGGTTAAAAGAGAACCAGTTCAGTGATTTTAGACCTCAGACACTAGGATCTGGGCTAAAAGAGAACCACTTCAGTGATTTTAGACCTCAGGCACCGGGATCTGACCTAGAAGAGAACCAGTGATTTTAGACCTCAGACACCAGGATCTGGCTTAGAAGAGAACCACTTCAGTGATTTTAGACCTCAGACACCAGGATATGGTCTAAAAGAGAACCAGTTCAGTGATTTTAGGACACAGACGCCGGGATCTGGCCTAGAAGAGAACCAGAGATTTTGGATCTCAGACACCAGGATCTGGCTTAGAAGAGAACCACTTCAGTGATTTTAGACCTCAGGCACCAGGATCTGTCCTAGAAGAGAACCACTTCAGAGATTTTTGACCTCAGACACCAGGACATGGCTTAGAAGAGAACCACTTCAGTGATTTTAGACCTCAGGCACCGGGATCTGGCCTAGAAGAGAACCAGTGATTTTAGACCTCAGACACCAGGATCTGGCTTAGAGGAGAACCAGTTCAGTGATTTTAGACCTCAGACACCAGGATCTGGTCTAAAAGAGAACCACTTCAGTGATTTTAGACCTCAGACACCAGGATCTGGCTTAGAAGAGAACCACTTCAGAGATTTTCGACCTCAGACAGCAGGATCTGGCTTAGAAGAGAACCACTTCAGTGATTTATACCTCAGACACCAGGACCTGGCTTAGAAGAGAACCACTTCAGTGATTTTAGACCTCAGGCACCCGGATCTGTCCTAGAAGAGAACCACTTCAGTGATTTCAGTCCTCAGGCACCGGGATCTGTCCTAGAAGACAACCACTTGAGAGATTTTTGACCTCAGACACCAGGATCTGGGCTAAAAGAGAACCAGTTCAGTGATTTTAGACCTCAGACACCAGGATCTGGGCTAAAAGAGAACCAGTTCAGTGATTTTAGACCTCAGGCACCGGGATCTGGCCTAGAAGAGAACCAGTGATTTTAGACCTCAGATACCAGGATCTGGCTTAGAAGAGAGCCACTTCAGTGATTTTAGGACTCAGACACCAGGATCTGGCTTAGAAGAGAACCACTTCAGTGATTTTAGACCTCAGACACCAGGATCTGGATTAGAAGAGAACCACTTCAGTGATTTTAGGACTCAGGCACCCGGATCTGTCCTAGAAGAGAACCAGTTCAGTGATTTTAGTCCTCAGGCACCAGGATCTGTCCTAGAAGAGAACCACTTCAGAGATTTTAGACCTCAGACACCAGGATCTGGGCTAAAAGAGAACCAGTTCAATGATTTTAGTCCTCAGACACCAGTATCTGGGCTAAAGAGAACCAGTTCAGTGATTTTAGGACTCAGGCACCGGGATCTGGCCTAGAAGAGAACCAGTGATTTTAGACCTCAGACACCAGGATCTGGCTTAGAGGAGAACCAGTTCAGTGATTTTAGACCTCAGACACCAGGATCTGGTCTAAAAGAGAACCAGTTCAGTGATTTTAGGACTCAGGCACCGGGATATGGCCTAGAAGAGAACCAGTGATTTTAGACCTCAGACACCAGGATCTCGATTAGAAGAGAACCACTTCAGAGATTTTAGACCTCAGACACCAGGATCTGGGCTAAAAGAGAACCAGTTCAGTGATTTTAGACCTCAGACACCAGGATCTGGGCTAAAAGAGAACCAGTTCAGGGATTTTAGACCTCAGGCACCGGGATCTGGCCTAGAAGAGAACCAGTGATTTTAGACCTCAGACACCAGGATCTGGCTTAGAAGAGAACCACTTCAGTGATTTTAGACCTCAGGCACCAGGATCTGTCCTAGAAGAGAACCAGTTCAGTGATTTTAGACCTCAGACACCTGGATCTGTATTAGAAGAGAACCACTTCAGTGATTTTAGACCTCAGGCACCAGGATCTGTCCTAGAAGAGAACCAGTTCTGTGATTTTAGACCTCAGACACCAGGATATGGTCTAAAAGAGAACCAGTTCATGTGATTTTAGACCTCAGACACCAGGATCTCGCTTAGAAGAGAACCACTTCAGTGATTTTAGGACTCAGGCACCGGGATCTGGCCTAGAAGAGAACCAGCGATTTTGGATCTCAGACACCAGGATCTGGCTTAGAAGAGAACCACTTCAGTGATTTTAGACCTCAGGCACCAGGATCTGTCCTAGAAGAGAACCACTTGAGTGATTTTAGACCTCAGAGACCAGGATCTCGATTAGAAGAGAACCACTACAGAGATTTTAGGCCTCAGACAACAGGATCTGGCTTAGAAGAGAACGACTTCCAGGATATATGCCTCAGACACCAGGATCTGGCTTAGAAGAGAACCACTTCAGTGATTTATACCTCAGACACCAGGATCTGTCCCAGAAGAGAACCACTTCAGTGATTTTAGACCTCAGACACCAGGATCTGGCTTAGAAGAGAACCACTTCAGAGATTTTAGACCTCAGGCACCCAGATCTTGCTTAGAAGAGAACCACTTCAGTGATTTTAGGACTCAGGCACCCGGATCTGTCGTAGAAGAGAACCACTTCAGTGATTTTAGTCCTCAGGCACCACGATCTGTCCTAGAAGACAACCACTTCAGAGATTTTAGACCTCAGACACCAGGATCTGGGATAAAAGAGAACCAGTTCAGTGATTTTAGACCTCAGACACCAGGATCTGGGCTAAAAGAGAACCAGTTCAGTGATTTTACACCCCTGGCACCGGGATCTGGCCTAGAAGAGAACCAGTGATTTTAGACCTCAGATACCAGGATCAGGCTTAGAAGAGAACCACTTCAGTGATTTTTGATCTCAGACACCAGGATCTGGCTTAGAAGAGAACCACTTCAGTGATTTTAGACCTCAGACACCAGGATCTGGCCTAGAAGAGAACCAGCGATTTTGGATCTCAGACACCAGGATCTGGCTTAGAAGAGAACCACTTCAGTGATTTTTGATCTCAGACACCAGGATCTCGCTTAGAAGAGAACCAGTTCAGTGATTTTAGGACTCAGGCACCGGGATCTGGCCTAGAAGAGAACCAGCGATTTTGGATCTCAGACACCAGGATCTGGCTTAGAAGAGAACCACTTCAGTGATTTTAGACCTCAGGCACCAGGATCAGGCTTAGAAGAGAACCACTTCAGTGATTTTTGATCTCAGACACCAGGATCTCGCTTAGAAGAGAACCAGTTCAGTGATTTTAGGACTCAGGCACCGGGATCTGGCCTAGAAGAGAACCAGCGATTTTGGATCTCAGACACCAGGATCTGGCTCAGAAGAGAACCACTTCAGTGATTTTAGACCTCAGGCACCAGGATCTGGCTTAGAAGAGAACCATTTCAGAGATTTTCGACCTCAGACAGCAGGATCTGGCTTAGAAGAGAACCAGTTCAGTGATTTATACCTCAGACACCAGGACCTGGCTTAGATGATAACCAGTTCGTTGATTTTAGACCTCAGGCACCATGATCTGTCCTAGAAGAGAACCACTTCAGAGATTTTTGACCTCAGACACCAGGACCTGGCTTAGAAGAGAACCAGTTCAGTGATTTTAGGACTCAGACACCAGGATCTGGCTTAGAAGAGAACCACTTCAGAGATTTTAGACCTCAGACACCAGGATCTGGGTTAAAAGAGAACCAGTTCAGTGATTTTAGACCTCAGACACTAGGATCTGGGCTAAAAGAGAACCACTTCAGTGATTTTAGACCTCAGGCACCGGGATCTGACCTAGAAGAGAACCACTTCGGTGATTTATGCCTCAGACACCAGGACCTGGCTTAGAAGAGAACCAGTTCAGTGATTTTAGGACTCAGGCACCCGGATCTTGCCTAGAAGAGAACCACAGATTTTAGACCTCAGGCACCAGGATCTGCCTTAGAAGAGAACCACTTCTGTGATTTCAGACCTCAGACACCAGGATCTGGCTTAGAAGAGAACCACTTCAGTGATTTTAGGACTCAGGAACCCGGATCTGTCCTAGAAGAGAACCAGTTCAGTGATTTTAGACCTCAGACACCAGGATCTCGATTAGAAGAGAACCACTTCAGAGATTTTAGACCTCAGACACCAGGATCTGGGCTAAAAGAGAACCAGTTCAGGGATTTTAGACCTCAGGCACCGGGATCTGGCCTAGAAGAGAACCAGTGATTTTAGACCTCAGACACCAGGATCTGGCTTAGAAGAGAACCACTTCAGTGATTTTAGACCTCAGACACCAGGATCTGGCTTAGAAGAGATCCACTTCAGTGATTTTAGACCTCAGGCACCAGGATCTGTCCTAGAAGAGAACCAGTTCAGTGATTTTAGACCTCAGACACCTGGATCTGGATTAGAAGAGAACCACTTCAGTGATTTTAGACCTCAGGCACCAGGATCTGTCCTAGAAGAGAACCAGTTCAGTGATTTTAGACCTCAGACACCTGGATCTGGATTAGAAGAGAACCACTTCAGTGATTTTAGACCTCAGGCACCAGGATCTGTCCTAGAAGAGAACCAGTTCTGTGATTTTAGACCTCAGACACCAGGATATGGTCTAAAAGAGAACCAGTTCATGTGATTTTAAACCTCAGACACCAGGATCTCGCTTAGAAGAGAACCACTTCAGTGATTTTAGGACTCAGGCACCGGGATCTGGCCTAGAAGAGAACCAGCGATTTTGGATCTCAGACACCAGGATCTGGCTTAGAAGAGAACCACTTCAGTGATTTTAGACCTCAGGCAGCAGGATCTGTCCTAGAAGAGAACCACTTGAGTGATTTTAGACCTCAGAGACCAGGATCTCGATTAGAAGAGAACCACTTCAGAGATTTTAGGCCTCAGACAACAGGATCTGGCTTAGAAGAGAACGACTTCCAGGATATATACCTCAGACACCAGGATCTGGCTTAGAAGAGAACCACTTCAGTGATTTATACCTCAGACACCAGGATCTGTCCCAGAAGAGAACCACTTCAGTGATTTTAGACCTCAGACACCAGGATCTGGCTTAGAAGAGAACCACTTCAGAGATTTTAGACCTCAGGCACCCAGATCTTGCTTAGAAGAGAACCACTTCAGTGATTTTAGGACTCAGGCACCCGGATCTGTCGTAGAAGAGAACCACTTCAGTGATTTTAATCCTCAGGCACCACGATCTGTCCTAGAAGACAACCACTTCAGAGATTTTAGACCTCAGACACCAGGATCTGGGATAAAAGAGAACCAGTTCAGTGATTTTAGACCTCAGACACCAGGATCTGGGCTAAAAGAGAACCAGTTCAGTGATTTTACACCCCTGGCACCGGGATCTGGCCTAGAAGAGAACCAGTGATTTTAGACCTCAGATACCAGGATCAGGCTTAGAAGAGAACCACTTCAGTGATTTTAGACCTCAGACACCAGGATCTGGCCTAGAAGAGAACCAGCGATTTTGGATCTCAGACACCAGGATCTGGCTTAGAAGAGAACCACTTCAGTGATTTTTGATCTCAGACACCAGGATCTCGCTTAGAAGAGAACCAGTTCAGTGATTTTAGGACTCAGGCACCGGGATCTGGCCTAGAAGAGAACCAGCGATTTTGGATCTCAGACACCAGGATCTGGCTTAGAAGAGAACCACTTCAGTGATTTTTGATCTCAGACACCAGGATCTCGCTTAGAAGAGAACCAGTTCAGTGATTTTAGGACTCAGGCACCGGGATCTGGCCTAGAAGAGAACCAGCGATTTTGGATCTCAGACACCAGGATCTGGCTTAGAAGAGAACCACTTCAGTGATTTTAGACCTCAGGCACCAGGATCAGGCTTAGAAGAGAACCACTTCAGTGATTTTTGATCTCAGACACCAGGATCTCGCTTAGAAGAGAACCAGTTCAGTGATTTTAGGACTCAGGCACCGGGATCTGGCCTAGAAGAGAACCAGCGATTTTGGATCTCAGACACCAGGATCTGGCTCAGAAGAGAACCACTTCAGTGATTTTAGACCTCAGGCACCAGGATCTGGCTTAGAAGAGAACCATTTCAGAGATTTTCGACCTCAGACAGCAGGATCTGGCTTAGAAGAGAACCAGTTCAGTGATTTATACCTCAGACACCAGGACCTGGCTTAGATGATAACCAGTTCGTTGATTTTAGACCTCAGGCACCATGATCTGTCCTAGAAGAGAACCACTTCAGAGATTTTTGACCTCAGACACCAGGACCTGGCTTAGAAGAGAACCAGTTCAGTGATTTTAGGACTCAGACACCAGGATCTGGCTTAGAAGAGAACCACTTCAGAGATTTTAGACCTCAGACACCAGGATCTGGGTTAAAAGAGAACCAGTTCAGTGATTTTAGACCTCAGACACTAGGATCTGGGCTAAAAGAGAACCACTTCAGTGATTTTAGACCTCAGGCACCGGGATCTGACCTAGAAGAGAACCACTTCGGTGATTTAAGCCTCAGACACCAGGACCTGGCTTAGAAGAGAACCAGTTCAGTGATTTTAGGACTCAGGCACCCGGATCTTGCCTAGAAGAGAACCACAGATTTTAGACCTCAGGCACCAGGATCTGCCTTAGAAGAGAACCACTTCTGTGATTTCAGACCTCAGACACCAGGATCTGGCTTAGAAGAGAACCACTTCAGTGATTTTAGGACTCAGGAACCCGGATCTGTCCTAGAAGAGAACCAGTTCAGTGATTTTAGACCTCAGACACCAGGATCTCGATTAGAAGAGAACCACTTCAGAGATTTTAGACCTCAGACACCAGGATCTGGGCTAAAAGAGAACCAGTTCAGGGATTTTAGACCTCAGGCACCGGGATCTGGCCTAGAAGAGAACCAGGGATTTTAGACCTCAGACACCAGGATCTGGCTTAGAAGAGAACCACTTCAGTGATTTTAGACCTCAGGCACCAGGATCTGTCCTAGAAGAGAACCAGTTCAGTGATTTTAGACCTCAGACACCTGGATCTGGATTAGAAGAGAACCAGCGAGTTTGGATCTCAGACACCAGGATCTGGCTTAGAAGAGAACCACTTCAGTGATTTTAGGAATCAGGCTCCCGCATCTGACCTAGAAGAGATCCACTTCAGTGATTTTAGACCTCAGACACCGGGATCTGGCTTAGAAGAGAACCACTTCAGTGATTTTAGACCTCAGACACCAGGATCTGGCTTAGAAGACAACCACTTCAGTGATTTTAGACCTCAGACACCAGGATCTGGCTTAGAAGACAACCACTTCAGTGATTTTAGACCTCAGACACCAGGATCTGGGCTAAAAGAGAACCAGTTCAGTGATTTTAGACCTCAGACACCAGGATCTGGGCTAAAAGGGAACCAGTTCAGTGATTTTAGACCTCAGGCACCGGGATCTGGCTTAGAAGAGAACCACTTCAGTGATTTTAGACCTCAGACACCAGGATCTGGCTTAGAGGAGAACCAGTTCAGTGATTTTAGACCTCCGACACCAGGATCTGGGCTAAAAGAGAACCACTTCAGTGATTTTAGGACTCAGGCACCAGGATATGGCCTAGAAGAGAACCAGAGATTTTGGGTCTCAGACACCAGGATCTGGCTTAGAAGAGAACCACTTCAGTGATTTTAGACCTCAGGCACCAGGATCTCGATTAGAAGAGAACCACTTCAGAGATTTTCGACCTCAGACAGCAGGATCTGGCTTAGAAGAGAACCACTTCAGTGATTTATACCTCAGACACCAGGACCTGGCTTAGAAGAGAACCACTTCAGTGATTTTAGACCTCAGAAACCAGGATCTAGCTTAGAAGAGAACCCGTTCAGTGATTTTAGGACTCAGGCACCCAGATCTTGCTTAGAAGAGAACCACTTCTGTGATTTTAGACCTCAGACATCAAGATCTTGCTTAGAAGAGAACCACTTCAGTGATTTTAGGACTCAGGCACCCGGATCTGTCGTAGAAAGAGAACCACTTCAGTGATTTTAGTCCTCAGGCACCACGATCTGTCCTAGAAGACAACCACTTCAGAGATTTTAGACCTCAGACACCAGGATCTGGGATAAAAGAGAACCAGTTCAGTGATTTTAGACCTCAGACACCAGGATCTGGGCTAAAAGAGAACCAGTTCAGTGATTTTACACCCCTGGCACCGGGATCTGGCCTAGAAGAGAACCAGTGATTTTAGACCTCAGATACCAGGATCAGGCTTAGAAGA
Source organism: Melanerpes aurifrons (assembly GCA_011125475.1). Taxonomy (NCBI): domain Eukaryota; kingdom Metazoa; phylum Chordata; class Aves; order Piciformes; family Picidae; genus Melanerpes; species Melanerpes aurifrons. The sequence continues at coordinate 88,112 of WWNC01000197.1, read as the reverse complement.
GAACCACTTCAGTGATTTTTGATCTCAGACACCAGGATCTGGCTTAGAAGAGAACCACTTCAGTGATTTTAGACCTCAGACACCAGGATCTGGCCTAGAAGAGAACCAGCGATTTTGGATCTCAGACACCAGGATCTGGCTTAGAAGAGAACCACTTCAGTGATTTTTGATCTCAGACACCAGGATCTCGCTTAGAAGAGAACCAGTTCAGTGATTTTAGGACTCAGGCACCGGGATCTGGCCTAGAAGAGAACCAGCGATTTTGGATCTCAGACACCAGGATCTGGCTTAGAAGAGAACCACTTCAGTGATTTTAGACCTCAGGCACCAGGATCAGGCTTAGAAGAGAACCACTTCAGTGATTTTGATCTCAGACACCAGGATCTCGCTTAGAAGAGAACCAGTTCAGTGATTTTAGGACTCAGGCACCGGGATCTGGCCTAGAAGAGAACCAGCGATTTTGGATCTCAGACACCAGGATCTGGCTCAGAAGAGAACCACTTCAGTGATTTTAGACCTCAGGCACCAGGATCTGGCTTAGAAGAGAACCATTTCAGAGATTTTCGACCTCAGACAGCAGGATCTGGCTTAGAAGAGAACCAGTTCAGTGATTTATACCTCAGACACCAGGACCTGGCTTAGAAGATAACCAGTTCGTTGATTTTAGACCTCAGGCACCATGATCTGTCCTAGAAGAGAACCACTTCAGAGATTTTTGACCTCAGACACCAGGACCTGGCTTAGAAGAGAACCAGTTCAGTGATTTTAGGACTCAGACACCAGGATCTGGCTTAGAAGAGAACCACTTCAGAGATTTTAGACCTCAGACACCAGGATCTGGGTTAAAAGAGAACCAGTTCAGTGATTTTAGACCTCAGACACTAGGATCTGGGCTAAAAGAGAACCACTTCAGTGATTTTAGACCTCAGGCACCGGGATCTGACCTAGAAGAGAACCACTTCGGTGATTTAAGCCTCAGACACCAGGACCTGGCTTAGAAGAGAACCAGTTCAGTGATTTTAGGACTCAGGCACCCGGATCTTGCCTAGAAGAGAACCACAGATTTTAGACCTCAGGCACCAGGATCTGCCTTAGAAGAGAACCACTTCTGTGATTTCAGACCTCAGACACCAGGATCTGGCTTAGAAGAGAACCACTTCAGTGATTTTAGGACTCAGGAACCCGGATCTGTCCTAGAAGAGAACCAGTTCAGTGATTTTAGACCTCAGACACCAGGATCTCGATTAGAAGAGAACCACTTCAGAGATTTTAGACCTCAGACACCAGGATCTGGGCTAAAAGAGAACCAGTTCAGGGATTTTAGACCTCAGGCACCGGGATCTGGCCTAGAAGAGAACCAGGGATTTTAGACCTCAGACACCAGGATCTGGCTTAGAAGAGAACCACTTCAGTGATTTTAGACCTCAGGCACCAGGATCTGTCCTAGAAGAGAACCAGTTCAGTGATTTTAGACCTCAGACACCGGGATCTGGCTTAGAAGAGAACCACTTCAGTGATTTTAGACCTCAGGCACCAGGATCTGTCCTAGAAGAGAACCACTTCAGTGATTTTAGACCTCAGACACCGGGATCTGGCTTAGAAGAGAACCACTTCAGTGATTTTAGACCTCAGGCACCAGGATCTGTCCTAGAAGAGAACCACTTCAGTGATTTTAGACCTCAGACACCGGGATCTGGCTTAGAAGAGAACCACTTCAGTGATTTTAGACCTCAGACACCAGGATCTGGCTTAGAAGACAACCACTTCAGTGATTTTAGACCTCAGACACCAGGATCTGGCTTAGAAGACAACCACTTCAGTGATTTTAGACCTCAGACACCAGGATCTGGGCTAAAAGAGAACCAGTTCAGTGATTTTAGACCTCAGACACCAGGATCTGGGCTAGAAGGGAACCACTTCAGTGATTTTAGACCTCAGGCACCGGGATCTGGCTTAGAAGAGAACCACTTCAGTGATTTTAGACCTCAGACACCAGGATCTGGCTTAGAGAGAACCAGTTCAGTGATTTTAGACCTCCGACACCAGGATCTGGGCTAAAAGAGAACCACTTCAGTGATTTTAGGACTCAGGCACCAGGATATGGCCTAGAAGAGAACCAGAGATTTTGGGTCTCAGACACCAGGATCTGGCTTAGAAGAGAACCACTTCAGTGATTTTAGACCTCAGGCACCAGGATCTCGATTAGAAGAGAACCACTTCAGAGATTTTCGACCTCAGACAGCAGGATCTGGCTTAGAAGAGAACCACTTCAGTGATTTATACCTCAGACACCAGGACCTGGCTTAGAAGAGAACCACTTCAGTGATTTTAGACCTCAGAAACCAGGATCTAGCTTAGAAGAGAACCCGTTCAGTGATTTTAGGACTCAGGCACCCAGATCTTGCTTAGAAGAGAACCACTTCTGTGATTTTAGACCTCAGACATCAAGATCTTGCTTAGAAGAGAACCACTTCAGTGATTTTAGGACTCAGGCACCCGGATCTGTCGTAGAAGAGAACCACTTCAGTGATTTTAGTCCTCAGGCACCACGATCTGTCCTAGAAGACAACCACTTCAGAGATTTTAGACCTCAGACACCAGGATCTGGGATAAAAGAGAACCAGTTCAGTGATTTTAGACCTCAGACACCAGGATCTGGGCTAAAAGAGAACCAGTTCAGTGATTTTACACCCCTGGCACCGGGATCTGGCCTAGAAGAGAACCAGTGATTTTAGACCTCAGATACCAGGATCAGGCTTAGAAGAGAACCACTTCAGTGATTTTGATCTCAGACACCAGGATCTGGCTTAGAAGAGAACCACTTCAGTGATTTTAGACCTCAGACACCAGGATCTGGCCTAGAAGAGAACCAGCGATTTTGGATCTCAGACACCAGGATCTGGCTTAGAAGAGAACCACTTCAGTGATTTTTGATCTCAGACACCAGGATCTCGCTTAGAAGAGAACCAGTTCAGTGATTTTAGGACTCAGGCACCGGGATCTGGCCTAGAAGAGAACCAGCGATTTTGGATCTCAGACACCAGGATCTGGCTTAGAAGAGAACCACTTCAGTGATTTTAGACCTCAGGCACCAGGATCAGGCTTAGAAGAGAACCACTTCAGTGATTTTTGATCTCAGACACCAGGATCTCGCTTAGAAGAGAACCAGTTCAGTGATTTTAGGACTCAGGCACCGGGATCTGGCCTAGAAGAGAACCAGCGATTTTGGATCTCAGACACCAGGATCTGGCTCAGAAGAGAACCACTTCAGTGATTTTAGACCTCAGGCACCAGGATCTGGCTTAGAAGAGAACCATTTCAGAGATTTTCGACCTCAGACAGCAGGATCTGGCTTAGAAGAGAACCAGTTCAGTGATTTATACCTCAGACACCAGGACCTGGCTTAGATGATAACCAGTTCGTTGATTTTAGACCTCAGGCACCATGATCTGTCCTAGAAGAGAACCACTTCAGAGATTTTTGACCTCAGACACCAGGACCTGGCTTAGAAGAGAACCAGTTCAGTGATTTTAGGACTCAGACACCAGGATCTGGCTTAGAAGAGAACCACTTCAGAGATTTTAGACCTCAGACACCAGGATCTGGGTTAAAAGAGAACCAGTTCAGTGATTTTAGACCTCAGACACTAGGATCTGGGCTAAAGAGAACCACTTCAGTGATTTTAGACCTCAGGCACCGGGATCTGACCTAGAAGAGAACCACTTCGGTGATTTAAGCCTCAGACACCAGGACCTGGCTTAGAAGAGAACCAGTTCAGTGATTTTAGGACTCAGGCACCCGGATCTTGCCTAGAAGAGAACCACAGATTTTAGACCTCAGGCACCAGGATCTGCCTTAGAAGAGAACCACTTCTGTGATTTCAGACCTCAGACACCAGGATCTGGCTTAGAAGAGAACCACTTCAGTGATTTTAGGACTCAGGAACCCGGATCTGTCCTAGAAGAGAACCAGTTCAGTGATTTTAGACCTCAGACACCAGGATCTCGATTAGAAGAGAACCACTTCAGAGATTTTAGACCTCAGACACCAGGATCTGGGCTAAAAGAGAACCAGTTCAGGGATTTTAGACCTCAGGCACCGGGATCTGGCCTAGAAGAGAACCAGGGATTTTAGACCTCAGACACCAGGATCTGGCTTAGAAGAGAACCACTTCAGTGATTTTAGACCTCAGGCACCAGGATCTGTCCTAGAAGAGAACCAGTTCAGTGATTTTAGACCTCAGACACCTGGATCTGGCTTAGAAGAGAACCACTTCAGTGATTTTAGGAATCAGGCTCCCGCATCTGACCTAGAAGAGAACCACTTCAGTGATTTTAGACCTCAGACACCGGGATCTGGCTTAGAAGAGAACCACTTCAGTGATTTTAGACCTCAGACACCAGGATCTGGCTTAGAAGACAACCACTTCAGTGATTTTAGACCTCAGACACCGGGATCTGGCTTAGAAGAGAACCACTTCAGTGATTTTAGACCTCAGACACCAGGATCTGGCTTAGAGGAGAACCAGTTCAGTGATTTTAGACCTCCGACACCAGGATCTGGGCTAAAAGAGAACCACTTCAGTGATTTTAGGACTCAGGCACCAGGATATGGCCTAGAAGAGAACCAGAGATTTTGGGTCTCAGACACCAGGATCTGGCTTAGAAGAGAACCACTTCAGTGATTTTAGACCTCAGGCACCAGGATCTCGATTAGAAGAGAACCACTTCAGAGATTTTAGACCTCAGACACCAGGATCTGGCTTAGAAGAGAACGACTTCCAGGATATATACCTTTGACACCAGTATCTGGCTTAGAAGAGAACCACTTCAGTGTTTTATACCTCAGACACCAGGACCTGGCTTAGAAGAGAGCCACTTCAGTGATTTTAGACCTCAGACACCAGGATCTGGCTTTAGAAGAGAACCACTTCAGAGCTTTTAGACCTCAGGCACCCAGATCTTGCTTAGAAGAGACCCACTTCAGTGATTTTAGGACTCAGGCACCCGGATCTGTCCTAGAAGAGAACCACTTCAGTGATTTTAGTCCTCAGGCACCAGGATCTGTCGTAGAAGACAACCACTTGAGAGATTTTAGACCTCAGACACCAGGATCTGGGTTAAAAGAGAACCACTTCAGTGATTTTAGACCTCAGACACCAGGATTTCGGCTAAAAGAGAACCAGTTCACTGATTTTAGACCTCAGGCACCAGGATCTGGGCTAAAAGAGAACCAGTGATTTTAGACCTCAGATACAAGGATCTGGCTTAGAAGAGAACCACTTCAGTGATTTTAGATCTCAGACACCAGGATATGGTCTAAAAGAGAACCAGTTCAGTGATTTTAGGACTCAGGCACCGGGATCTGGCCTAGAAGATAACCAGCGATTTTGGATCTCAGACACCAGGATCTAGCTTAGAAGAGAACCACTTCAGTGATTTTAGAGCTCAGGCACCAGGATCTGTCCTAGAAGAGAACCACTTCAGTGATTTTAGAACTCAGACACCAGGATCTGGCTTAGAAGAGAACCAGTTCAGTGATTTTAGAGCTCAGGTACCAGGATCTGTCCTAGAAGAGAACCAGTTCAGTGATTGTAGACCTCAGACACCAGGACCTGGCTTAGAAGAGAACCACTTCAGTGATTTTAGGACTCAGGCACCCGGATCTTGCCTAGAAGAGAACCACTTCAGTGATTGTAGACCTCAGACACCAGGATCTGGCTTAGAAGAGAACCACTTCATTGATTTTAGGACTCAGGCACCCGGATCTGTCCTAGAAGAGAACCACTTCAGTGATTTTAGACCTCAGACACCAGGATCTGGCTTAGAAGAGAACCACTTCAGAGATTTTAGACCTCAGACACCAGGATCTGGGTTAAAAGAGAACCAGTTCAGTGATTTTAGACCTCAGACACTAGGATCTGGGCTAAAAGAGAACCACTTCAGTGATTTTAGACCTCAGGCACCGGGATCTGACCTAGAAGAGAACCAGTGATTTTAGACCTCAGACACCAGGATCTGGCTTAGAAGAGAACCACTTCAGTGATTTTAGACCTCAGACACCAGGATATGGTCTAAAAGTGAACCAGTTCAGTGATTTTAGGACACAGACGCCGGGATCTGGCCTAGAAGAGAACCAGAGATTTTGGATCTCAGACACCAGGATCTGGCTTAGAAGAGAACCACTTCAGTGATTTTAGACCTCAGGCACCAGGATCTGTCCTAGAAGAGAACCACTTCAGAGATTTTTGACCTCAGACACCAGGACATGGCTTAGAAGAGAACCACTTCAGTGATTTTAGACCTCAGGCACCGGGATCTGGCCTAGAAGAGAACCAGTGATTTTAGACCTCAGACACCAGGATCTGGCTTAGAGGAGAACCAGTTCAGTGATTTTAGACCTCAGACACCAGGATCTGGGCTAAAAGAGAACCAGTTCAGGGATTTTAGACCTCAGGCACCGGGATCTGGCTTAGAAGAGAACCACTTCAGAGATTTTCGACCTCAGACAGCAGGATCTGGCTTAGAAGAGAACCACTTCAGTGATTTATACCTCAGACACCAGGACCTGGCTTAGAAGAGAACCACTTCAGTGATTTTAGACCTCAGGCACCCGGATCTGTCCTAGAAGAGAACCACTTCAGTGATTTCAGTCCTCAGGCACCGGGATCTGTCCTAGAAGACAACCACTTGAGAGATTTTAGACCTCAGACACCAGGATCTGGGTTAAAAGAGAACCACTTCAGTGATTTTAGACCTCAGACACCAGGATCTGGGCTAAAAGAGAACCAGTTCAGTGATTTTAGACCTCAGGCACCGGGATCTGGCCTAGAAGAGAACCAGTGATTTTAGACCTCAGATACCAGGATCTGGTTTAGAAGAGAACCACTTCAGTGATTTTAGACCTCAGGCACCAGGATCTGTCCTAGAAGAGAACCACTTGAGTGATTTTAGACCTCAGAGACCAGGATCTCGATTAGAAGAGAACCACTTCAGAGATTTTAGGCCTCAGACAACAGGATCTGGCTTAGAAGAGAACGACTTCCAGGATATATACCTCAGACACCAGGATCTGGCTTAGAAGAGAACCACTTCAGTGATTTATACCTCAGACACCAGGATCTGTCCCAGAAGAGAACCTCTTCAGTGATTTTAGACCTCAGACACCAGGATCTGGCTTAGAAGAGAACCACTTCAGAGATTTTAGACCTCAGGCACCCAGATCTTGCTTAGAAGAGAACCACTTCAGTGATTTTAGGACTCAGGCACCCGGATCTGTCGTAGAAGAGAACCACTTCAGAGATTTTAGACCTCAGGCACCGGGATCTGGGATAAAAGAGAACCAGTTCAGTGATTTTAGACCTCAGACACCAGGATCTGGGCTAAAAGAGAACCACTTCAGTGATTTTAGACCCCTGGCACCGGGATCTGGCCTAGAAGAGAACCAGTGATTTTAGACCTCAGATACCAGGATCAGGCTTAGAAGAGAACCACTTCAGTGATTTTTGATCTCAGACACCAGGATATGGTCTAAAAGAGAACCAGTTCAGTGATTTCAGGACTCAGGCACCGGGATCTGGCCTAGAAGAGAACCAGCGATTTTGGATCTCAGACACCAGGATCTGACTTAGAAGAGAACCACTTCAGTGATTTTAGACCTCAGGCACCAGGATCTGGCTTAGAAGAGAACCACTTCAGAGATTTTCGACCTCAGACACCAGGATCTGGCCTAGAAGAGAACCAGCGATTTTGGATCTCAGACACCAGGATCGGGCTTAGAAGAGAACCACTTCAGTGATTTTTGATCTCAGACACCAGGATCTCGCTTAGAAGAGAACCAGTTCAGTGATTTTAGGACTCAGGCACCGGGATCTGGCCTAGAAGAGAACCAGCGATTTTGGATCTCAGACACCAGGATCTGGCTTAGAAGAGAACCACTTCAGTAATTTTTGACCTCAGGCACCAGGATCAGGCTTAGAAGAGAACCACTTCAGTGATTTTTGATCTCAGACACCAGGATCTCGCTTAGAAGAGAACCACTTCAGTGATTTTAGGACTCAGGCACCGGGATCTGGCCTAGAAGAGAACCAGCGATTTTGGATCTCAGACACCAGGATCTGGCTCAGAAGAGAACCACTTCAGTGATTTTAGACCTCAGGCACCAGGATCTGGCTTAGAAGAGAACCATTTCAGAGATTTTCGACCTCAGACAGCAGGATCTAGCTTAGAAGAGAACCAGTTCAGTGATTTATACCTCAGACACCAGGACCTGGCTTAGATGATAACCAGTTCGTTGATTTTAGACCTCAGGCACCATGATCTGTCCTAGAAGAGAACCACTTCAGAGATTTTTGACCTCAGACACCAGGACCTGGCTTAGAAGAGAACCAGTTCAGTGATTTTAGGACTCAGACACCAGGATCTGGCTTAGAAGAGAACCACTTCAGAGATTTTAGACCTCAGACACCAGGATCTGGGTTAAAGAGAACCACTTCAGTGATTTTAGACCTCAGACACTAGGATCTGGCCTAAAAGAGAACCACTTCAGTGATTTTAGACCTCAGGCACCAGGATCTGACCTAGAAGAGAACCACTTCGGTGATTTATACCTCAGACACCAGGACCTGGCTTAGAAGAGAACCAGTTCAGTGATTTTAGGACTCAGGCACCCGGATCTTGCCTAGAAGAGAACCACAGATTTTAGACCTCAGGCACCAGGATCTGCCTTAGAAGAGAACCACTTCAGTGATTTCAGACCTCAGACACCAGGACCTGGCTTAGAAGAGAACCAGTTCAGTGATTTTAGGACTCAGACACCAGGATCTGGCTTAGAAGAGAACCACTTCAGTGATTTTAGGACTCAGGAACCCGGATCTGTCCTAGAAGAGAACCAGTTCAGTGATTTTAGACCTCAGACACCAGGATCTCGATTAGAAGAGAACCACTTCAGAGATTTTAGACCTCAGACACCAGGATCTGGGCTAAAAGAGAACCAGTTCAGGGATTTTAGACCTCAGGCACCGGGATCTGGCCTAGAAGAGAACCAGTGATTTTAGACCTCAGACACCAGGATCTGGCTTAGAAGAGAACCACTTCAGTGATTTTAGACCTCAGGCACCAGGATCTGTCCTAGAAGAGAACAAGTTCAGTGATTTTAGACCTCAGACACCTGGATCTGGATTAGAAGAGAACCAGCGATTTTGGATCTCAGACACCAGGATCTGGCTTAGAAGAGAACCACTTCAGTGATTTTAGGAATCAGGCTCCCGCATCTGACCTAGAAGAGAACCACTTCAGTGATTTTAGACCTCAGACACCGGGATCTGGCTTAGAAGAGAACCACTTCAGTGATTTTAGACCTCAGACACCAGGATCTGGCTTAGAAGACAACCACTTCAGTGATTTTAGACCTCAGACACCAGGATCTGGGCTAAAAGAGAACCAGTTCAGTGATTTTTGACCTCAGGCACCGGGATCTGGCCTAGGAGAGAACCAGTGATTTTAGACCTCAGACACCAGGATCTGGCTTAGAGGAGAACCAGTTCAGTGATTTTAGACCTCCGACACCAGGATCTGGGCTAAAAGAGAACCACTTCAGTGATTTTAGGACTCAGGCACCGGGATATGGCCTAGAAGAGAACCAGCGATTTTGGGTCTCAGACACCAGGATCTGGCTTAGAAGAGAACCACTTCAGTGATTTTAGACCTCAGGCACCAGGATCTCGATTAGAAGAGAACCACTTCAGAGATTTTAGACCTCAGACACCAGGATCTGGCTTAGAAGAGAACGACTTCCAGGATATATACCTCAGACACCAGGATCTGGCTTAGAAGAGAGCCACTTCAGTGATTTTAGACCTCAGACACCAGGATCTGGCTTTAGAAGAGAACCACTTCAGAGCTTTTAGACCTCAGGCACCCAGATCTTGCTTAGAAGAGAACCACTTCAGTGATTTTAGGACTCAGGCACCCGGATCTGTCCTAGAAGAGAACCACTTCAGTGATTTTAGTCCTCAGGCACCAAGATCTGTCGTAGAAGACAACCACTTGAGAGATTTTAGACCTCAGACACCAGGATCTGGGTTAAAAGAGAACCACTTCAGTGATTTTAGACCTCAGACACCAGGATCTCGGCTAAAAGAGAACCAGTTCACTGATTTTAGACCTCAGGCACCAGGATCTGGCCTAGAAGAGAACCAGAGATTTTGGATCTCAGACACCAGGATCTGGCTTAGAAGAGAACCACTTCAGTGATTTTAGACCTCAGGCACCAGGATCTGTCCTAGAAGAGAACCACTTCAGAGATTTTTGACCTCAGACACCAGGACATGGCTTAGAAGAGAACCACTTCAGTGATTTTAGACCTCAGGCACCGGGATCTGGCCTAGAAGAGAACCAGTGATTTTAGACCTCAGACACCAGGATCTGGCTTAGAGGAGAACCAGTTCAGTGATTTTAGACCTCAGACACCAGGATCTGGGCTAAAAGAGAACCAGTTCAGGGATTTTAGACCTCAGGCACCGGGATCTGGCTTAGAAGAGAACCACTTCAGAGATTTTCGACCTCAGACAGCAGGATCTGGCTTAGAAGAGAACCACTTCAGTGATTTATACCTCAGACACCAGGACCTGGCTTAGAAGAGAACCACTTCAGTGATTTTAGACCTCAGGCACCCGGATCTGTCCTAGAAGAGAACCACTTCAGTGATTTCAGTCCTCAGGCACCGGGATCTGTCCTAGAAGACAACCACTTGAGAGATTTTAGACCTCAGACACCAGGATCTGGGTTAAAAGAGAACCACTTCAGTGATTTTAGACCTCAGACACCAGGATCTGGGCTAAAAGAGAACCAGTTCAGTGATTTTAGACCTCAGGCACCGGGATCTGGCCTAGAAGAGAACCAGTGATTTTAGACCTCAGATACCAGGATCTGGTTTAGAAGAGAACCACTTCAGTGATTTTAGACCTCAGGCACCAGGATCTGTCCTAGAAGAGAACCACTTGAGTGATTTTAGACCTCAGAGACCAGGATCTCGATTAGAAGAGAACCACTTCAGAGATTTTAGGCCTCAGACAACAGGATCTGGCTTAGAAGAGAACGACTTCCAGGATATATACCTCAGACACCAGGATCTGGCTTAGAAGAGAACCACTTCAGTGATTTATACCTCAGACACCAGGATCTGTCCCAGAAGAGAACCTCTTCAGTGATTTTAGACCTCAGACACCAGGATCTGGCTTAGAAGAGAACCACTTCAGAGATTTTAGACCTCAGGCACCCAGATCTTGCTTAGAAGAGAACCACTTCAGTGATTTTAGGACTCAGGCACCCGGATCTGTCGTAGAAGAGAACCACTTCAGAGATTTTAGACCTCAGGCACCGGGATCTGGGATAAAAGAGAACCAGTTCAGTGATTTTAGACCTCAGACACCAGGATCTGGGCTAAAAGAGAACCACTTCAGTGATTTTAGACCCTGGCACCGGGATCTGGCCTAGAAGAGAACCAGTGATTTTAGACCTCAGATACCAGGATCAGGCTTAGAAGAGAACCACTTCAGTGATTTTTGATCTCAGACACCAGGATATGGTCTAAAAGAGAACCAGTTCAGTGATTTCAGGACTCAGGCACCGGGATCTGGCCTAGAAGAGAACCAGCGATTTTGGATCTCAGACACCAGGATCTGACTTAGAAGAGAACCACTTCAGTGATTTTAGACCTCAGGCACCAGGATCTGGCTTAGAAGAGAACCACTTCAGAGATTTTCGACCTCAGACACCAGGATCTGGCCTAGAAGAGAACCAGCGATTTTGGATCTCAGACACCAGGATCGGGCTTAGAAGAGAACCACTTCAGTGATTTTTGATCTCAGACACCAGGATCTCGCTTAGAAGAGAACCAGTTCAGTGATTTTAGGACTCAGGCACCGGGATCTGGCCTAGAAGAGAACCAGCGATTTTGGATCTCAGACACCAGGATCTGGCTTAGAAGAGAACCACTTCAGTAATTTTTGACCTCAGGCACCAGGATCAGGCTTAGAAGAGAACCACTTCAGTGATTTTTGATCTCAGACACCAGGATCTCGCTTAGAAGAGAACCACTTCAGTGATTTTAGGACTCAGGCACCGGGATCTGGCCTAGAAGAGAACCAGCGATTTTGGATCTCAGACACCAGGATCTGGCTCAGAAGAGAACCACTTCAGTGATTTTAGACCTCAGGCACCAGGATCTGGCTTAGAAGAGAACCATTTCAGAGATTTTCGACCTCAGACAGCAGGATCTAGCTTAGAAGAGAACCAGTTCAGTGATTTATACCTCAGACACCAGGACCTGGCTTAGATGATAACCAGTTCGTTGATTTTAGACCTCAGGCACCATGATCTGTCCTAGAAGAGAACCACTTCAGAGATTTTTGACCTCAGACACCAGGACCTGGCTTAGAAGAGAACCAGTTCAGTGATTTTAGGACTCAGACACCAGGATCTGGCTTAGAAGAGAACCACTTCAGAGATTTTAGACCTCAGACACCAGGATCTGGGTTAAAAGAGAACCACTTCAGTGATTTTAGACCTCAGACACTAGGATCTGGCCTAAAAGAGAACCACTTCAGTGATTTTAGACCTCAGGCACCGGGATCTGACCTAGAAGAGAACCACTTCGGTGATTTATACCTCAGACACCAGGACCTGGCTTAGAAGAGAACCAGTTCAGTGATTTTAGGACTCAGGCACCCGGATCTTGCCTAGAAGAGAACCACAGATTTTAGACCTCAGGCACCAGGATCTGCCTTAGAAGAGAACCACTTCAGTGATTTCAGACCTCAGACACCAGGACCTGGCTTAGAAGAGAACCAGTTCAGTGATTTTAGGACTCAGACACCAGGATCTGGCTTAGAAGAGAACCACTTCAGTGATTTTAGGACTCAGGAACCCGGATCTGTCCTAGAAGAGAACCAGTTCAGTGATTTTAGACCTCAGACACCAGGATCTCGATTAGAAGAGAACCACTTCAGAGATTTTAGACCTCAGACACCAGGATCTGGGCTAAAAGAGAACCAGTTCAGGGATTTTAGACCTCAGGCACCGGGATCTGGCCTAGAAGAGAACCAGTGATTTTAGACCTCAGACACCAGGATCTGGCTTAGAAGAGAACCACTTCAGTGATTTTAGACCTCAGGCACCAGGATCTGTCCTAGAAGAGAACAAGTTCAGTGATTTTAGACCTCAGACACCTGGATCTGGATTAGAAGAGAACCAGCGATTTTGGATCTCAGACACCAGGATCTGGCTTAGAAGAGAACCACTTCAGTGATTTTAGGAATCAGGCTCCCGCATCTGACCTAGAAGAGAACCACTTCAGTGATTTTAGACCTCAGACACCGGGATCTGGCTTAGAAGAGAACCACTTCAGTGATTTTAGACCTCAGACACCAGGATCTGGCTTAGAAGACAACCACTTCAGTGATTTTAGACCTCAGACACCAGGATCTGGGCTAAAAGAGAACCAGTTCAGTGATTTTGACCTCAGGCACCGGGATCTGGCCTAGGAGAGAACCAGTGATTTTAGACCTCAGACACCAGGATCTGGCTTAGAGGAGAACCAGTTCAGTGATTTTAGACCTCCGACACCAGGATCTGGGCTAAAAGAGAACCACTTCAGTGATTTTAGGACTCAGGCACCGGATATGGCCTAGAAGAGAACCAGCGATTTTGGGTCTCAGACACCAGGATCTGGCTTAGAAGAGAACCACTTCAGTGATTTTAGACCTCAGGCACCAGGATCTCGATTAGAAGAGAACCACTTCAGAGATTTTAGACCTCAGACACCAGGATCTGGCTTAGAAGAGAACGACTTCCAGGATATATACCTCAGACACCAGGATCTGGCTTAGAAGAGAGCCACTTCAGTGATTTTAGACCTCAGACACCAGGATCTGGCTTTAGAAGAGAACCACTTCAGAGCTTTTAGACCTCAGGCACCCAGATCTTGCTTAGAAGAGAACCACTTCAGTGATTTTAGGACTCAGGCACCCGGATCTGTCCTAGAAGAGAACCACTTCAGTGATTTTAGTCCTCAGGCACCAAGATCTGTCGTAGAAGACAACCACTTGAGAGATTTTAGACCTCAGACACCAGGATCTGGGTTAAAAGAGAACCACTTCAGTGATTTTAGACCTCAGACACCAGGATCTCGGCTAAAAGAGAACCAGTTCACTGATTTTAGACCTCAGGCACCAGGATCTGGGCTAAAAGAGAACCAGTGATTTTAGACCTCAGATACAAGGATCTGGCTTAGAAGAGAACCACTTCAGTGATTTTAGATCTCAGACACCAGGATATGGTCTAAAAGAGAACCAGTTCAGTGATTTTAGGACTCAGGCACCGGGATCTGGCCTAGAAGATAACCAGCGATTTTGGATCTCAGACACCAGGATCTGGCTTAGAAGAGAACCACTTCAGTGATTTTAGAGCTCAGGCACCAGGATCTGTCCTAGAAGAGAACCACTTCAGTGATTTTAGAACTCAGACACCAGGATCTGGCTTAGAAGAGAACCAGTTCAGTGATTTTAGAGCTCAGGCACCAGGATCTGTCCTAGAAGAGAACCACTTCAGTGATTTATACCTCAGACACCAGGACCTGGCTTAGAAGAGAACCACTTCAGTGGTTTTAGGACTCGGGCACCCGGATCTTGCCTAGAAGAGAACCACTTCAGTGATTGTAGACCTCAGACACCAGGATCTGGCTTAGAAGAGAACCACTTCATTGATTTTAGGTCTCAGGCACCCGGATCTGTCCTAGAAGAGAACCACTTCAGTGATTTTAGACCTCAGACACCAGGATCTGGCTTAGAAGAGAACCACTTCAGAGATTTTAGACCTCAGACACCTGGATCTGGGTTAAAAGAGAACCACTTCAGAGATTTTAGACCTCAGACACAAGGATCTGGCTTAGAAGAGAACCACTTCAGTGATTTTAGACCTCAGACACCAGGATCTCGATTAGAAGAGAACCACTTCAGAGATTTTAGACCTCAGACACCAGGACATGGCTTAGAAGAGAACCACTTCAGTGATTTTAGACCTCAGGCACCGGGATCTGGCCTAGAAGAGAACCAGTGATTTTAGACCTCAGACACCAGGATCTGGCTTAGAGGAGAACCAGTTCAGTGATTTTAGACCTCAGACACCAGGATCTGGTCTAAAAGAGAACCACTTCAGTGATTTTAGACCTCAGACACAAGGATCTGGCTTAGAAGAGAACCACTTCAGTGATTTTAGACCTCAGACACCAGGATCTCGATTAGAAGAGAACCACTTCAGAGATTTTAGACCTCAGACACCAGGACATGGCTTAGAAGAGAACCACTTCAGTGATTTTAGACCTCAGGCACCGGGATCTGGCCTAGAAGAGAACCAGTGATTTTAGACCTCAGACACCAGGATCTGGCTTAGAGGAGAACCAGTTCAGTGATTTTAGACCTCAGACACCAGGATCTGGTCTAAAAGAGAACCACTTCAGTGATTTTAGACCTCAGACACCAGGATCTGTCTTAGAAGAGAACCACTTCAGAGATTTTCGACCTCAGACAGCAGGATCTGGCTTAGAAGAGAACCACTTCAGTGATTTATACCTCAGACACCAGGATCTGGCTTAGAAGAGAACCACTTCAGTGATTTTAGACCTCAGGCACCCGGATCTGTCCTAGAAGAGAACCACTTCAGTGATTTCAGTCCTCAGGCACCGGGATCTGTCCTAGAAGACAACCACTTGAGAGATTTTAGACCTCAGACACCAGGATCTGGGCTAAAAGAGAACCACTTCAGTGATTTTAGACCTCAGACACCAGGATCTGGCTTAGAAGAGAACCAGTTCAGTGATTTTAGGACTCAGACACCAGGATCTGGCTTAGAAGAGAACCACTTCAGTGATTTTAGACCTCAGACACCAGGATCTGGATTAGAAGAGAACCACTTCAGTGATTTTAGGTCTCAGGCACCCGGATCTGTCCTAGAAGAGAACCAGTTCAGTGATTTTAGTCCTCAGGCACCAGGATCTGTCCTAGAAGAGAACCACTTCAGAGATTTTAGAACTCAGACACCAGGATCTTGGCTAAAAGAGAACCAGTTCAATGATTTTAGACCTCAGACACCAGTATCTGGGCTAAAGAGAACCAGTTCAGTGATTTTAGACCTCAGGCACCGGGATCTGGCCTAGAAGAGAACCAGTGATTTTAGACCTCAGACACCAGGATCTGGCTTAGAGGAGAACCAGTTCAGTGATTTTAGACCTCAGACACCAGGATCTGGTCTAAAAGAGAACCACTTCAGTGATTTTAGGACTCAGGCACCGGGATATGGCCTAGAAGAGAACCAGCGATTTTGGGTCTCAGACACCAGGATCTGGCTTAGAAGAGAACCACTTCAGTGATTTTAGACCTCAGGCACCAGGATCTGTCCTAGAAGAGAACCAGTTCTGTGATTTTAGACCTCAGACACCAGGATATGGTCTAAAAGAGAACCAGCTCATGTGATTTTAGACCTCAGACACCAGGATCTCGCTTAGAAGAGAACCACTTCAGTGATTTCAGACCTCAGACACCAGGATCTGGCCTAGAAGAGAACCAGCGATTTTGGATCTCAGACACCAGGATCTGGCTTAGAAGAGAACCACTTCAGTGATTTTAGACCTCAGGCACCGGGATCTGGCCTAGAAGAGAACCAGTGATTTTAGACCTCAGACACCAGGATCTGGCTTAGAAGAGAACCACTTCAGTGATTTATACCTCAGACACCAGGATCTCGAATAGAAGAGAACCAGTTCAGTGATTTTAGGACTCAGACACCAGGATCTGGCTTAGAAGAGAACCACTTCAGTGATTTTAGACCTCAGACACCAGGATCTGGATTAGAAGAGAACCACTTCAGTGATTTTAGGACTCAGGCACCCGGATCTGTCCTAGAAGAGAACCAGTTCAGTGATTTTAGTCCTCAGGCACCAGGATCTGTCCTAGAAGAGAACCACTTCAGAGATTTTAGACCTCAGACACCAGGATGTGGGCTAAAAAGAGAACCACTTCAGTGATTTTAGACCTCAGGCACCGGGATCTGGCCTAGAAGAGAACCAGTGATTTTAGACCTCAGACACCAGGATCTGGTCTAAAAGAGAACCAGTTCAGTGATTTTAGGACTCAGGCACCGGGATATGGCCTAGAAGAGAACCAGCGATTTTGGGTCCCAGACACCAGGATCTGGCTTAGAAGAGAACCACTTCAGTGATTTTAGACCTCAGGCACCAGGATATGGTCTAAAAGAGAACCAGTTCATGTGATTTTAGACCTCAGACACCAGGATCTCGCTTAGAAGAGAACCACTTCAGTGATTTTAGGACTCAGGCACCGGGATCTGGCCTAGAAGAGAACCAGCGATTTTGGATCTCAGACACCAGGATCTGGCTTAGAAGAGAACCACTTCAGTGATTTTAGACCTCAGGCACCAGGATCTGTCCTAGAAGAGAACCACTTGAGTGATTTTAGACCTCAGGCACCCAGATCTTGCTTAGAAGAGAACCACTTCAGTGATTTTAGGACTCAGGCACCCGGATCTGTCGTAGAAGAGAACCACTTCAGTGATTTTAGTCCTCAGGCACCACGATCTGTCCTAGAAGACAACCACTTCAGAGATTTTAGACCTCAGACACCAGGATCTGGGATAAAAGAGAACCAGTTCAGTGATTTTAGACCTCAGACACCAGGATCTGGGCTAAAAGAGAACCAGTTCAGTGATTTTAGACCTCTGGCACCGGGATCTGGCCTAGAAGAGAACCAGTGATTTTAGACCTCAGATACCAGGATCAGGCTTAGAAGAGAACCACTTCAGTGATTTTTGATCTCAGACACCAGGATATGGTCTAAAAGAGAACCAGTTCAGTGATTTCAGGACTCAGGCACCGGGATCTGGCCTAGAAGAGAACCAGCGATTTTGGATCTCAGACACCAGGATCTGGCTTAGAAGAGAACCACTTCAGTGATTTTAGACCTCAGGCACCAGGATCTGGCTTAGAAGAGAACCACTTCAGAAATTATCGACCTCAGACACCAGGATCTCGATTAGAAGAGAACCAGTTCAGTGATTTTAGGACTCAGACACCAGGATATGGTCTAAAAGAGAACCACTTCAGTGATTTTAGGACTCAGACACCAGGATCTGGCTTAGAAGAGAACCACTTCAGAGATTTTAGACCTCAGACACCAGGATCTGGGTTAAAAGAGAACCACTTCAGTGATTTTAGACCTCAGGCACGGGGATCTGGCCTAGAAGAGAACTGCTTCAGTGATTTCAGACCAAAGGCACCGGGATCTGGCCTAGAAGAGAACCACTTCAGTGATTTATACCTCAGACACCAGGACCTGGCTTAGAAGAGAACCAGTTCAGTGATTTTAGGACTCAGGCACCCGGATCTTGCCTAGAAGAGAACCACAGATTTTAGACCTCAGGCACCAGGATCTGCCTTAGAAGAGAACCACTTCAGTGATTTCAGACCTCAGACACCAGGATCTGTCCTAGAAGAGAACCACTTCAGTTATTTATACCTCAGACACCAGGACCTGGCTTAGAAGAGAACCAGTTCAGTGATTTTAGGACTCAGACACCAGGATCTGGCTTAGAAGAGAACCACTTCAGTGATTTTAGGACTCAGGAACCCGGGTCTGTCCTAGAAGAGAACCCGTTCAGTGATTTTAGACCTCAGACACCAGGATCTCGATTAGAAGAGAACCACTTCAGAGATTTTAGACCTCAGACACCAGGATCTGGGCTAAAAGAGAACCAGTTCAGTGATTTTAGACCTCAGACACCAGGATCTGGGCTAAAAGAGAACCAGTTCAGGGATTTTAGACCTCAGGCACCGGGATCTGGCCTAGAAGAGAACCAGTGATTTTAGACCTCAGACACCAGGATCTGGCTTAGAAGAGAACCACTTCAGTGATTTTAGACCTCAGGCACCATGATCTGGCTTAGAAGAGAACCAGTTCAGTGATTTTAGACCTCAGACACCTGGATCTGGATTAGAAGAGAACCACTTCAGTGATTTTAGACCTCAGGCACCAGGATCTGTCCTAGAAGAGAACCACTTCAGTGATTTTAGATCTCAGACACCAGGATATGCTCTAAAAGAGAACCAGTTCAGTGATTTTAGGACTCAGGCACCGGGATCTGGCCTAGAAGAGAACCACTTCAGTGATTTTAGGACTCAGGCACCGGGATCTGGCCTAGAAGAGAACCAGCGATTTTGGATCTCAGAGACCAGGATCTGGCGTAGAAGAGAACCACTTCAGTGATTTTAGACCTCAGGCACCAGGATCTGTCCTAGAAGAGAACCACTTGAGTGATTTTAGACCTCACAGACGAGGATCTCGATTAGAAGAGAACCACTTCAGAGATTTTAGGCCTCAGACAACAGGATCTGGCTTAGAAGAGAACGACTTCCAGGATATATACCTCAGACACCAGGATATGGTCTAAAAGAGAACCACTTCAGTGATTTTAGTCCTCAGGCACCACGATCTGTCCTAGAAGACAACCACTTCAGAGATTTTAGACCTCAGACACCAGGATCTGGGATAAAAGAGAACCAGTTCAGTGATTTTAGACCTCAGACACCAGGATCTGGGCTAAAAGAGAACCAGTTCAGTGATTTTACACCCCTGGCACCGGGATCTGCCCTAGAAGAGAACCAGTGATTTTAGACCTCAGATACCAGGATCAGGCTTAGAAGAGAACCACTTCAGTGATTTTTGATCTCAGACACCAGGATCTGGCTTAGAAGAGAACCACTTCAGTGATTTTAGACCTCAGACACCAGGATCTGGCCTAGAAGAGAACCAGCGATTTTGGATCTCAGACACCAGGATCTGGCTTAGAAGAGAACCACTTCAGTGATTTTTGATCTCAGACACCAGGATCTCGCTTAGAAGAGAACCAGTTCAGTGATTTTAGGACTCAGGCACCGGGATCTGGCCTAGAAGAGAACCAGCGATTTTGGATCTCAGACACCAGGATCTGGCTCAGAAGAGAACCACTTCAGTGATTTTAGACCTCAGGCACCAGGACCTGGCTTAGAAGAGAACCATTTCAGAGATTTTAGACCTCAGACAGCAGGATCTGGCTTAGAAGAGAACCAGTTCAGTGATTTATACCTCAGACACCAGGACCTGGCTTAGATGATAACCAGTTCGTTGATTTTAGACCTCAGGCACCATGATCTGTCCTAGAAGAGAACCACTTCAGAGATTTTTGACCTCAGACACCAGGACCTGGCATAGAAGAGAACCAGTTCAGTGATTTTAGGACTCAGACACCAGGATCTGGCTTAGAAGAGAACCACTTCAGAGATTTTAGACCTCAGACACCAGGATCTGGGTTAAAAGAGAACCAGTTCAGTGATTTTAGACCTCAGACACTAGGATCTGGGCTAAAAGAGAACCACTTCAGTGATTTTAGACCTCAGGC
Source organism: Melanerpes aurifrons (assembly GCA_011125475.1). Classification (NCBI taxonomy): domain Eukaryota; kingdom Metazoa; phylum Chordata; class Aves; order Piciformes; family Picidae; genus Melanerpes; species Melanerpes aurifrons. The sequence goes on along the minus strand of WWNC01000197.1, from coordinate 67,608 downwards.
ACCGGGATCTGACCTAGAAGAGAACCACTTCGGTGATTTATACCTCAGACACCAGGACCTGGCTTAGAAGAGAACCAGTTCAGTGATTTTAGGACTCAGGCACCCGGATCTTGCCTAGAAGAGAACCACAGATTTTAGACCTCAGGCACCAGGATCTGCCTTAGAAGAGAACCACTTCAGTGATTTCAGACCTCTCAGACACCAGGACCTGGCTTAGAAGAGAACCTGTTCAGTGATTTTAGGACTCAGACACCAGGATCTGGCTTAGAAGAGAACCACTTCAGTGATTTTAGGACTCAGGAACCCGGATCTGTCCTAGAAGAGAACCAGTTCAGTGATTTTAGACCTCAGACACCAGGATCTCGATTAGAAGAGAACCACTTCAGAGATTTTAGACCTCAGGCACCAGGATCTGTCCTAGAAGAGAACCAGTTCAGTGATTTTAGACCTCAGACACCTGGATGTGGATTAGAAGAGAACCAGCGATTTTGGATCTCAGACACCAGGATCTGGCTTAGAAGAGAACCACTTCAGTGATTTTAGGAATCAGGCTCCCGCATCTGACCTAGAAGAGAACCACTTCAGTGATTTTAGACCTCAGACACCGGGATCTGGCTTAGAAGAGAACCACTTCAGTGATTTTAGACCTCAGACACCAGGATCTGGCTTAGAAGACAACCACTTCAGTGATTTTAGACCTCAGACACCAGGATCTGGGCTAAAAGAGAACCAGTTCAGTGATTTTAGACCTCAGACACCAGGATCTGGGCTAAAAGGGAACCAGTTCAGTGATTTTAGACCTCAGGCACCAGGATCTGGCCTAGGAGAGAACCAGTGATTTTAGACCTCAGACACCAGGATCTGGCTTAGAGGAGAACCAGTTCAGTGATTTTAGACCTCCGACACCAGGATCTGGGCTAAAAGAGAACCACTTCAGTGATTTTAGGACTCAGGCACCAGGATATGGCCTAGAAGAGAACCAGCGATTTTGGGTCTCAGACACCAGGATCTGGCTTAGAAGAGAACCACTTCAGTGATTTTAGACCTCAGGCACCAGGATCTCGATTAGAAGAGAACCACTTCAGAGATTTTAGACCTCAGACACCAGGATCTGGCTTAGAAGGGAACGACTTCCAGGATATATACCTCAGACACCAGGATCTGGCTTAGAAGAGAACCACTTCAGTGATTTATACCTCAGACACCAGGACCTGGCTTAGAAGAGAGCCACTTCAGTGATTTTAGACCTCAGACACCAGGATCTGGCTTTAGAAGAGAACCACTTCAGAGCTTTTAGACCTCAGGCACCCAGATCTTGCTTAGAAGAGAACCACTTCAGTGATTTTAGGACTCAGGCACCCGGATCTGTCCTAGAAGAGAACCACTTCAGTGATTTTAGTCCTCAGGCACCAGGATCTGTCGTAGAAGACAACCACTTGAGAGATTTTAGACCTCAGACACCAGGATCTGGGTTAAAAGAGAACCACTTCAGTGATTTTAGACCTCAGACACCAGGATCTCGGCTAAAAGAGAACCAGTTCACTGATTTTAGACCTCAGGCACCAGGATCTGGGCTAAAAGAGAACCAGTGATTTTAGACCTCAGATACAAGGATCTGGCTTAGAAGAGAACCACTTCAGTGATTTTAGATCTCAGACACCAGGATATGCTCTAAAAGAGAACCAGTTCAGTGATTTTAGGACTCAGGCACCGGGATCTGGCCTAGAAGATAACCAGCGATTTTGGATCTCAGACACCAGGATCTGGCTTAGAAGAGAACCACTTCAGTGATTTTAGAGCTCAGGCACCAGGATCTGTCCTAGAAGAGAACCACTTCAGTGATTTTAGAACTCAGACACCAGGATCTGGCTTAGAAGAGAACCACTTCAGTGATTTTAGAGCTCAGGCACCAGGATCTGTCCTAGAAGAGAACCACTTCAGTGATTTATACCTCAGACACCAGGACCTGGCTTAGAAGAGAACCACTTCAGTGATTTTAGGACTCGGGCACCCGGATCTTGCCTAGAAGAGAACGACTTCAGTGATTGTAGACCTCAGACACCAGGATCTGGCTTAGAAGAGAACCACTTCATTGATTTTAGGACTCAGGCACCCGGATCTGTCCTAGAAGAGAACCACTTCAGTGATTTTAGACCTCAGACACCAGGATCTGGCTTAGAAGAGAACCACTTCAGAGATTTTAGACCTCAGACACCAGGATCTGGGCTAAAAGAGAACCAGTTCAGTGATTTTAGACCTCAGACACTAGGATCTGGCCTAGAAGAGAACCACTTCAGTGATTTTAGACCTCAGGCACCGGGATCTGACCTAGAAGAGAACCAGTGATTTTAGACCTCAGACACCAGGATCTGGCTTAGAAGAGAACCACTTCAGTGATTTTTGATCTCAGACACCAGGATCTCGCTTAGAAGAGAACCAGTTCAGTGATTTTAGGACTCAGGCACCGGGATCTGGCCTAGAAGAGAACCAGCGATTTTGGATCTCAGACACCAGGATCTGGCTCAGAAGAGAACCACTTCAGTGATTTTAGACCTCAGGCACCAGGACCTGGCTTAGAAGAGAACCATTTCAGAGATTTTAGACCTCAGACAGCAGGATCTGGCTTAGAAGAGAACCAGTTCAGTGATTTATACCTCAGACACCAGGACCTGGCTTAGATGATAACCAGTTCGTTGATTTTAGACCTCAGGCACCATGATCTGTCCTAGAAGAGAACCACTTCAGAGATTTTTGACCTCAGACACCAGGACCTGGCATAGAAGAGAACCAGTTCAGTGATTTTAGGACTCAGACACCAGGATCTGGCTTAGAAGAGAACCACTTCAGAGATTTTAGACCTCAGACACCAGGATCTGGGTTAAAAGAGAACCAGTTCAGTGATTTTAGACCTCAGACACTAGGATCTGGGCTAAAAGAGAACCACTTCAGTGATTTTAGACCTCAGGCACCGGGATCTGACCTAGAAGAGAACCACTTCAGTGATTTTAGACCTCAGGCACCAGGATCTCGATTAGAAGAGAACCACTTCAGAGATTTTAGACCTCAGACACCAGGATCTGGCTTAGAAGGGAACGACTTCCAGGATATATACCTCAGACACCAGGATCTGGCTTAGAAGAGAACCACTTCAGTGATTTATACCTCAGACACCAGGACCTGGCTTAGAAGAGAGCCACTTCAGTGATTTTAGACCTCAGACACCAGGATCTGGCTTTAGAAGAGAACCACTTCAGAGCTTTTAGACCTCAGGCACCCAGATCTTGCTTAGAAGAGAACCACTTCAGTGATTTTAGGACTCAGGCACCCGGATCTGTCCTAGAAGAGAACCACTTCAGTGATTTTAGTCCTCAGGCACCAGGATCTGTCGTAGAAGACAACCACTTGAGAGATTTTAGACCTCAGACACCAGGATCTGGGTTAAAAGAGAACCACTTCAGTGATTTTAGACCTCAGACACCAGGATCTCGGCTAAAAGAGAACCAGTTCACTGATTTTAGACCTCAGGCACCAGGATCTGGGCTAAAAGAGAACCAGTGATTTTAGACCTCAGATACAAGGATCTGGCTTAGAAGAGAACCACTTCAGTGATTTTAGATCTCAGACACCAGGATATGCTCTAAAAGAGAACCAGTTCAGTGATTTTAGGACTCAGGCACCGGGATCTGGCCTAGAAGATAACCAGCGATTTTGGATCTCAGACACCAGGATCTGGCTTAGAAGAGAACCACTTCAGTGATTTTAGAGCTCAGGCACCAGGATCTGTCCTAGAAGAGAACCACTTCAGTGATTTTAGAACTCAGACACCAGGATCTGGCTTAGAAGAGAACCACTTCAGTGATTTTAGAGCTCAGGCACCAGGATCTGTCCTAGAAGAGAACCACTTCAGTGATTTATACCTCAGACACCAGGACCTGGCTTAGAAGAGAACCACTTCAGTGATTTTAGGACTCGGGCACCCGGATCTTGCCTAGAAGAGAACGACTTCAGTGATTGTAGACCTCAGACACCAGGATCTGGCTTAGAAGAGAACCACTTCATTGATTTTAGGACTCAGGCACCCGGATCTGTCCTAGAAGAGAACCACTTCAGTGATTTTAGACCTCAGACACCAGGATCTGGCTTAGAAGAGAACCACTTCAGAGATTTTAGACCTCAGACACCAGGATCTGGGCTAAAAGAGAACCAGTTCAGTGATTTTAGACCTCAGACACTAGGATCTGGCCTAGAAGAGAACCACTTCAGTGATTTTAGACCTCAGGCACCGGGATCTGACCTAGAAGAGAACCAGTGATTTTAGACCTCAGACACCAGGATCTGGCTTAGAAGAGAACCACTTCAGTGATTTTTGATCTCAGACACCAGGATCTCGCTTAGAAGAGAACCAGTTCAGTGATTTTAGGACTCAGGCACCGGGATCTGGCCTAGAAGAGAACCAGCGATTTTGGATCTCAGACACCAGGATCTGGCTCAGAAGAGAACCACTTCAGTGATTTTAGACCTCAGGCACCAGGACCTGGCTTAGAAGAGAACCATTTCAGAGATTTTAGACCTCAGACAGCAGGATCTGGCTTAGAAGAGAACCAGTTCAGTGATTTATACCTCAGACACCAGGACCTGGCTTAGATGATAACCAGTTCGTTGATTTTAGACCTCAGGCACCATGATCTGTCCTAGAAGAGAACCACTTCAGAGATTTTTGACCTCAGACACCAGGACCTGGCATAGAAGAGAACCAGTTCAGTGATTTTAGGACTCAGACACCAGGATCTGGCTTAGAAGAGAACCACTTCAGAGATTTTAGACCTCAGACACCAGGATCTGGGTTAAAAGAGAACCAGTTCAGTGATTTTAGACCTCAGACACTAGGATCTGGGCTAAAAGAGAACCACTTCAGTGATTTTAGACCTCAGGCACCGGGATCTGTCCTAGAAGAGAACCACTTCAGTGATTTATACCTCAGACACCAGGACCTGGCTTAGAAGAGAACCAGTTCAGTGATTTTAGGACTCAGGCACCCGGATCTTGCCTAGAAGAGAACCACAGATTTTAGACCTCAGGCACCAGGATCTGCCTTAGAAGAGAACCACTTCAGTGATTTCAGACCTCAGACACCAGGACCTGGCTTAGAAGAGAACCTGTTCAGTGATTTTAGGACTCAGACACCAGGATCTGGCTTAGAAGAGAACCACTTCAGTGATTTTAGGACTCAGGAACCCGGATCTGTCCTAGAAGAGAACCAGTTCAGTGATTTTAGACCTCAGACACCAGGATCTCGATTAGAAGAGAACCACTTCAGAGATTTTAGACCTCAGGCACCAGGATCTGTCCTAGAAGAGAACCAGTTCAGTGATTTTAGACCTCAGACACCTGGATGTGGATTAGAAGAGAACCAGCGATTTTGGATCTCAGACACCAGGATCTGGCTTAGAAGAGAACCACTTCAGTGATTTTAGGACTCAGGCTCCCGCATCTGACCTAGAAGAGAACCACTTCAGTGATTTTAGACCTCAGACACCGGGATCTGGCTTAGAAGAGAACCACTTCAGTGATTTTAGACCTCAGACACCAGGATCTGGCTTAGAAGACAACCACTTCAGTGATTTTAGACCTCAGACACCAGGATCTGGGCTAAAAGAGAACCAGTTCAGTGATTTTAGACCTCAGACACCAGGATCTGGGCTAAAAGGGAACCAGTTCAGTGATTTTAGACCTCAGGCACCAGGATCTGGCCTAGGAGAGAACCAGTGATTTTAGACCTCAGACACCAGGATCTGGCTTAGAGGAGAACCAGTTCAGTGATTTTAGACCTCCGACACCAGGATCTGGGCTAAAAGAGAACCACTTCAGTGATTTTAGGACTCAGGCACCAGGATATGGCCTAGAAGAGAACCAGCGATTTTGGGTCTCAGACACCAGGATCTGGCTTAGAAGAGAACCACTTCAGTGATTTTAGACCTCAGGCACCAGGATCTCGATTAGAAGAGAACCACTTCAGAGATTTTAGACCTCAGACACCAGGATCTGGCTTAGAAGAGAACCACTTCAGTGATTTTAGAGCTCAGGCACCAGGATCTGTCCTAGAAGAGAACCACTTCAGTGATTTATACCTCAGACACCAGGACCTGGCTTAGAAGAGAACCACTTCAGTGATTTTAGGACTCGGGCACCCGGATCTTGCCTAGAAGAGAACGACTTCAGTGATTGTAGACCTCAGACACCAGGATCTGGCTTAGAAGAGAACCACTTCATTGATTTTAGGACTCAGGCACCCGGATCTGTCCTAGAAGAGAACCACTTCAGTGATTTTAGACCTCAGACACCAGTATCTGGCTTAGAAGAGAACCACTTCAGAGATTTTAGACCTCAGACACCAGGATCTGGGCTAAAAGAGAACCAGTTCAGTGATTTTAGACCTCAGACACTAGGATCTGGCCTAGAAGAGAACCACTTCAGTGATTTTAGACCTCAGGCACCGGGATCTGACCTAGAAGAGAACCAGTGATTTTAGACCTCAGACACCAGGATCTGGCTTAGAAGAGAACCAGTTCAGTGATTTATACCTCAGACACCAGGACCTGGCTTAGATGATAACCAGTTCGTTGATTTTAGACCTCAGGCACCATGATCTGTCCTAGAAGAGAACCACTTCAGAGATTTTTGACCTCAGACACCAGGACCTGGCATAGAAGAGAACCAGTTCAGTGATTTTAGGACTCAGACACCAGGATCTGGCTTAGAAGAGAACCACTTCAGAGATTTTAGACCTCAGACACCAGGATCTGGGTTAAAAGAGAACCAGTTCAGTGATTTTAGACCTCAGACACTAGGATCTGGGCTAAAAGAGAACCACTTCAGTGATTTTAGACCTCAGGCACCGGGATCTGACCTAGAAGAGAACCACTTCGGTGATTTATACCTCAGACACCAGGACCTGGCTTAGAAGAGAACCAGTTCAGTGATTTTAGGACTCAGGCACCCGGATCTTGCCTAGAAGAGAACCACAGATTTTAGACCTCAGGCACCAGGATCTGCCTTAGAAGAGAACCACTTCAGTGATTTCAGACCTCAGACACCAGGACCTGGCTTAGAAGAGAACCTGTTCAGTGATTTTAGGACTCAGACACCAGGATCTGGCTTAGAAGAGAACCACTTCAGTGATTTTAGGACTCAGGAACCCGGATCTGTCCTAGAAGAGAACCAGTTCAGTGATTTTAGACCTCAGACACCAGGATCTCGATTAGAAGAGAACCACTTCAGAGATTTTAGACCTCAGGCACCAGGATCTGTCCTAGAAGAGAACCAGTTCAGTGATTTTAGACCTCAGACACCTGGATGTGGATTAGAAGAGAACCAGCGATTTTGGATCTCAGACACCAGGATCTGGCTTAGAAGAGAACCACTTCAGTGATTTTAGGACTCAGGCTCCCGCATCTGACCTAGAAGAGAACCACTTCAGTGATTTTAGACCTCAGACACCGGGATCTGGCTTAGAAGAGAACCACTTCAGTGATTTTAGACCTCAGACACCAGGATCTGGCTTAGAAGACAACCACTTCAGTGATTTTAGACCTCAGACACCAGGATCTGGGCTAAAAGAGAACCAGTTCAGTGATTTTAGACCTCAGACACCAGGATCTGGGCTAAAAGGGAACCAGTTCAGTGATTTTAGACCTCAGGCACCAGGATCTGGCCTAGGAGAGAACCAGTGATTTTAGACCTCAGACACCAGGATCTGGCTTAGAGGAGAACCAGTTCAGTGATTTTAGACCTCCGACACCAGGATCTGGGCTAAAAGAGAACCACTTCAGTGATTTTAGGACTCAGGCACCAGGATATGGCCTAGAAGAGAACCAGCGATTTTGGGTCTCAGACACCAGGATCTGGCTTAGAAGAGAACCACTTCAGTGATTTTAGACCTCAGGCACCAGGATCTCGATTAGAAGAGAACCACTTCAGAGATTTTAGACCTCAGACACCAGGATCTGGCTTAGAAGAGAACCACTTCAGTGATTTTAGAGCTCAGGCACCAGGATCTGTCCTAGAAGAGAACCACTTCAGTGATTTATACCTCAGACACCAGGACCTGGCTTAGAAGAGAACCACTTCAGTGATTTTAGGACTCAGGCACCCGGATCTTGCCTAGAAGAGAACGACTTCAGTGATTGTAGACCTCAGACACCAGGATCTGGCTTAGAAGAGAACCACTTCATTGATTTTAGGACTCAGGCACCCGGATCTGTCCTAGAAGAGAACCACTTCAGTGATTTTAGACCTCAGACACCAGTATCTGGCTTAGAAGAGAACCACTTCAGAGATTTTAGACCTCAGACACCAGGATCTGGGCTAAAAGAGAACCAGTTCAGTGATTTTAGACCTCAGACACTAGGATCTGGCCTAGAAGAGAACCACTTCAGTGATTTTAGACCTCAGGCACCGGGATCTGACCTAGAAGAGAACCAGTGATTTTAGACCTCAGACACCAGGATCTGGCTTAGAAGAGAACCACTTCAGTGATTTTTGATCTCAGACACCAGGATCTCGCTTAGAAGAGAACCAGTTCAGTGATTTTAGGACTCAGGCACCGGGATCTGGCCTAGAAGAGAACCAGCGATTTTGGATCTCAGACACCAGGATCTGGCTCAGAAGAGAACCACTTCAGTGATTTTAGACCTCAGGCACCAGGACCTGGCTTAGAAGAGAACCATTTCAGAGATTTTAGACCTCAGACAGCAGGATCTGGCTTAGAAGAGAACCAGTTCAGTGATTTATACCTCAGACACCAGGACCTGGCTTAGATGATAACCAGTTCGTTGATTTTAGACCTCAGGCACCATGATCTGTCCTAGAAGAGAACCACTTCAGAGATTTTTGACCTCAGACACCAGGACCTGGCATAGAAGAGAACCAGTTCAGTGATTTTAGGACTCAGACACCAGGATCTGGCTTAGAAGAGAACCACTTCAGAGATTTTAGACCTCAGACACCAGGATCTGGGTTAAAAGAGAACCAGTTCAGTGATTTTAGACCTCAGACACTAGGATCTGGACTAAAAGAGAACCACTTCAGTGATTTTAGACCTCAGGCACCGGGATCTGACCTAGAAGAGAACCACTTCGGTGATTTATACCTCAGACACCAGGACCTGGCTTAGAAGAGAACCAGTTCAGTGATTTTAGGACTCAGGCACCCGGATCTTGCCTAGAAGAGAACCACAGATTTTAGACCTCAGGCACCAGGATCTGCCTTAGAAGAGAACCACTTCAGTGATTTCAGACCTCAGACACCAGGACCTGGCTTAGAAGAGAACCTGTTCAGTGATTTTAGGACTCAGACACCAGGATCTGGCTTAGAAGAGAACCACTTCAGTGATTTTAGGACTCAGGAACCCGGATCTGTCCTAGAAGAGAACCAGTTCAGTGATTTTAGACCTCAGACACCAGGATCTCGATTAGAAGAGAACCACTTCAGAGATTTTAGACCTCAGGCACCAGGATCTGTCCTAGAAGAGAACCAGTTCAGTGATTTTAGACCTCAGACACCTGGATGTGGATTAGAAGAGAACCAGCGATTTTGGATCTCAGACACCAGGATCTGGCTTAGAAGAGAACCACTTCAGTGATTTTAGGAATCAGGCTCCCGCATCTGACCTAGAAGAGAACCACTTCAGTGATTTTAGACCTCAGACACCGGGATCTGGCTTAGAAGAGAACCACTTCAGTGATTTTAGACCTCAGACACCAGGATCTGGCTTAGAAGACAACCACTTCAGTGATTTTAGACCTCAGACACCAGGATCTGGGCTAAAAGAGAACCAGTTCAGTGATTTTAGACCTCAGACACCAGGATCTGGGCTAAAAGGGAACCAGTTCAGTGATTTTAGACCTCAGGCACCAGGATCTGGCCTAGGAGAGAACCAGTGATTTTAGACCTCAGACACCAGGATCTGGCTTAGAGGAGAACCAGTTCAGTGATTTTAGACCTCCGACACCAGGATCTGGGCTAAAAGAGAACCACTTCAGTGATTTTAGGACTCAGGCACCAGGATATGGCCTAGAAGAGAACCAGCGATTTTGGGTCTCAGACACCAGGATCTGGCTTAGAAGAGAACCACTTCAGTGATTTTAGACCTCAGGCACCAGGATCTCGATTAGAAGAGAACCACTTCAGAGATTTTAGACCTCAGACACCAGGATCTGGCTTAGAAGGGAACGACTTCCAGGATATATACCTCAGACACCAGGATCTGGCTTAGAAGAGAACCACTTCAGTGATTTATACCTCAGACACCAGGACCTGGCTTAGAAGAGAGCCACTTCAGTGATTTTAGACCTCAGACACCAGGATCTGGCTTTAGAAGAGAACCACTTCAGAGCTTTTAGACCTCAGGCACCCAGATCTTGCTTAGAAGAGAACCACTTCAGTGATTTTAGGACTCAGGCACCGGATCTGTCCTAGAAGAGAACCACTTCAGTGATTTTAGTCCTCAGGCACCAGGATCTGTCGTAGAAGACAACCACTTGAGAGATTTTAGACCTCAGACACCAGGATCTGGGTTAAAAGAGAACCACTTCAGTGATTTTAGACCTCAGACACCAGGATCTCGGCTAAAAGAGAACCAGTTCACTGATTTTAGACCTCAGGCACCAGGATCTGGGCTAAAAGAGAACCAGTGATTTTAGACCTCAGATACAAGGATCTGGCTTAGAAGAGAACCACTTCAGTGATTTTAGATCTCAGACACCAGGATATGCTCTAAAAGAGAACCAGTTCAGTGATTTTAGGACTCAGGCACCGGGATCTGGCCTAGAAGATAACCAGCGATTTTGGATCTCAGACACCAGGATCTGGCTTAGAAGAGAACCACTTCAGTGATTTTAGAGCTCAGGCACCAGGATCTGTCCTAGAAGAGAACCACTTCAGTGATTTTAGAACTCAGACACCAGGATCTGGCTTAGAAGAGAACCACTTCAGTGATTTTAGAGCTCAGGCACCAGGATCTGTCCTAGAAGAGAACCACTTCAGTGATTTATACCTCAGACACCAGGACCTGGCTTAGAAGAGAACCACTTCAGTGATTTTAGGACTCGGGCACCCGGATCTTGCCTAGAAGAGAACGACTTCAGTGATTGTAGACCTCAGACACCAGGATCTGGCTTAGAAGAGAACCACTTCATTGATTTTAGGACTCAGGCACCCGGATCTGTCCTAGAAGAGAACCACTTCAGTGATTTTAGACCTCAGACACCAGGATCTGGCTTAGAAGAGAACCACTTCAGAGATTTTAGACCTCAGACACCAGGATCTGGGCTAAAAGAGAACCAGTTCAGTGATTTTAGACCTCAGACACTAGGATCTGGCCTAGAAGAGAACCACTTCAGTGATTTTAGACCTCAGGCACCGGGATCTGACCTAGAAGAGAACCAGTGATTTTAGACCTCAGACACCAGGATCTGGCTTAGAAGAGAACCACTTCAGTGATTTTAGACCTCAGACACCAGGACCTGGCTTAGAAGAGAACCACTTCAGTGATTTTAGACCTCAGACACCAGGATCTGGCTTAGAAGAGAACCACTTCAGTGATTTTAGACCTCAGACACCAGGACCTGGCTTAGAAGAGAACCAGTTCAGTGATTTTAGACCTCAGGCACCGGGATCTGACCTAGAAGAGAACCAGTGATTTTAGACCTCAGACACCAGGATCTGGCTTAGAAGAGAACCACTTCAGTGATTTTAGACCTCAGACACCAGGACCTGGCTTAGAAGAGAACCACTTCAGTGATTTTAGACCTCAGACACCAGGATCTGGCTTAGAAGAGAACCACTTCAGTGATTTTAGACCTCAGACACCAGGACCTGGCTTAGAAGAGAACCAGTTCAGTGATTTTAGGACTCAGGCACCGGATCTTGCCTAGAAGAGAACCACTGATTTTAGACCTCAGACACCAGGATCTGGCTTAGAAGAGAACCACTTCAGTGATTTTAGACCTCAGACACCAGGATATGTCCTACAAGAGAACCAGTTCAGTGATTTTAGACCTCAGGCACCGGGATCTGGCCTAGAAGAGAAACAGTGATTTTAGACCTCAGACACCAGGATCTGGGCTAAAAGAGAACCACTTCAGTGATTTTAGACCTCAGGCACCGGGATCTGACCTAGAAGAGAACCAGTGATTTTAGACCTCAGACACCAGGATCTGGCTTAGAAGAGAACCACTTCAGTGATTTTAGACCTCAGACACCAGGACCTGGCTTAGAAGAGAACCACTTCAATGATTTTAGACCTCAGACACCAGGATCTGGCTTAGAAGAGAACCACTTCAGTGATTTTAGACCTCAGACACCAGGACCTGGCTTAGAAGAGAACCAGTTCAGTGATTTTAGGACTCAGGCTCCCGGATCTTGCCTAGAAGAGAGCCACTGATTTTAGACCTCAGACACCAGGATCTGGCTTAGAAGAGAACCAGTTCAGTGATTTTAGACCTCAGACACCAGGATATGTCCTACAAGAGAACCAGTTCAGTGATTTTAGACCTCAGGCACCGGGATCTGGCCTAGAAGAGAAACAGTGATTTTAGACCTCAGACACCAGGATCTGGCTTAGAAGAGAACCAGTTCAGTGATTTTAGACCTCAGACACCAGGATATGGTCTAAAAGAGAACCAGTTCAGTGATTTTAGACCTCACACACCAGGATCTGGGTTAGAAGAGAACCACTTCAGAGATTTTAGACCTCAGACACCAGGATCTGGCTTAGAAGAGAACCACTTCAGTGATTTATACCTCAGACACCAGGATCTGGCTTAGAAGAGAACCACTTCAGTGATTTTAGACCTCAGACACCAGGATCTGGGCTAAAAGAGAACCAGTTCTGTCATTTTAGACCTCAGGTACCGGGATCTGTCCTAGAAGAGAACCAGTGATTTTAGACCTCAGGCACCGGGATCTGGGCTAAAAGAGAACCACTTCAGAGATTTTAGACCTCAGACACCAGGACCTGGCTTAGAAGAGAACCAGTTCAGTGATTTTAGGACTCAGACACCAGGATCTGGCTTAGAAGAGAACCACTTCAGTGATTTATACCTCAGACACCAGGATCTGGGCTAAAAGAGAACCAGTTCAGTGATTTTAGACCTCAGACACCAGGATCTGGGCTAAAAGAGAACCAGTTCAGTGATTTTAGACCTCAGGCACCGGGATCTGGCCTAGAAGAGAACCAGTGATTTTAGACCTCAGATACCAGGATGTGGCTTAGAGGAGAACCACTTCAGTGATTGTAGGACTCAGGCACCGGGATCTGGCCTAGAAGAGAACCAGCGATTTTAGACCTCAGACACCAGGATCTGGCTTTGAAGAGAACCACTTCAGTGATTTTAGACCTCAGGCGCCAGGATCAATCCTAGAAGAGAACCACTTCAGTGATTTTAGACCTCAGACACCAGATTCTCGTTTAGAAGAGAACCACTTCAGAGATTTTAGACCTCAGACACCAGGATCTGGATTAGAAGAGAACCACTTCAGTGATTTTAGGACTAAGGCACCCGGATCTGTCCTAGAAGAGAACCACTTCAGAGATTTTAGACCTCAGGCACCAGGATCTGGGCTAAAAGAGAACCAGTTCAATGATTTTAGACCTCAGACACCAGTATCTGGGCTAAAGAGAACCAGTTCAGTGATTTTAGACCTCAGGCACCGGGATCTGGCCTAGAAGAGAACCAGTGATTTTAGACCTCAGACACCAGGATGTGGCTTAGAGGAGAACCACTTCAGTGATTTTAGACCTCAGGCACCAGGATCTGTCCTAGAAGAGAACCAGTTCTGTGATTTTAGACCTCAGACACCAGGATATGGTCTAAAAGAGAACCAGTTCATGTGATTTTAGACCTCAGACACCAGGATCTCGCTTAGAAGAGAACCACTTCAGTGATTTTAGGACTCAGGCACCGGGATCTGGCCTAGAAGAGAACCAGCGATTTTGGATCTCAGACACCAGGATCTGTCCTAGAAGAGAACCACTTGAGTGATTTTAGACCTCAGGCACCCGGATCTGTCGTAGAAGAGAACCACTTCAGTGATTTTAGTCCTCAGGCACCACGATCTGTCCTAGAAGACAACCACTTCAGAGATTTTAGACATAAGACACCAGGATCTGGGATAAAAGAGAACCAGTTCAGTGATTTTAGACCTCAGACACCGGGATCTGGCCTAGAAGAGAACCAGCGATTTTGGATCTCAGACACCAGGATCTGGCTTAGAAGAGAACCACTTCAGTGATTTTAGACCTCAGACACCAGGATCTGGCCTAGAAGAGAACCAGCGATTTTGGATCTCAGACACCAGGATCTGGCTTAGAAGAGAACCACTTCAGTGATTTTTGATCTCAGACACCAGGATCTCGCTTAGAAGAGAACCAGTTCAGTGATTTTAGGACTCAGGCACCGGGATCTGGCCTAGAAGAGAACCAGCGATTTTGGATTTCAGACACCAGGATCTGTCCTAGAAGAGAACCACTTCAGTGATTTTAGACCTCAGACACCAGGATCTGGCTTAGAAGAGAACCAGTTCAGTGATTTTAGAGCTCAGGCACCAGGATCTGTCCTAGAAGAGAACCACTTCAGTGATTTTAGGACTCAGACACCAGGACCTGGCTTAGAAGAGAACCACTTCAGTGATTTTAGGACTCGGGCACCCGGATCTTGCCTAGAAGATAACCACTTCAGTGATTGTAGACCTCAGACACCAGGATCTGGCTTAGAAGTAAACCACTTCATTGATTTTAGGTCTCAGGCACCCGGATCTGTCCTAGAAGAGAACCACTTCAGTGATTTTAGACCTCAGACACCAGGATCTGGCTTAGAAGAGAACCACTTCAGAGATTTTAGACCTCAGACACCTGGATCTGGGTTAAAAGAGAACCACTTCAGAGATTTTAGACCTCAGACACAAGGATCTGGCTTAGAAGAGAACCACTTCAGTGATTTTAGACCTCAGACACCAGGATCTCGATTAGAAGAGAACCACTTCAGAGATTTTAGACCTCAGACACCAGGACATGGCTTAGAAGAGAACCACTTCAGTGATTTTAGACCTCAGGCACCGGATCTGGCCTAGAAGAGAACCAGTGATTTTAGACCTCAGACACCAGGATCTGGCTTAGAGGAGAACCAGTTCAGTGATTTTAGACCTCAGACACCAGGATCTGGTCTAAAGAGAACCACTTCAGTGATTTTAGACCTCAGACACCAGGATCTGGCTTAGAAGAGAACCACTTCAGAGATTTTCGACCTCAGACAGCAGGATCTGGCTTAGAAGAGAACCACTTCAGTGATTTATACCTCAGACACCAGGATCTGGCTTAGAAGAGAACCACTTCAGTGATTTTAGACCTCAGGCACCCGGATCTGTCCTAGAAGAGAACCACTTCAGTGATTTCAGTCCTCAGGCACCGGGATCTGTCCTAGAAGACAACCACTTGAGAGATTTTAGACCTCAGACACCAGGATCTGGGCTAAAAGAGAACCACTTCAGTGATTTTAGACCTCAGACACCAGGATCTGGCTTAGAAGAGAACCAGTTCAGTGATTTTAGGACTCAGACACCAGGATCTGGCTTAGAAGAGAACCACTTCAGTGATTTTAGACCTCAGACACCAGGATCTGGATTAGAAGAGAACCACTTCAGTGATTTTAGGTCTCAGGCACCCGGATCTGTCCTAGAAGAGAACCAGTTCAGTGATTTTAGTCCTCAGGCACCAGGATCTGTCCTAGAAGAGAACCACTTCAGAGATTTTAGAACTCAGACACCAGGATCTTGGCTAAAAGAGAACCAGTTCAATGATTTTAGACCTCAGACACCAGTATCTGGGCTAAAGAGAACCAGTTCAGTGATTTTAGACCTCAGGCACCGGGATCTGGCCTAGAAGAGAACCAGTGATTTTAGACCTCAGACACCAGGATCTGGCTTAGAGGAGAACCAGTTCAGTGATTTTAGACCTCAGACACCAGGATCTGGTCTAAAAGAGAACCACTTCAGTGATTTTAGGACTCAGGCACCGGGATATGGCCTAGAAGAGAACCAGCGATTTTGGGTCTCAGACACCAGGATCTGGCTTAGAAGAGAACCACTTCAGTGATTTTAGACCTCAGGCACCAGGATCTGTCCTAGAAGAGAACCAGTTCTGTGATTTTAGACCTCAGACACCAGGATATGGTCTAAAAGAGAACCAGCTCATGTGATTTTAGACCTCAGACACCAGGATCTCGCTTAGAAGAGAACCACTTCAGTGATTTTAGGACTCAGGCACCGGGATCTGGCCTAGAAGAGAACCAGCGATTTTGGATCTCAGACACCAGGATCTGGCTTAGAAGAGAACCACTTCAGTGATTTTAGACCTCAGGCACCGGGATCTGGCCTAGAAGAGAACCAGTGATTTTAGACCTCAGACACCAGGATCTGGCTTAGAAGAGAACCACTTCAGTGATTTATACCTCAGACACCAGGATCTCGAATAGAAGAGAACCAGTTCAGTGATTTTAGGACTCAGACACCAGGATCTGGCTTAGAAGAGAACCACTTCAGTGATTTTAGACCTCAGACACCAGGATCTGGATTAGAAGAGAACCACTTCAGTGATTTTAGGACTCAGGCACCCGGATCTGTCCTAGAAGAGAACCAGTTCAGTGATTTTAGTCCTCAGGCACCAGGATCTGTCCTAGAAGAGAACCACTTCAGAGATTTTAGACCTCAGACACCAGGATGTGGGCTAAAAGAGAACCACTTCAGTGATTTTAGACCTCAGGCACCGGGATCTGGCCTAGAAGAGAACCAGTGATTTTAGACCTCAGACACCAGGATCTGGTCTAAAAGAGAACCAGTTCAGTGATTTTAGGACTCAGGCACCGGGATATGGCCTAGAAGAGAACCAGCGATTTTGGGTCCCAGACACCAGGATCTGGCTTAGAAGCGAACCACTTCAGTGATTTTAGACCTCAGGCACCAGGATATGGTCTAAAAGAGAACCAGTTCATGTGATTTTAGACCTCAGACACCAGGATCTCGCTTAGAAGAGAACCACTTCAGTGATTTTAGGACTCAGGCACCGGGATCTGGCCTAGAAGAGAACCAGCGATTTTGGATCTCAGACACCAGGATCTGGCTTAGAAGAGAACCACTTCAGTGATTTTAGACCTCAGGCACCAGGATCTGTCCTACAAGAGAACCACTTGAGTGATTTTAGACCTCAGGCACCCAGATCTTGCTTAGAAGAGAACCACTTCAGTGATTTTAGGACTCAGGCACCCGGATCTGTCGTAGAAGAGAACCACTTCAGTGATTTTAGTCCTCAGGCACCACGATCTGTCCTAGAAGACAACCACTTCAGAGATTTTAGACCTCAGACACCAGGATCTGGGATAAAAGAGAACCAGTTCAGTGATTTTAGACCTCAGGCACGGGGATCTGGCCTAGAAGAGAACTGCTTCAGTGATTTTAGACCTCAGGCACCGGGATCTGGCCTAGAAGAGAACTGCTTCAGTGATTTTAGACCCCTGGCACCGGGATCTGGCCTAGAAGAGAACCAGTGATTTTAGACCTCAGATACCAGGATCAGGCTTAGAAGAGAACCACTTCAGTGATTTTTGATCTCAGACACCAGGATATGGTCTAAAGAGAACCAGTTCAGTGATTTCAGGACTCAGGCACCGGGATCTGGCCTAGAAGAGAACCAGCGATTTTGGATCTCAGACACCAGGATCTGGCTTAGAAGAGAACCACTTCAGTGATTTTAGACCTCAGGCACCAGGATCTGGCTTAGAAGAGAACCACTTCAGAAATTATCGACCTCAGACACCAGGATCTCGATTAGAAGAGAACCAGTTCAGTGATTTTAGGACTCAGACACCAGGATATGGTCTAAAAGAGAACCACTTCAGTGATTTTAGGACTCAGACACCAGGATCTGGCTTAGAAGAGAACCACTTCAGAGATTTTAGACCTCAGACACCAGGATCTGGGTTAAAAGAGAACCACTTCAGTGATTTTAGACCTCAGGCACGGGGATCTGGCCTAGAAGAGAACTGCTTCAGTGATTTTAGACCTCAGGCACCGGGATCTGGCCTAGAAGAGAACCACTTCAGTGATTTATACCTCAGACACCAGGACCTGGCTTAGAAGAGAACCAGTTCAGTGATTTTAGGACTCAGGCACCCGGATCTTGCCTAGAAGAGAACCACAGATTTTAGACCTCAGGCACCAGGATCTGCCTTAGAAGAGAACCACTTCAGTGATTTCAGACCTCAGACACCAGGATCTGTCCTAGAAGAGAACCACTTCAGTTATTTATACCTCAGACACCAGGACCTGGCTTAGAAGAGAACCAGTTCAGTGATTTTAGGACTCAGACACCAGGATCTGGCTTAGAAGAGAACCACTTCAGTGATTTTAGGACTCAGGAACCCGGGTCTGTCCTAGAAGAGAACCCGTTCAGTGATTTTAGACCTCAGACACCAGGATCTCGATTAGAAGAGAACCACTTCAGAGATTTTAGACCTCAGACACCAGGATCTGGGCTAAAAGAGAACCAGTTCAGTGATTTTAGACCTCAGACACCAGGATCTGGGCTAAAAGAGAACCAGTTCAGGGATTTTAGACCTCAGGCACCGGGATCTGGCCTAGAAGAGAACCAGTGATTTTAGACCTCAGACACCAGGATCTGGCTTAGAAGAGAACCACTTCAGTGATTTTAGACCTCAGGCACCATGATCTGGCTTAGAAGAGAACCAGTTCAGTGATTTTAGACCTCAGACACCTGGATCTGGATTAGAAGAGAACCACTTCAGTGATTTTAGACCTCAGGCACCAGGATCTGTCCTAGAAGAGAACCACTTCAGTGATTTTAGACCTCAGACACCAGGATCTCGCTTAGAAGAGAACCACTTCAGTGATTTTAGGACTCAGGCACCGGGATCTGGCCTAGAAGAGAACCAGCGATTTTGGATCTCAGAGACCAGGATCTGGCGTAGAAGAGAACCACTTCAGTGATTTTAGACCTCAGGCACCAGGATCTGTCCTAGAAGAGAACCACTTGAGTGATTTTAGACCTCACAGACGAGGATCTCGATTAGAAGAGAACCACTTCAGAGATTTTAGGCCTCAGACAACAGGATCTGGCTTAGAAGAGAACGACTTCCAGGATATATACCTCAGACACCAGGATATGGTCTAAAAGAGAACCACTTCAGTGATTTTAGTCCTCAGGCACCACGATCTGTCCTAGAAGACAACCACTTCAGAGATTTTAGACCTCAGACACCAGGATCTGGGATAAAAGAGAACCAGTTCAGTGATTTTAGACCTCAGACACCAGGATCTGGGCTAAAAGAGAACCAGTTCAGTGATTTTACACCCCTGGCACCGGGATCTGCCCTAGAAGAGAACCAGTGATTTTAGACCTCAGATACCAGGATCAGGCTTAGAAGAGAACCACTTCAGTGATTTTTGATCTCAGACACCAGGATCTGGCTTAGAAGAGAACCACTTCAGTGATTTTAGACCTCAGACACCAGGATCTGGCCTAGAAGAGAACCAGCGATTTTGGATCTCAGACACCAGGATCTGGCTTAGAAGAGAACCACTTCAGTGATTTTTGATCTCAGACACCAGGATCTCGCTTAGAAGAGAACCAGTTCAGTGATTTTAGGACTCAGGCACCGGGATCTGGCCTAGAAGAGAACCAGCGATTTTGGATCTCAGACACCAGGATCTGGCTCAGAAGAGAACCACTTCAGTGATTTTAGACCTCAGGCACCAGGACCTGGCTTAGAAGAGAACCATTTCAGAGATTTTAGACCTCAGACAGCAGGATCTGGCTTAGAAGAGAACCAGTTCAGTGATTTATACCTCAGACACCAGGACCTGGCTTAGATGATAACCAGTTCGTTGATTTTAGACCTCAGGCACCATGATCTGTCCTAGAAGAGAACCACTTCAGAGATTTTTGACCTCAGACACCAGGACCTGGCATAGAAGAGAACCAGTTCAGTGATTTTAGGACTCAGACACCAGGATCTGGCTTAGAAGAGAACCACTTCAGAGATTTTAGACCTCAGACACCAGGATCTGGGTTAAAAGAGAACCAGTTCAGTGATTTTAGACCTCAGACACTAGGATCTGGGCTAAAAGAGAACCACTTCAGTGATTTTAGACCTCAGGCACCGGGATCTGACCTAGAAGAGAACCACTTCGGTGATTTATACCTCAGACACCAGGACCTGGCTTAGAAGAGAACCAGTTCAGTGATTTTAGGACTCAGGCACCCGGATCTTGCCTAGAAGAGAACCACAGATTTTAGACCTCAGGCACCAGGATCTGCCTTAGAAGAGAACCACTTCAGTGATTTCAGACCTCAGACACCAGGACCTGGCTTAGAAGAGAACCTGTTCAGTGATTTTAGGACTCAGACACCAGGATCTGGCTTAGAAGAGAACCACTTCAGTGATTTTAGGACTCAGGAACCCGGATCTGTCCTAGAAGAGAACCAGTTCAGTGATTTTAGACCTCAGACACCAGGATCTGGCTTAGAAGAGAACCACTTCAGAGATTTTAGACCTCAGGCACCAGGATCTGTCCTAGAAGAGAACCAGTTCAGTGATTTTAGACCTCAGACACCTGGATGTGGATTAGAAGAGAACCAGCGATTTTGGATCTCAGACACCAGGATCTGGCTTAGAAGAGAACCACTTCAGTGATTTTAGGAATCAGGCTCCCGCATCTGACCTAGAAGAGAACCACTTCAGTGATTTTAGACCTCAGACACCGGGATCTGGCTTAGAAGAGAACCACTTCAGTGATTTTAGACCTCAGACACCAGGATCTGGCTTAGAAGACAACCACTTCAGTGATTTTAGACCTCAGACACCAGGATCTGGGCTAAAAGAGAACCAGTTCAGTGATTTTAGACCTCAGACACCAGGATCTGGGCTAAAAGGGAACCAGTTCAGTGATTTTAGACCTCAGGCACCAGGATCTGGCCTAGGAGAGAACCAGTGATTTTAGACCTCAGACACCAGGATCTGGCTTAGAGGAGAACCAGTTCAGTGATTTTAGACCTCCGACACCAGTATCTGGGCTAAAAGAGAACCACTTCAGTGATTTTAGGACTCAGGCACCAGGATATGGCCTAGAAGAGAACCAGCGATTTTGGGTCTCAGACACCAGGATCTGGCTTAGAAGAGAACCACTTCAGTGATTTTAGACCTCAGGCACCAGGATCTCGATTAGAAGAGAACCACTTCAGAGATTTTAGACCTCAGACACCAGGATCTGGCTTAGAAGGGAACGACTTCCAGGATATATACCTCAGACACCAGGATCTGGCTTAGAAGAGAACCACTTCAGTGATTTATACCTCAGACACCAGGACCTGGCTTAGAAGAGAGCCACTTCAGTGATTTTAGACCTCAGACACCAGGATCTGGCTTTAGAAGAGAACCACTTCAGAGCTTTTAGACCTCAGGCACCCAGATCTTGCTTAGAAGAGAACCACTTCAGTGATTTTAGGACTCAGGCACCCGGATCTGTCCTAGAAGAGAACCACTTCAGTGATTTTAGTCCTCAGGCACCAGGATCTGTCGTAGAAGACAACCACTTGAGAGATTTTAGACCTCAGACACCAGGATCTGGGTTAAAAGAGAACCACTTCAGTGATTTTAGACCTCAGACACCTGGATCTCGGCTAAAGAGAACCAGTTCACTGATTTTAGACCTCAGGCACCAGGATCTGGGCTAAAAGAGAACCAGTGATTTTAGACCTCAGATACAAGGATCTGGCTTAGAAGAGAACCACTTCAGTGATTTTAGATCTCAGACACCAGGATATGCTCTAAAAGAGAACCAGTTCAGTGATTTTAGGACTCAGGCACCGGGATCTGGCCTAGAAGATAACCAGCGATTTTGGATCTCAGACACCAGGATCTGGCTTAGAAGAGAACCACTTCAGTGATTTTAGAGCTCAGGCACCAGGATCTGTCCTAGAAGAGAACCACTTCAGTGATTTTAGAACTCAGACACCAGGATCTGGCTTAGAAGAGAACCACTTCAGTGATTTTAGAGCTCAGGCACCAGGATCTGTCCTAGAAGAGAACCACTTCAGTGATTTATACCTCAGACACCAGGACCTGGCTTAGAAGAGAACCACTTCAGTGATTTTAGGACTCGGGCACCGGATCTTGCCTAGAAGAGAACGACTTCAGTGATTGTAGACCTCAGACACCAGGATCTGGCTTAGAAGAGAACCACTTCATTGATTTTAGGACTCAGGCACCCGGATCTGTCCTAGAAGAGAACCACTTCAGTGATTTTAGACCTCAGACACCAGGATCTGGCTTAGAAGAGAACCACTTCAGAGATTTTAGACCTCAGACACCAGGATCTGGGCTAAAAGAGAACCAGTTCAGTGATTTTAGACCTCAGACACTAGGATCTGGCCTAGAAGAGAACCACTTCAGTGATTTTAGACCTCAGGCACCGGGATCTGGCCTAGAAGAGAACCAGTGATTTTAGACCTCAGACACCAGGATCTGGCTTAGAAGAGAACCACTTCAGTGATTTTAGACCTCAGACACCAGGACCTGGCTTAGAAGAGAACCACTTCAGTGATTTTAGACCTCAGACACCAGGATCTGGCTTAGAAGAGAACCACTTCAGTGATTTTAGACCTCAGACACCAGGACCTGGCTTAGAAGAGAACCAGTTCAGTGATTTTAGACCTCAGGCACCGGGATCTGACCTAGAAGAGAACCAGTGATTTTAGACCTCAGACACCAGGATCTGGCTTAGAAGAGAACCACTTCAGTGATTTTAGACCTCAGACACCAGGACCTGGCTTAGAAGAGAACCACTTCAGTGATTTTAGACCTCAGACACCAGGATCTGGCTTAGAAGAGAACCACTTCAGTGATTTTAGACCTCAGACACCAGGACCTGGCTTAGAAGAGAACCAGTTCAGTGATTTTAGGACTCAGGCACCCGGATCTTGCCTAGAAGAGAACCACTGATTTTAGACCTCAGACACCAGGATCTGGCTTAGAAGAGAACCACTTCAGTGATTTTAGACCTCAGACACCAGGATATGTCCTACAAGAGAACCAGTTCAGTGATTTTAGACCTCAGGCACCGGGATCTGGCCTAGAAGAGAAACAGTGATTTTAGACCTCAGACACCAGGATCTGGGCTAAAAGAGAACCACTTCAGTGATTTTAGACCTCAGGCACCGGGATCTGACCTAGAAGAGAACCAGTGATTTTAGACCTCAGACACCAGGATCTGGCTTAGAAGAGAACCACTTCAGTGATTTTAGACCTCAGACACCAGGACCTGGCTTAGAAGAGAACCACTTCAATGATTTTAGACCTCAGACACCAGGATCTGGCTTAGAAGAGAACCACTTCAGTGATTTTAGACCTCAGACACCAGGACCTGGCTTAGAAGAGAACCAGTTCAGTGATTTTAGGACTCAGGCTCCCGGATCTTGCCTAGAAGAGAGCCACTGATTTTAGACCTCAGACACCAGGATCTGGCTTAGAAGAGAACCAGTTCAGTGATTTTAGACCTCAGACACCAGGATATGTCCTACAAGAGAACCAGTTCAGTGATTTTAGACCTCAGGCACCGGGATCTGGCCTAGAAGAGAAACAGTGATTTTAGACCTCAGACACCAGGATCTGGCTTAGAAGAGAACCAGTTCAGTGATTTTAGACCTCAGACACCAGGATATGGTCTAAAAGAGAACCAGTTCAGTGATTTTAGACCTCACACACCAGGATCTGGGTTAGAAGAGAACCACTTCAGAGATTTTAGACCTCAGACACCAGGATCTGGCTTAGAAGAGAACCACTTCAGTGATTTATACCTCAGACACCAGGATCTGGCTTAGAAGAGAACCACTTCAGTGATTTTAGACCTCAGACACCAGGATCTGGGCTAAAAGAGAACCAGTTCTGTCATTTTAGACCTCAGGTACCGGGATCTGTCCTAGAAGAGAACCAGTGATTTTAGACCTCAGGCACCGGGATCTGGGCTAAAAGAGAACCACTTCAGAGATTTTAGACCTCAGACACCAGGACCTGGCTTAGAAGAGAACCAGTTCAGTGATTTTAGGACTCAGACACCAGGATCTGGCTTAGAAGAGAACCACTTCAGTGATTTATACCTCAGACACCAGGATCTGGGCTAAAAGAGAACCAGTTCAGTGATTTTAGATCTCGGACACCAGGATCTGGGCTAAAAGAGAACCAGTTCAGTGATTTTAGACCTCAGGCACCGGGATCTGGCCTAGAAGAGAACCAGTGATTTTAGACCTCAGATACCAGGATGTGGCTTAGAGGAGAACCACTTCAGTGATTGTAGGACTCAGGCACCGGGATCTGGCCTAGAAGAGAACCAGCGATTTTAGACCTCAGACACCAGGATCTGGCTTTGAAGAGAACCACTTCAGTGATTTTAGACCTCAGGCGCCAGGATCAATCCTAGAAGAGAACCACTTCAGTGATTTTAGACCTCAGACACCAGATTCTCGTTTAGAAGAGAACCACTTCAGAGATTTTAGACCTCAGACACCAGGATCTGGATTAGAAGAGAACCACTTCAGTGATTTTAGGACTAAGGCACCCGGATCTGTCCTAGAAGAGAACCACTTCAGTGATTTTAGTCCTCAGGCACCAGGATCTGTCCTAGAAGAGAACCACTTCAGAGATTTTAGACCTCAGGCACCAGGATCTGGGCTAAAAGAGAACCAGTTCAATGATTTTAGACCTCAGACACCAGTATCTGGGCTAAAGAGAACCAGTTCAGTGATTTTAGACCTCAGGCACCGGGATCTGGCCTAGAAGAGAACCAGTGATTTTAGACCTCAGACACCAGGATGTGGCTTAGAGGAGAACCACTTCAGTGATTTTAGACCTCAGGCACCAGGATCTGTCCTAGAAGAGAACCAGTTCTGTGATTTTAGACCTCAGACACCAGGATATGGTCTAAAAGAGAACCAGTTCATGTGATTTTAGACCTCAGACACCAGGATCTCGCTTAGAAGAGAACCACTTCAGTGATTTTAGGACTCAGGCACCGGGATCTGGCCTAGAAGAGAACCAGCGATTTTGGATCTCTGACACCAGGATCTGTCCTAGAAGAGAACCACTTGAGTGATTTTAGACCTCAGGCACCCGGATCTGTCGTAGAAGAGAACCACTTCAGTGATTTTAGTCCTCAGGCACCACGATCTGTCCTAGAAGACAACCACTTCAGAGATTTTAGACATAAGACACCAGGATCTGGGATAAAAGAGAACCAGTTCAGTGATTTTAGACCTCAGACACCGGGATCTGGCCTAGAAGAGAACCAGCGATTTTGGATCTCAGACACCAGGATCTGGCTTAGAAGAGAACCACTTCAGTGATTTTAGACCTCAGACACCAGGATCTGGCCTAGAAGAGAACCAGCGATTTTGGATCTCAGACACCAGGATCTGGCTTAGAAGAGAACCACTTCAGTGATTTTGATCTCAGACACCAGGATCTCGCTTAGAAGAGAACCAGTTCAGTGATTTTAGGACTCAGGCACCGGGATCTGGCCTAGAAGAGAACCAGCGATTTTGGATTTCAGACACCAGGATCTGTCCTAGAAGAGAACCACTTCAGTGATTTTAGACCTCAGGCGCCAGGATCAGGCTTAGAAGAGAACCACTTCAGTGATTTTTGATCTCAGACACCAGGATCTCGCTTAGAAGAGAACCAGTTCAGTGATTTTAGGACTCAGGCACCGGGATCTGGCCTAGAAGAGAACCAGCGATTTTGGATCTCAGACACCAGGATCTGGCTCAGAAGAGAACCACTTCAGTGATTTTAGACCTCAGGCACCAGGATCTGGCTTAGAAGAGAACCATTTCAGAGATTTTCGACCTCAGACAGCAGGATCTGGCTTAGAAGAGAACCAGTTCAGTGATTTATACCTCAGACACCAGGACCTGGCTTAGATGATAACCAGTTCGTTGATTTTAGACCTCAGGCACCATGATCTGTCCTAGAAGAGAACCACTTCAGAGATTTTTGACCTCAGACACCAGGACCTGGCTTAGAAGAGAACCAGTTCAGTGATTTTAGGACTCAGACACCAGGATCTGGTCTAAAAGAGAACCACTGATTTTAGACCTCAGGCACCAGGATCTGGCTTAGAAGAGAACCACTTCAGAGATTTTAGACCTCAGACACCAGGATCTGGGTTAAAAGAGAACCAGTTCAGTGATTTTAGACCTCAGACACTAGGATCTGGGCTAAAAGAGAAGCACTTCAGTGATTTTAGACCTCAGGCACCGGGATCTGACCTAGAAGAGAACCACTTCGGTGATTTATACCTCAGACACCAGGACCTGGCTTAGAAGAGAACCAGTTCAGTGATTTTAGGACTCAGGCACCCGGATCTTGCCTAGAAGAGTACCACAGATTTTAGACCTCAGGCACCAGGATCTGCCTTAGAAGAGAACCACTTCAGTGATTTCAGACCTCAGACACCAGGACCTGGCTTAGAAGAGAACCTGTTCAGTGATTTTAGGACTCAGACACCAGGATCTGGCTTAGAAGAGAACCACTTCAGTGATTTTAGACCTCAGGCACCAGGATCTGTCCTAGAAGAGAACCAGTTCAGTGATTTTAGACCTCAGACACCTGGATCTGGATTAGAAGAGAACCAGCGATTTTGGATCTCAGACACCAGGATCTGGCTTAGAAGAGAACCACTTCAGTAATTTTAGGAATCAGGCTCCCGCATCTGACCTAGAAGAGAACCACTTCAGTGATTTTAGACCTCAGACACCGGGATCTGGCTTAGAAGAGAACCACTTCAGTGATTTTAGACCTCAGACACCAGGATCTGGCTTAGAAGAGAACCACTTCAGTGATTTTAGACCTCAGACACCAGGATCTGGGCTAAAAGAGAACCAGTTCAGTGATTTTAGACCTCAGACACCAGGATCTGGGCTAAAAGGGAACCAGTTCAGTGATTTTAGACCTCAGGCACCGGGATCTGGCCTAGGAGAGAACCAGTGATTTTAGACCTCAGACACCAGGATCTGGGCTAAAAGAGAACCAGTTCTGTCATTTTAGACCTCAGGTACCGGGATCTGTCCTAGAAGAGAACCAGTGATTTTAGACCTCAGGCACCGGGATCTGGGCTAAAAGAGAACCACTTCAGAGATTTTAGACCTCAGACACCAGGACCTGGCTTAGAAGAGAACCAGTTCAGTGATTTTAGGACTCAGACACCAGGATCTGGCTTAGAAGAGAACCACTTCAGTGATTTATACCTCAGACACCAGGATCTGGGCTAAAAGAGAACCAGTTCAGTGATTTTAGACCTCAGACACCAGGATCTGGGCTAAAAGAGAACCAGTTCAGTGATTTTAGACCTCAGGCACCGGGATCTGGCCTAGAAGAGAACCAGCGATTTTAGACCTCAGACACCAGGATCTGGCTTTGAAGAGAACCACTTCAGTGATTTTAGACCTCAGGCGCCAGGATCAATCCTAGAAGAGAACCACTTCAGTGATTTTAGACCTCAGACACCAGATTCTCGTTTAGAAGAGAACCACTTCAGAGATTTTAGACCTCAGACACCAGGATCTGGATTAGAAGAGAACCACTTCAGTGATTTTAGGACTAAGGCACCCGGATCTGTCCTAGAAGAGAACCACTTCAGTGATTTTAGTCCTCAGGCACCAGGATCTGTCCTAGAAGAGAACCACTTCAGAGATTTTAGACCTCAGGCACCAGGATCTGGGCTAAAAGAGAACCAGTTCAATGATTTTAGACCTCAGACACCAGTATCTGGGCTAAAGAGAACCAGTTCAGTGATTTTAGACCTCAGGCACCGGGATCTGGCCTAGAAGAGAACCAGTGATTTTAGACCTCAGACACCAGGATGTGGCTTAGAGGAGAACCACTTCAGTGATTTTAGACCTCAGGCACCAGGATCTGTCCTAGAAGAGAACCAGTTCTGTGATTTTAGACCTCAGACACCAGGATATGGTCTAAAAGAGAACCAGTTCATGTGATTTTAGACCTCAGACACCAGGATCTCGCTTAGAAGAGAACCACTTCAGTGATTTTAGGACTCAGGCACCGGGATCTGGCCTAGAAGAGAACCAGCGATTTTGGATCTCAGACACCAGGATCTGTCCTAGAAGAGAACCACTTGAGTGATTTTAGACCTCAGGCACCCGGATCTGTCGTAGAAGAGAACCACTTCAGTGATTTTAGTCCTCAGGCACCACGATCTGTCCTAGAAGACAACCACTTCAGAGATTTTAGACATAAGACACCAGGATCTGGGATAAAAGAGAACCAGTTCAGTGATTTTAGACCTCAGACACCGGGATCTGGCCTAGAAGAGAACCAGCGATTTTGGATCTCAGACACCAGGATCTGGCTTAGAAGAGAACCACTTCAGTGATTTTAGACCTCAGACACCAGGATCTGGCCTAGAAGAGAACCAGCGATTTTGGATCTCAGACACCAGGATCTGGCTTAGAAGAGAACCACTTCAGTGATTTTGATCTCAGACACCAGGATCTCGCTTAGAAGAGAACCAGTTCAGTGATTTTAGGACTCAGGCACCGGGATCTGGCCTAGAAGAGAACCAGCGATTTTGGATTTCAGACACCAGGATCTGTCCTAGAAGAGAACCACTTCAGTGATTTTAGACCTCAGGCGCCAGGATCAGGCTTAGAAGAGAACCACTTCAGTGATTTTTGATCTCAGACACCAGGATCTCGCTTAGAAGAGAACCAGTTCAGTGATTTTAGGACTCAGGCACCGGGATCTGGCCTAGAAGAGAACCAGCGATTTTGGATCTCAGACACCAGGATCTGGCTCAGAAGAGAACCACTTCAGTGATTTTAGACCTCAGGCACCAGGATCTGGCTTAGAAGAGAACCATTTCAGAGATTTTCGACCTCAGACAGCAGGATCTGGCTTAGAAGAGAACCAGTTCAGTGATTTATACCTCAGACACCAGGACCTGGCTTAGATGATAACCAGTTCGTTGATTTTAGACCTCAGGCACCATGATCTGTCCTAGAAGAGAACCACTTCAGAGATTTTTGACCTCAGACACCAGGACCTGGCTTAGAAGAGAACCAGTTCAGTGATTTTAGGACTCAGACACCAGGATCTGGTCTAAAAGAGAACCACTGATTTTAGACCTCAGGCACCAGGATCTGGCTTAGAAGAGAACCACTTCAGAGATTTTAGACCTCAGACACCAGGATCTGGGTTAAAAGAGAACCAGTTCAGTGATTTTAGACCTCAGACACTAGGATCTGGGCTAAAAGAGAAGCACTTCAGTGATTTTAGACCTCAGGCACCGGGATCTGACCTAGAAGAGAACCACTTCGGTGATTTATACCTCAGACACCAGGACCTGGCTTAGAAGAGAACCAGTTCAGTGATTTTAGGACTCAGGCACCCGGATCTTGCCTAGAAGAGTACCACAGATTTTAGACCTCAGGCACCAGGATCTGCCTTAGAAGAGAACCACTTCAGTGATTTCAGACCTCAGACACCAGGACCTGGCTTAGAAGAGAACCTGTTCAGTGATTTTAGGACTCAGACACCAGGATCTGGCTTAGAAGAGAACCACTTCAGTGATTTTAGACCTCAGGCACCAGGATCTGTCCTAGAAGAGAACCAGTTCAGTGATTTTAGACCTCAGACACCTGGATCTGGATTAGAAGAGAACCAGCGATTTTGGATCTCAGACACCAGGATCTGGCTTAGAAGAGAACCACTTCAGTAATTTTAGGAATCAGGCTCCCGCATCTGACCTAGAAGAGAACCACTTCAGTGATTTTAGACCTCAGACACCGGGATCTGGCTTAGAAGAGAACCACTTCAGTGATTTTAGACCTCAGACACCAGGATCTGGCTTAGAAGAGAACCACTTCAGTGATTTTAGACCTCAGACACCAGGATCTGGGCTAAAAGAGAACCAGTTCAGTGATTTTAGACCTCAGACACCAGGATCTGGGCTAAAAGGGAACCAGTTCAGTGATTTTAGACCTCAGGCACCGGGATCTGGCCTAGGAGAGAACCAGTGATTTTAGACCTCAGACACCAGGATCTGGGCTAAAAGAGAACCAGTTCTGTCATTTTAGACCTCAGGTACCGGGATCTGTCCTAGAAGAGAACCAGTGATTTTAGACCTCAGGCACCGGGATCTGGGCTAAAAGAGAACCACTTCAGAGATTTTAGACCTCAGACACCAGGACCTGGCTTAGAAGAGAACCAGTTCAGTGATTTTAGGACTCAGACACCAGGATCTGGCTTAGAAGAGAACCACTTCAGTGATTTATACCTCAGACACCAGGATCTGGGCTAAAAGAGAACCAGTTCAGTGATTTTAGACCTCAGACACCAGGATCTGGGCTAAAAGAGAACCAGTTCAGTGATTTTAGACCTCAGGCACCGGGATCTGGCCTAGAAGAGAACCAGCGATTTTAGACCTCAGACACCAGGATCTGGCTTTAAGAGAACCACTTCAGTGATTTTAGACCTCAGGCGCCAGGATCAATCCTAGAAGAGAACCACTTCAGTGATTTTAGACCTCAGACACCAGATTCTCGTTTAGAAGAGAACCACTTCAGAGATTTTAGACCTCAGACACCAGGATCTGGATTAGAAGAGAACCACTTCAGTGATTTTAGGACTAAGGCACCCGGATCTGTCCTAGAAGAGAACCACTTCAGTGATTTTAGTCCTCAGG
Organism: Melanerpes aurifrons; assembly: GCA_011125475.1. Classification (NCBI taxonomy): domain Eukaryota; kingdom Metazoa; phylum Chordata; class Aves; order Piciformes; family Picidae; genus Melanerpes; species Melanerpes aurifrons. The sequence continues at coordinate 36,786 of WWNC01000197.1, read as the reverse complement.
CACCAGGATCTGTCCTAGAAGAGAACCACTTCAGAGATTTTAGACCTCAGGCACCAGGATCTGGGCTAAAAGAGAACCAGTTCAATGATTTTAGACCTCAGACACCAGTATCTGGGCTAAAGAGAACCAGTTCAGTGATTTTAGACCTCAGGCACCGGGATCTGGCCTAGAAGAGAACCAGTGATTTTAGACCTCAGACACCAGGATGTGGCTTAGAGGAGAACCACTTCAGTGATTTTAGACCTCAGGCACCAGGATCTGTCCTAGAAGAGAACCAGTTCTGTGATTTTAGACCTCAGACACCAGGATATGGTCTAAAAGAGAACCAGTTCATGTGATTTTAGACCTCAGACACCAGGATCTCGCTTAGAAGAGAACCACTTCAGTGATTTTAGGACTCAGGCACCGGGATCTGGCCTAGAAGAGAACCAGCGATTTTGGATCTCAGACACCAGGATCTGTCCTAGAAGAGAACCACTTGAGTGATTTTAGACCTCAGGCACCCGGATCTGTCGTAGAAGAGAACCACTTCAGTGATTTTAGTCCTCAGGCACCACGATCTGTCCTAGAAGACAACCACTTCAGAGATTTTAGACATAAGACACCAGGATCTGGGATAAAAGAGAACCAGTTCAGTGATTTTAGACCTCAGACACCGGGATCTGGCCTAGAAGAGAACCAGCGATTTTGGATCTCAGACACCAGGATCTGGCTTAGAAGAGAACCACTTCAGTGATTTTAGACCTCAGACACCAGGATCTGGCCTAGAAGAGAACCAGCGATTTTGGATCTCAGACACCAGGATCTGGCTTAGAAGAGAACCACTTCAGTGATTTTTGATCTCAGACACCAGGATCTCGCTTAGAAGAGAACCAGTTCAGTGATTTTAGGACTCAGGCACCGGGATCTGGCCTAGAAGAGAACCAGCGATTTTGGATTTCAGACACCAGGATCTGTCCTAGAAGAGAACCACTTCAGTGATTTTAGACCTCAGGCGCCAGGATCAGGCTTAGAAGAGAACCACTTCAGTGATTTTTGATCTCAGACACCAGGATCTCGCTTAGAAGAGAACCAGTTCAGTGATTTTAGGACTCAGGCACCGGGATCTGGCCTAGAAGAGAACCAGCGATTTTGGATCTCAGACACCAGGATCTGGCTCAGAAGAGAACCACTTCAGTGATTTTAGACCTCAGGCACCAGGATCTGGCTTAGAAGAGAACCATTTCAGAGATTTTCGACCTCAGACAGCAGGATCTGGCTTAGAAGAGAACCAGTTCAGTGATTTATACCTCAGACACCAGGACCTGGCTTAGATGATAACCAGTTCGTTGATTTTAGACCTCAGGCACCATGATCTGTCCTAGAAGAGAACCACTTCAGAGATTTTTGACCTCAGACACCAGGACCTGGCTTAGAAGAGAACCAGTTCAGTGATTTTAGGACTCAGACACCAGGATCTGGTCTAAAAGAGAACCACTGATTTTAGACCTCAGGCACCAGGATCTGGCTTAGAAGAGAACCACTTCAGAGATTTTAGACCTCAGACACCAGGATCTGGGTTAAAAGAGAACCAGTTCAGTGATTTTAGACCTCAGACACTAGGATCTGGGCTAAAAGAGAAGCACTTCAGTGATTTTAGACCTCAGGCACCGGGATCTGACCTAGAAGAGAACCACTTCGGTGATTTATACCTCAGACACCAGGACCTGGCTTAGAAGAGAACCAGTTCAGTGATTTTAGGACTCAGGCACCCGGATCTTGCCTAGAAGAGTACCACAGATTTTAGACCTCAGGCACCAGGATCTGCCTTAGAAGAGAACCACTTCAGTGATTTCAGACCTCAGACACCAGGACCTGGCTTAGAAGAGAACCTGTTCAGTGATTTTAGGACTCAGACACCAGGATCTGGCTTAGAAGAGAACCAGTTCAGTGATTTTAGACCTCAGGCACCAGGATCTGTCCTAGAAGAGAACCAGTTCAGTGATTTTAGACCTCAGACACCTGGATCTGGATTAGAAGAGAACCAGCGATTTTGGATCTCAGACACCAGGATCTGGCTTAGAAGAGAACCACTTCAGTAATTTTAGGAATCAGGCTCCCGCATCTGACCTAGAAGAGAACCACTTCAGTGATTTTAGACCTCAGACACCGGGATCTGGCTTAGAAGAGAACCACTTCAGTGATTTTAGACCTCAGACACCAGGATCTGGCTTAGAAGAGAACCACTTCAGTGATTTTAGACCTCAGACACCAGGATCTGGGCTAAAAGAGAACCAGTTCAGTGATTTTAGACCTCAGACACCAGGATCTGGGCTAAAAGGGAACCAGTTCAGTGATTTTAGACCTCAGGCACCGGGATCTGGCCTAGGAGAGAACCAGTGATTTTAGACCTCAGACACCAGGATCTGGCTTAGAGGAGAACCAGTTCAGTGATTTTAGACCTCCGACACCAGGATCTGGGCTAAAAGAGAACCACTTCAGTGATTTTAGACCTCAGGCACCGGGATCTGGCTTTAGAAGAGAACGACTTCTAGGATATATACCTCAGACACCAGGATCTGGCTTAGAAGAGAACCAGTTCAGTGATTTTAGACCTCCGACACCAGGATCTCGATTAGAAGAGAACCACTTCAGAGATTTTAGACCTCAGACACCAGGATCTGGCTTAGAAGAGAACGACTTCCAGGATATATACCTCAGACACCAGGATCTGGCTTAGAAGAGAACCACTTCAGTGATTTATACCTCAGACACCAGGACCTGGCTTAGAAGAGAGCCACTTCAGTGATTTTAGACCTCAGACACCAGGATCTGGCTTTAGAAGAGAACCACTTCAGAGCTTTTAGACCTCAGGCACCCAGATCTTGCTTAGAAGAGAACCACTTCAGTGATTTTAGGACTCAGGCACCCGGATCTGTCCTAGAAGAGAACCACTTCAGTGATTTTAGTCCTCAGGCACCAGGATCTGTCGTAGAAGACAACCACTTGAGAGATTTTAGACCTCAGACACCAGGATCTGGATTAAAAGAGAACCACTTCAGTGATTTTAGACCTCAGACACCAGGATCTCGGCTAAAAGAGAACCAGTTCACTGATTTTAGACCTCAGGCACCAGGATCTGTGCTAAAAGAGAACCAGTGATTTTAGAACTCAGATACAAGGATCTGGCTTAGAAGAGAACCACTTCAGTGATTTTAGATCTCAGAGACCAGGATATGGTCTAAAAGAGAACCAGTTCAGTGATTTTAGGACTCAGGCACCGGGATCTGGCCTAGAAGATAACCAGCGATTTTGGATCTCAGACACCAGGATCTGGCTTAGAAGAGAACCACTTCAGTGATTTTAGAGCTCAGGCACCAGGATCTGTCCTAGAAGAGAACCACTTCAGTGATTTTAGAACTCAGACACCAGGATCTGGCTTAGAAGAGAACTAGTTCAGTGATTTGAGAGCTCAGGCACCAGGATCTGTCCTAGAAGAGAACCACTTCAGTGATTTATACCTCAGACACCAGGACCTGGCTTAGAAGAGAACCTCTTCATTGATTTTAGGACTCAGGCACCCGGATCTGTACTAGAAGAGAACCACTTCAGTGATTTTAGACCTTAGACACCAGGATCTGGCTTAGAAGAGAACCACTTCAGAGATTTTAGACCTCAGACACCAGGATCTGGGTTAAAAGAGAACCAGTTCAGTGATTTTAGACCTCAGACACCAGGATCTGGGCTAAAAGAGAACCACTTCAGTGATTTTAGACCTCAGGCACCGGGATCTGACCTAGAAGAGAACCAGTGATTTTAGACCTCAGACACCAGGATCTGGCTTAGAAGAGAACCACTTCAGTGATTTTAGACCTCAGACACCAGGACCTGGCTTAGAAGAGAACCACTTCAGTGATTTTAGACCTCAGACACCAGGATCTGGCTTAGAAGAGAACCACTTCTGTGATTTTAGACCTCAGACACCAGGACCTGGCTTAGAAGAGAACCAGTTCAGTGATTTTAGGACTCAGGCACCCGGATCTTGCCTAGAAGAGAACCACTGATTTTAGACCTCAGACACCAGGATCTGGCTTAGAAGAGAACCAGTTCAGTGATTTTAGACCTCAGACACCAGGATATGTCCTACAAGAGAACCAGTTCAGTGATTTTAGACCTCAGGCACCAGGATCTGGCCTAGAAGAGAAACAGTGATTTTAGACCTCAGACACTAGGATCTGGGCTAAAAGAGAACCACTTCAGTGATTTTAGACCTCAGACACCAGGACCTGGCTTAGAAGAGAACCACTTCAGTGATTTTAGACCTCAGACACCAGGATCTGGCTCAGAAGAGAACCACTTCAGTGATTTTAGACCTCAGACACCAGGACCTGGCTTAGAAGAGAACCACTTCAGTGATTTTAGTACTCAGGCACCCGGATCTTGCCTAGAAGAGAGCCACTGATTTTAGACCTCAGACACCAGGATCTGGCTTAGAAGAGAACCAGTTCAGTGATTTTAGACCTCAGACACCAGGATATGTCCTACAAGAGAACCAGTTCAGTGATTTTAGACCTCAGGCACCGGGATCTGGCCTAGAAGAGAAACAGCGATTTTGGATCTCAGACACCAGGATCTCGCTTAGAAGAGAACCAGTTCAGTGATTTTAGGACTCAGGCACCGGGATCTGGCCTAGAAGAGAACCAGCGATTTTGGATCTCAGACACCAGGATCTGGCTCAGAAGAGAACCACTTCAGTGATTTTAGACCTCAGGCACCAGGATCTGGCTTAGAAGAGAACCATTTCAGAGATTTTCGACCTCAGACAGCAGGATCTGGCTTAGAAGAGAACCAGTTCAGTGATTTATACCTCAGACACCAGGACCTGGCTTAGATGATAACCAGTTCGTTGATTTTAGACCTCAGGCACCATGATCTGTCCTAGAAGAGAACCACTTCAGAGATTTTTGACCTCAGACACCAGGACCTGGCTTAGAAGAGAACCAGTTCAGTGATTTTAGGACTCAGACACCAGGATCTGGTCTAAAAGAGAACCACTGATTTTAGACCTCAGGCACCAGGATCTGGCTTAGAAGAGAACCACTTCAGAGATTTTAGACCTCAGACACCAGGATCTGGGTTAAAAGAGAACCAGTTCAGTGATTTTAGACCTCAGACACTAGGATCTGGGCTAAAAGAGAAGCACTTCAGTGATTTTAGACCTCAGGCACCGGGATCTGACCTAGAAGAGAACCACTTCGGTGATTTATACCTCAGACACCAGGACCTGGCTTAGAAGAGAACCAGTTCAGTGATTTTAGGACTCAGGCACCCGGATCTTGCCTAGAAGAGTACCACAGATTTTAGACCTCAGGCACCAGGATCTGCCTTAGAAGAGAACCACTTCAGTGATTTCAGACCTCAGACACCAGGACCTGGCTTAGAAGAGAACCTGTTCAGTGATTTTAGGACTCAGACACCAGGATCTGGCTTAGAAGAGAACCACTTCAGTGATTTTAGACCTCAGGCACCAGGATCTGTCCTAGAAGAGAACCAGTTCAGTGATTTTAGACCTCAGACACCTGGATCTGGATTAGAAGAGAACCAGCGATTTTGGATCTCAGACACCAGGATCTGGCTTAGAAGAGAACCACTTCAGTAATTTTAGGAATCAGGCTCCCGCATCTGACCTAGAAGAGAACCACTTCAGTGATTTTAGACCTCAGACACCGGGATCTGGCTTAGAAGAGAACCACTTCAGTGATTTTAGACCTCAGACACCAGGATCTGGCTTAGAAGAGAACCACTTCAGTGATTTTAGACCTCAGACACCAGGATCTGGGCTAAAAGAGAACCAGTTCAGTGATTTTAGACCTCAGACACCAGGATCTGGGCTAAAAGGGAACCAGTTCAGTGATTTTAGACCTCAGGCGCCGGGATCTGGCCTAGGAGAGAACCAGTGATTTTAGACCTCAGACACCAGGATCTGGCTTAGAGGAGAACCAGTTCAGTGATTTTAGACCTCCGACACCAGGATCTGGGCTAAAAGAGAACCACTTCAGTGATTTTAGACCTCAGGCACCGGGATCTGGCTTTAGAAGAGAACGACTTCTAGGATATATACCTCAGACACCAGGATCTGGCTTAGAAGAGAACCAGTTCAGTGATTTTAGACCTCCGACACCAGGATCTCGATTAGAAGAGAACCACTTCAGAGATTTTAGACCTCAGACACCAGGATCTGTCGTAGAAGACAACCACTTGAGAGATTTTAGACCTCAGACACCAGGATCTGGATTAAAAGAGAACCACTTCAGTGATTTTAGACCTCAGACACCAGGATCTCGGCTAAAAGAGAACCAGTTCACTGATTTTAGACCTCAGGCACCAGGATCTGGGCTAAAAGAGAACCAGTGATTTTAGAACTCAGATACAAGGATCTGGCTTAGAAGAGAACCACTTCAGTGATTTTAGATCTCAGAGACCAGGATATGGTCTAAAAGAGAACCAGTTCAGTGATTTTAGGACTCAGGCACCGGGATCTGGCCTAGAAGATAACCAGCGATTTTGGATCTCAGACACCAGGATCTGGCTTAGAAGAGAACCACTTCAGTGATTTTAGAGCTCAGGCACCAGGATCTGTCCTAGAAGAGAACCACTTCAGTGATTTTAGAACTCAGACACCTGGATCTGGCTTAGAAGAGAACTAGTTCAGTGATTTGAGAGCTCAGGCACCAGGATCTGGCTTAGAGGAGAACCAGTTCAGTGATTTTAGACCTCCGACACCAGGATCTGGGCTAAAAGAGAACCACTTCAGTGATTTTAGACCTCAGGCACCGGGATCTGGCTTTAGAAGAGAACGACTTCTAGGATATATACCTCAGACACCAGGATCTGGCTTAGAAGAGAACCAGTTCAGTGATTTTAGACCTCCGACACCAGGATCTCGATTAGAAGAGAACCACTTCAGAGATTTTAGACCTCAGACACCAGGATCTGGCTTAGAAGAGAACGACTTCCAGGATATATACCTCAGACACCAGGATCTGGCTTAGAAGAGAACCACTTCAGTGATTTATACCTCAGACACCAGGACCTGGCTTAGAAGAGAGCCACTTCAGTGATTTTAGACCTCAGACACCAGGATCTGGCTTTAGAAGAGAACCACTTCAGAGCTTTTAGACCTCAGGCACCCAGATCTTGCTTAGAAGAGAACCACTTCAGTGATTTTAGGACTCAGGCACCCGGATCTGTCCTAGAAGAGAACCACTTCAGTGATTTTAGTCCTCAGGCACCAGGATCTGTCGTAGAAGACAACCACTTGAGAGATTTTAGACCTCAGACACCAGGATCTGGATTAAAAGAACCACTTCAGTGATTTTAGACCTCAGACACCAGGATCTCGGCTAAAGAGAACCAGTTCACTGATTTTAGACCTCAGGCACCAGGATCTGGGCTAAAAGAGAACCAGTGATTTTAGAACTCAGATACAAGGATCTGGCTTAGAAGAGAACCACTTCAGTGATTTTAGATCTCAGAGACCAGGATATGGTCTAAAAGAGAACCAGTTCAGTGATTTTAGGACTCAGGCACCGGATCTGGCCTAGAAGATAACCAGCGATTTTGGATCTCAGACACCAGGATCTGGCTTAGAAGAGAACCACTTCAGTGATTTTAGAGCTCAGGCACCAGGATCTGTCCTAGAAGAGAACCACTTCAGTGATTTTAGAACTCAGACACCAGGATCTGGCTTAGAAGAGAACTAGTTCAGTGATTTGAGAGCTCAGGCACCAGGATCTGTCCTAGAAGAGAACCACTTCAGTGATTTATACCTCAGACACCAGGACCTGGCTTAGAAGAGAACCTCTTCATTGATTTTAGGACTCAGGCACCCGGATCTGTACTAGAAGAGAACCACTTCAGTGATTTTAGACCTTAGACACCAGGATCTGGCTTAGAAGAGAACCACTTCAGAGATTTTAGACCTCAGACACCAGGATCTGGGTTAAAAGAGAACCAGTTCAGTGATTTTAGACCTCAGACACCAGGATCTGGGCTAAAAGAGAACCACTTCAGTGATTTTAGACCTCAGGCACCGGGATCTGACCTAGAAGAGAACCAGTGATTTTAGACCTCAGACACCAGGATCTGGCTTAGAAGAGAACCACTTCAGTGATTTTAGACCTCAGACACCAGGACCTGGCTTAGAAGAGAACCACTTCAGTGATTTTAGACCTCAGACACCAGGATCTGGCTTAGAAGAGAACCACTTCTGTGATTTTAGACCTCAGACACCAGGACCTGGCTTAGAAGAGAACCAGTTCAGTGATTTTAGGACTCAGGCACCCGGATCTTGCCTAGAAGAGAACCACTGATTTTAGACCTCAGACACCAGGATCTGGCTTAGAAGAGAACCAGTTCAGTGATTTTAGACCTCAGACACCAGGATATGTCCTACAAGAGAACCAGTTCAGTGATTTTAGACCTCAGGCACCAGGATCTGGCCTAGAAGAGAAACAGTGATTTTAGACCTCAGACACTAGGATCTGGGCTAAAAGAGAACCACTTCAGTGATTTTAGACCTCAGACACCAGGACCTGGCTTAGAAGAGAACCACTTCAGTGATTTTAGACCTCAGACACCAGGATCTGGCTCAGAAGAGAACCACTTCAGTGATTTTAGACCTCAGACACCAGGACCTGGCTTAGAAGAGAACCACTTCAGTGATTTTAGTACTCAGGCACCGGATCTTGCCTAGAAGAGAGCCACTGATTTTAGACCTCAGACACCAGGATCTGGCTTAGAAGAGAACCAGTTCAGTGATTTTAGACCTCAGACACCAGGATATGTCCTACAAGAGAACCAGTTCAGTGATTTTAGACCTCAGGCACCGGGATCTGGCCTAGAAGAGAAACAGCGATTTTGGATCTCAGACACCAGGATCTCGCTTAGAAGAGAACCAGTTCAGTGATTTTAGGACTCAGGCACCGGGATCTGGCCTAGAAGAGAACCAGCGATTTTGGATCTCAGACACCAGGATCTGGCTCAGAAGAGAACCACTTCAGTGATTTTAGACCTCAGGCACCAGGATCTGGCTTAGAAGAGAACCATTTCAGAGATTTTCGACCTCAGACAGCAGGATCTGGCTTAGAAGAGAACCAGTTCAGTGATTTATACCTCAGACACCAGGACCTGGCTTAGATGATAACCAGTTCGTTGATTTTAGACCTCAGGCACCATGATCTGTCCTAGAAGAGAACCACTTCAGAGATTTTTGACCTCAGACACCAGGACCTGGCTTAGAAGAGAACCAGTTCAGTGATTTTAGGACTCAGACACCAGGATCTGGTCTAAAAGAGAACCACTGATTTTAGACCTCAGGCACCAGGATCTGGCTTAGAAGAGAACCACTTCAGAGATTTTAGACCTCAGACACCAGGATCTGGGTTAAAAGAGAACCAGTTCAGTGATTTTAGACCTCAGACACTAGGATCTGGGCTAAAAGAGAAGCACTTCTGTGATTTTAGACCTCAGGCACCGGGATCTGACCTAGAAGAGAACCACTTCGGTGATTTATACCTCAGACACCAGGACCTGGCTTAGAAGAGAACCAGTTCAGTGATTTTAGGACTCAGGCACCCGGATCTTGCCTAGAAGAGTACCACAGATTTTAGACCTCAGGCACCAGGATCTGCCTTAGAAGAGAACCACTTCAGTGATTTCAGACCTCAGACACCAGGACCTGGCTTAGAAGAGAACCTGTTCAGTGATTTTAGGACTCAGACACCAGGATCTGGCTTAGAAGAGAACCACTTCAGTGATTTTAGACCTCAGGCACCAGGATCTGTCCTAGAAGAGAACCAGTTCAGTGATTTTAGACCTCAGACACCTGGATCTGGATTAGAAGAGAACCAGCGATTTTGGATCTCAGACACCAGGATCTGGCTTAGAAGAGAACCACTTCAGTAATTTTAGAATCAGGCACCCGCATCTGACCTAGAAGAGAACCACTTCAGTGATTTTAGACCTCAGACACCGGGATCTGGCTTAGAAGAGAACCACTTCAGTGATTTTAGACCTCAGACACCAGGATCTGGCTTAGAAGAGAACCACTTCAGTGATTTTAGACCTCAGACACCAGGATCTGGGCTAAAAGAGAACCAGTTCAGTGATTTTAGACCTCAGACACCAGGATCTGGGCTAAAAGGAACCAGTTCAGTGATTTTAGACCTCAGGCACCGGGATCTGGCCTAGGAGAGAACCAGTGATTTTAGACCTCAGACACCAGGATCTGGCTTAGAGGAGAACCAGTTCAGTGATTTTAGACCTCCGACACCAGGATCTGGGCTAAAAGAGAACCACTTCAGTGATTTTAGACCTCAGGCACCGGGATCTGGCTTTAGAAGAGAACCACTTCTAGGATATATACCTCAGACACCAGGATCTGGCTTAGAAGAGAACCAGTTCAGTGATTTTAGACCTCCGACACCAGGATCTCGTTAGAAGAGAACCACTTCAGAGATTTTAGACCTCAGACACCAGGATCTGTCGTAGAAGACAACCACTTGAGAGATTTTAGACCTCAGACACCAGGATCTGGATTAAAAGAGAACCACTTCAGTGATTTTAGACCTCAGACACCAGGATCTGGCTAAAGAGAACCAGTTCACTGATTTTAGACCTCAGGCACCAGGATCTGGGCTAAAAGAGAACCAGTGATTTTAGAACTCAGATACAAGGATCTGGCTTAGAAGAGAACCACTTCAGTGATTTTAGATCTCAGAGACCAGGATATGGTCTAAAAGAGAACCAGTTCAGTGATTTTAGGACTCAGGCACCGGATCTGGCCTAGAAGATAACCAGCGATTTTGGATCTCAGACACCAGGATCTGGCTTAGAAGAGAACCACTTCAGTGATTTTAGAGCTCAGGCACCAGGATCTGTCCTAGAAGAGAACCACTTCAGTGATTTTAGAACTCAGACACCTGGATCTGGCTTAGAAGAGAACTAGTTCAGTGATTTGAGAGCTCAGGCACCAGGATCTGTCCTAGAAGAGAACCACTTCAGTGATTTATACCTCAGACACCAGGACCTGGCTTAGAAGAGAACCACTTCATTGATTTTAGGACTCAGGCACCCGGATCTGTACTAGAAGAGAACCACTTCAGTGATTTTAGACCTTAGACACCAGGATCTGGCTTAGAAGAGAACCACTTCAGAGATTTTAGACCTCAGACACCAGGATCTGGGTTAAAAGAGAACCAGTTCAGTGATTTTAGACCTCAGACACCAGGATCTGGGCTAAAAGAGAACCACTTCAGTGATTTTAGACCTCAGGCACCGGGATCTGACCTAGAAGAGAACCAGTGATTTTAGACCTCAGACACCAGGATCTGGCTTAGAAGAGAACCACTTCAGTGATTTTAGACCTCAGACACCAGGACCTGGCTTAGAAGAGAACCACTTCAGTGATTTTAGACCTCAGACACCAGGATCTGGCTTAGAAGAGAACCACTTCTGTGATTTTAGACCTCAGACACCAGGACCTGGCTTAGAAGAGAACCAGTTCAGTGATTTTAGGACTCAGGCACCCGGATCTTGCCTAGAAGAGAACCACTGATTTTAGACCTCAGACACCAGGATCTGGCTTAGAAGAGAACCAGTTCAGTGATTTTAGACCTCAGGCACACCAGGATATGTCCTACAAGAGAACCAGTTCAGTGATTTTAGACCTCAGGCACCAGGATCTGGCCTAGAAGAGAAACAGTGATTTTAGACCTCAGACACTAGGATCTGGGCTAAAGAGAACCACTTCAGTGATTTTAGACCTCAGACACCAGGACCTGGCTTAGAAGAGAACCACTTCAGTGATTTTAGACCTCAGACACCAGGATCTGGCTCAGAAGAGAACCACTTCAGTGATTTTAGACCTCAGACACCAGGACCTGGCTTAGAAGAGAACCACTTCAGTGATTTTAGTACTCAGGCACCCGGATCTTGCCTAGAAGAGAGCCACTGATTTTAGACCTCAGACACCAGGATCTGGCTTAGAAGAGAACCAGTTCAGTGATTTTAGACCTCAGACACCAGGATATGTCCTACAAGAGAACCAGTTCAGTGATTTTAGACCTCAGGCACCGGGATCTGGCCTAGAAGAGAAACAGTGATTTTAGACCTCAGACACCAGGATCTGGCTTAGAAGAGAACCAGTTCAGTGATTTTAGACCTCAGACACCAGGATATGGTCTAAAAGAGAACCAGTTCAGTGATTTTAGACCTCACACACCAGGATCTGGGTTAGAAGTGAACCAGTTCAGTCATTTTAGACCTCAGACACCAGGATCTGGCTTAGAAGAGAACCACTTCAGTGATTTATACCTCAGACACCAGGATCTGGCTTAGAAGAGAACCACTTCAGTGATTTTAGACCTCAGACACCAGGATCTGGGCTAAAAGAGAACCAGTTCTGTCATTTTAGACCTCAGGTACCGGGATCTGGGCTAAAAGAGAACCACTTCAGTGATTTTAGACCTCAGACACCAGGATCTGGGCTAAAAGAGAACCAGTTCTGTCATTTTAGACCTCAGGCACCGGGATCTGGGCTAAAAGAGAACCACTTCAGTGATTTTAGACCTCAGGCCCCGGGATCTGGCCTAGAAGAGAACCAGTGATTTTAGACCTCGGACACCAGGATCTGGCTTAGAGGAGAACCACTTCAGAGATTTTCGACCTCAGACAGCAGGATCTGACGTAGAAGAGAACCACTTCAGAGATTTTCGACCTCAGACAGCAGGATCTGACGTAGAAGAGAACCACTTCAGAGATTTTCGACCTCAGACAGCAGGATCTGGGTTAAAAGAGAACCAGTTCAGTGATTTTAGACCTCAGACACTAGGATCTGGGCTAAAAGAGAACCACTTCAGTGATTTTAGACCTCAGGCACCGGGATCTGACCTAGAAGAGAACCACTTCGGTGATTTATACCTCAGACACCAGGACCTGGCTTAGAAGAGAACCAGTTCAGTGATTTTAGGACTCAGGCACCCGGATCTTGCCTAGAAGAGAACCACAGATTTTAGACCTCAGGCACCAGGATCTGCCTTAGAAGAGAACCACTTCAGTGATTTCAGACCTCAGACACCAGGACCTGGCTTAGAAGAGAACCTGTTCAGTGATTTTAGGACTCAGACACCAGGATCTGGCTTAGAAGAGAACCACTTCAGTGATTTTAGGACTCAGGAACCCGGATCTGTCCTAGAAGAGAACCAGTTCAGTGATTTTAGACCTCAGACACCAGGATCTCGATTAGAAGAGAACCACTTCAGAGATTTTAGACCTCAGGCACCAGGATCTGTCCTAAGAGAACCAGTTCAGTGATTTTAGACCTCAGACACCTGGATGTGGATTAGAAGAGAACCAGCGATTTTGGATCTCAGACACCAGGATCTGGCTTAGAAGAGAACCACTTCAGTGATTTTAGGAATCAGGCTCCCGCATCTGACCTAGAAGAGAACCACTTCAGTGATTTTAGACCTCAGACACCAGGATCTGGCTTAGAAGAGAACCACTTCAGTGATTTTAGACCTCAGACACCAGGATCTGGCTTAGAAGAGAACCACTTCAGTGATTTTAGACCTCAGACACCAGGATCTGGGCTAAAAGAGAACCAGTTCAGTGATTTTAGACCTCAGACACCAGGATCTGGGCTAAAGAGAACCAGTTCAGTGATTTTAGACCTCAGGCACCAGGATCTGGCCTAGAGAGAACCAGTGATTTTAGACCTCAGACACCAGGATCTGGCTTAGAAGAGAACCAGTTCAGTGATTTTAGACCTCAGACACCAGGATCTGGGCTAAAAGAGAACCACTTCAGTGATTTTAGGACTCAGGCACCAGGATATGGCCTAGAAGAGAACCAGTGATTTTGGGTCTCAGACACCAGGATCTGGCTTAGAAGAGAACCACTTCAGTGATTTTAGACCTCAGGCACCAGGATCTGGCCTAGAAGAGAACCACTTCAGAGATTTTAGACCTCAGACACCAGGATCTGGCTTAGAAGAGAACGACTTCCAGGATATATACCTCAGACACCAGGATCTGGCTTAGAAGAGAACCACTTCAGTGATTTATACCTCAGACACCAGGACCTGGCTTAGAAGAGAGCCACTTCAGTGATTTTAGACCTCAGACACCAGGATCTGGCTTTAGAAGAGAACCACTTCAGAGCTTTTAGACCTCAGGCACCCAGATCTTGCTTAGAGGAGAACCACTTCAGTGATTTTAGGACTCAGGCACCCGGATCTGTCCTAGAAGAGAACCACTTCAGTGATTTTAGTCCTCAGGCACCAGGATCTGTCCTAGAAGACAACCACTTGAGAGATTTTAGACCTCAGACACCAGGATCTGGGTTAAAAGAGAACCACTTCAGTGATTTTAGACCTCAGACACCAGGATCTCGGCTAAAAGAGAACCAGTTCACTGATTTTAGACCTCAGGCACCAGGATCTGGGCTAAAGAGAACCAGTGATTTTAGACCTCAGATACAAGGATCTGGCTTAGCAGAGAACCACTTCAGTGATTTTAGATCTCAGACACCAGGATATGCTCTAAAAGAGAACCAGTTCAGTGATTTTAGGACTCAGGCACCGGGATCTGGCCTAGAAGATAACCAGCGATTTTGGATCTCAGACACCAGGATCTGGCTTAGAAGAGAACCACTTCAGTGATTTTAGAGCTCAGGCACCAGGATCTGTCCTAGAAGAGAACCACTTCAGTGATTTTAGAACTCAGACACCAGGATCTGGCTTAGAAGAGAACCACTTCAGTGATTTTAGAGCTCAGGCACCAGGATCTGTCCTAGAAGAGAACCACTTCAGTGATTTATAGACTCAGACACCAGGACCTGGCTTAGAAGAGAACCACTTCAGTGATTTTAGGACTCAGGCACCAGGATCTGGCTTAGAAGAGAACCACTTCAGTGATTTTAGACCTCAGACACCAGGATCTGGCTTAGAAGAGAACCACTTCAGTGATTTTAGGACTCAGGCACCAGGATCTGTCCTAGAAGAGAACCACTTCAGTGATTTTAGACCTCAGACACCAGGATCTGGCTTAGAAGAGAACCACTTCAGAGATTTTAGACCTCAGACACCAGGATCTGGGCTAAAAGAGAACCAGTTCAGTGATTTTAGACCTCAGACACCAGGATCTGGGCTAAAAGAGAACCAGTTCAGTGATTTTAGACCTCAGGCACCAGGATCTGACCTAGAAGAGAACCAGTGATTTTAGACCTCAGACACCAGGATCTGGCTTAGAAGAGAACCACTTCAGTGATTTTAGACCTCAGACACCAGGACCTGGCTTAGAAGAGAACCACTTCAGTGATTTTAGACCTCAGACACCAGGATCTGGCTTAGAAGAGAACCACTTCAGTGATTTATACCTCAGACACCAGGACCTGGCTTAGAAGAGAACCACTTCAGTGATTTTAGACCTCAGACACCAGGATCTGGGCTAAAAGAGAACCAGTTCTGTCATTTTAGACCTCAGGTACCGGGATCTGGCCTAGAAGAGAACCAGTGATTTTAGACCTCAGGCACCGGGATCTGGGCTAAAAGAGAACCACTTCAGTGATTTTAGACCTCAGGCCCCGGGATCTGGCCTAGAAGAGAACCAGTGATTTTAGACCTCAGATACCAGGATCTGGCTTAGAGGAGAACCAGTTCAGTGATTTTAGACCTCGGACACCAGGATCTGGCTTAGAGGAGAACCACTTCAGAGATTTTCGACCTCAGACAGCAGGATCTGACGTAGAAGAGAACCACTTCAGAGATTTTCGACCTCAGACACCAGGATCTGACGTTAGAAGAGAACCACTTCAGAGATTTTAGACCTCAGACAGCAGGATCTGGGTTAAAGAGAACCAGTTCAGTGATTTTAGACCTCAGACACTAGGATCTGGGCTAAAAGAGAACCACTTCAGTGATTTTAGACCTCAGGCACCCAGATCTGACCTAGAAGAGAACCACTTCAGTGATTTTAGACCTCAGACACCAGGATCTGGCTTAGAAGAGAACCAGTTCAGTGATTTTAGGACTCAGGCACCCGGATCTTGCCTAGAAGAGAACCACAGTGATTTTAGACCTCAGGCACCAGGATCTGCCTTAGAAGAGAACCACTTCAGTGATTTTAGACCTCAGACACCAGGACCTGGCTTAGAAGAGAACCTGTTCAGTGATTTTAGGACTCAGACACCAGGATCTGGCTTAGAAGAGAACCACTTCAGTGATTTTAGACCTCAGGAACCCGGATCTGTCCTAAAGAGAACCAGTTCAGTGATTTTAGACCTCAGACACCAGGATCTCGATTAGAAGAGAACCACTTCAGAGATTTTAGACCTCAGGCACCAGGATCTGTCCTAGAAGAGAACCAGTTCAGTGATTTTAGACCTCAGACACCTGGATGTGGATTAGAAGAGAACCAGCGATTTTGGATCTCAGACACCAGGATCTGGCTTAGAAGAGAACCACTTCAGTGATTTTAGACCTCAGAATCAGGCTGTCTGACCTAGAAGAGAACCACTTCAGTGATTTTAGACCTCAGACACCGGGATCTGGCTTAGAAGAGAACCACTTCAGTGATTTTAGACCTCAGACACCAGGATCTGGCTTAGAAGACAACCACTTCAGTGATTTTAGACCTCAGACACCAGGATCTGGGCTAAAAGAGAACCAGTTCAGTGATTTTAGACCTCAGACACCAGGATCTGGGCTAAAGAGAACCAGTTCAGTGATTTTAGACCTCAGGCACCAGGATCTGGCCTAGGAGAGAACCAGTGATTTTAGACCTCAGACACCAGGATCTGGCTTAGAGAGAACCAGTTCAGTGATTTTAGACCTCAGACACCAGGATCTGGGCTAAAAGAGAACCACTTCAGTGATTTTAGGACTCAGGCACCAGGATATGGCCTAGAAGAGAACCAGCGATTTTGGGTCTCAGACACCAGGATCTGGCTTAGAAGAGAACCACTTCAGTGATTTTAGACCTCAGGCACCAGGATCTCGATTAGAAGAGAACCACTTCAGAGATTTTAGACCTCAGACACCAGGATCTGGCTTAGAAGAGAACCACTTCCAGGATTTATACCTCAGACACCAGGATCTGGCTTAGAAGAGAACCACTTCAGTGATTTATACCTCAGACACCAGGACCTGGCTTAGAAGAGAACCACTTCAGTGATTTTAGACCTCAGACACCAGGATCTGGCTTAGAAGAGAACCACTTCAGAGATTTTAGACCTCAGGCACCCAGATCTTGCTTAGAAGATAACCACTTCAGTGATTTTAGGACTCAGGCACCCGGATCTGTCCTAGAAGAGAACCACTTCAGTGATTTTAGTCCTCAGGCACCGGGATCTGTCCTAGAAGACAACCACTTGAGAGATTTTAGACCTCAGACACCAGGATCTGGCTTAAAAGAGAACCAGTTCAGTGATTTTAGACCTCAGGCACCAGGATCTCGGCTAAAAGAGAACCAGTTCACTGATTTTAGACCTCAGGCACCAGGATCTGGGCTAAAAGAGAACCAGTGATTTTAGACCTCAGATACAGGATCTGGCTTAGAAGAGAACCACTTCAGTGATTTTAGATCTCAGACACCAGGATATGCTCTAAAAGAGAACCAGTTCAGTGATTTTAGGACTCAGGCACCAGGATCTGGCCTAGAAGAGAACCAGCGATTTTGGACTCAGACACCAGGATCTGGCTTAGAAGAGAACCACTTCAGTGATTTTAGACCTCAGACACCAGGATCTGTCTTAGAAGAGAACCACTTCAGTGATTTTAGACCTCAGACACCAGGATCTGGCTTAGAAGAGAACCACTTCAGTGATTTTAGACCTCAGGCACCAGGATCTGTCCTAGAAGAGAACCACTTCAGTGATTTATACCTCAGACACCAGGACCTGGCTTAGAAGAGAACCACTTCAGTGATTTTAGGACTCAGGCACCCGGATCTTGCCTAGAAGAGAACGACTTCAGTGATTTTAGACCTCAGACACCAGGATCTGGCTTAGAAGAGAACCACTTCAGTGATTTTAGGACTCAGGCACCCGGATCTGTCCTAGAAGAGAACCACTTCAGTGATTTTAGACCTCAGACACCAGGATCTGGCTTAGAAGAGAACCACTTCAGAGATTTTAGACCTCAGACACCAGGATCTGGGCTAAAAGAGAACCAGTTCAGTGATTTTAGACCTCAGACACCAGGATCTGGCCTAGAAGAGAACCACTTCAGTGATTTTAGACCTCAGGCACCGGGATCTGACCTAGAAGAGAACCAGTGATTTTAGACCTCAGACACCAGGATCTGGCTTAGAAGAGAACCACTTCAGTGATTTTAGACCTCAGACACCAGGACCTGGCTTAGAAGAGAACCACTTCAGTGATTTTAGACCTCAGACACCAGGATCTGGCTTAGAAGAGAACCACTTCAGTGATTTTAGACCTCAGACACCAGGACCTGGCTTAGAAGAGAACCACTTCAGTGATTTTAGACCTCAGACACCAGGATCTGGCTTAGAAGAGAACCACTTCAGTGATTTTAGACCTCAGACACCAGGACCTGGCTTAGAAGAGAACCAGTTCAGTGATTTTAGGACTCAGGCACCCGGATCTTGCCTAGAAGAGAACCACTGATTTTAGACCTCAGACACCAGGATCTGGCTTAGAAGAGAACCACTTCAGTGATTTTAGACCTCAGACACCAGGATATGTCCTAGAAGAGAACCAGTTCAGTGATTTTAGACCTCAGGCACCAGGATCTGGCCTAGAAGAGAACCACAGTGATTTTAGACCTCAGACACCAGGATCTGGGCTAAAAGAGAACCACTTCAGTGATTTTAGACCTCAGGCACCGGGATCTGACCTAGAAGAGAACCAGTGATTTTAGACCTCAGACACCAGGATCTGGCTTAGAAGAGAACCACTTCAATGATTTTAGACCTCAGACACCAGGATCTGGCTTAGAAGAGAACCACTTCAGTGATTTTAGACCTCAGACACCAGGACCTGGCTTAGAAGAGAACCAGTTCAGTGATTTTAGGACTCAGGCACCAGGATCTTGCCTAGAAGAGAACCACTTCAGATTTTAGACCTCAGACACCAGGATCTGGCTTAGAAGAGAACCAGTTCAGTGATTTTAGACCTCAGACACCAGGATCTGTCCTACAAGAGAACCAGTTCAGTGATTTTAGACCTCAGGCACCAGGATCTGGCCTAGAAGAGAACCACAGTGATTTTAGACCTCAGACACCAGGATCTGGCTTAGAAGAGAACCAGTTCAGTGATTTTAGACCTCAGACACCAGGATCTGGTCTAAAGAGAACCACTTCAGTGATTTATACCTCAGACACCAGGACCTGGCTTAGAAGAGAACCAGTTCAGTGATTTTAGACCTCAGACACCAGGATCTGGCTTAGAAGAGAACCACTTCAGTGATTTATACCTCAGACACCAGGATCTGGCTTAGAAGAGAACCAGTTCAGTGATTTTAGACCTCAGACACCAGGATCTGGCTTAAAAGAGAACCAGTTCTGTCATTTTAGACCTCAGGTACCAGGATCTGTCCTAGAAGAGAACCAGTGATTTTAGACCTCAGGCACCAGGATCTGGCTTAAAGAGAACCACTTCAGTGATTTTAGACCTCAGACACCAGGACCTGGCTTAGAAGAGAACCAGTTCAGTGATTTTAGACCTCAGACACCAGGATCTGGCTTAGAAGAGAACCACTTCAGTGATTTATACCTCAGACACCAGGATCTGGGCTAAAAGAGAACCAGTTCAGTGATTTTAGACCTCAGACACCAGGATCTGGGCTAAAAGAGAACCAGTTCAGTGATTTTAGACCTCAGGCACCGGGATCTGGCCTAGAAGAGAACCACCAGTGATTTTAGACCTCAGATACCAGGATGTGGCTTAGAAGAGAACCACTTCAGTGATTTTAGGACTCAGGCACCGGGATCTGGCCTAGAAAGAGAACCAGCGATTTTAGACCTCAGACACCAGGATCTGGCTTAGAAGAGAACCACTTCAGTGATTTTAGACCTCAGGCACCAGGATCTGTAGAAGAGAACCACTTCAGTGATTTTAGACCTCAGACACCAGGATCTCGTTTAGAAGAGAACCACTTCAGTGATTTTAGACCTCAGACACCAGGATCTGGATTAGAAGAGAACCACTTCAGTGATTTTAGGACCTCAGGCACCAGGATCTGTCTAGAAGAGAACCACTTCAGTGATTTTAGTCCTCAGGCACCAGGATCTGTCCTAGAAGAGAACCACTTCAGAGATTTTAGACCTCAGGCACCAGGATCTGGGCTAAAAGAGAACCAGTTCAATGATTTTAGACCTCAGACACCAGGATCTGGGCTAAAGAGAACCAGTTCAGTGATTTTAGACCTCAGGCACCAGGATCTGGCCTAGAAGAGAACCAGTGATTTTAGACCTCAGACACCAGGATGTGGCTTAGAGGAGAACCACTTCAGTGATTTTAGACCTCAGGCACCAGGATCTGTCCTAGAAGAGAACCAGTTCTGTGATTTTAGACCTCAGACACCAGGATATGGTCTAAAGAGAACCAGTTCAGTGATTTTAGACCTCAGACACCAGGATCTCGCTTAGAAGAGAACCACTTCAGTGATTTTAGGACTCAGGCACCGGATCTGGCCTAGAAGAGAACCACCAGTGATTTTGGATCTCAGACACCAGGATCTGGCTCCTAGAAGAGAACCACTTGAGTGATTTTAGACCTCAGGCACCAGGATCTGTCGTAGAAGAGAACCACTTCAGTGATTTTAGACCTCAGGCACCAGGATCTGTCCTAGAAGAGAACCACTTCAGAGATTTTAGACCTCAGACACCAGGATCTGGCTAAAGAGAACCAGTTCAGTGATTTTAGACCTCAGACACCAGGATCTGGCCTAGAAGAGAACCACTTCAGTGATTTTGGACCTCAGACACCAGGATCTGGCTTAGAAGAGAACCACTTCAGTGATTTTAGACCTCAGACACCAGGATCTGGCCTAGAAGAGAACCAGCGATTTTGGATCTCAGACACCAGGATCTGGCTAAGAGAACCACTTCAGTGATTTTAGATCTCAGACACCAGGATCTGGCTTAGAAGAGAACCAGTTCAGTGATTTTAGGACCTCAGGGATCACCAGGATCTGGGATCTGGAAAGAGAACCACTTCAGTGATTTTAGACCTCAGGCACCAGGATCTGGCTTAGAAGAGAACCAGTTCAGTGATTTTAGACCTCAGACACCAGGATCTGGCTTAGAAGAGAACCACTTCAGTGATTTATACCTCAGACACCAGGATCTGGCTTAGAAGAGAACCAGTTCAGTGATTTTAGACCTCAGACACCAGGATCTGGTCCTAGAAGAGAACCACTTCAGTGATTTTAGACCTCAGACACCAGGACCTGGCTTAGAAGAGAACCACTTCAGTGATTTTAGACCTCAGACACCAGGATCTGGGTTAAAAGAGAACCAGTTCAGTGATTTTAGACCTCAGACACCAGGATCTGGGCTAAAAGAGAACCACTTCAGTGATTTTAGACCTCAGACACCAGGATCTGGCTAGAAGAGAACCACTTCAGTGATTTTATACCTCAGACACCAGGACCTGGCTTAGAAGAGAACCAGTTCAGTGATTTTAGGACTCAGACACCAGGATCTGGCTTAGAAGAGAACCACTTCAGTGATTTTAGACCTCAGGCACCAGGATCTGCCTTAGAAGAGAACCACTTCAGTGATTTTAGACCTCAGACACCAGGATCTGGCTTAGAAGAGAACCACTTCAGTGATTTTAGGACCTCAGACACCAGGATCTGGCTTAGAAGAGAACCACTTCAGTGATTTTAGACCTCAGGCACCAGGATCTGTCCTAGAAGAGAACCACTTCAGTGATTTTAGACCTCAGACACCAGGATCTGGCTTAGAAGAGAACCAGTGATTTTAGACCTCAGACACCAGGATCTGGCTTAGAAGAGAACCACTTCAGTGATTTTAGACCTCAGGCACCAGGATCTGTCCTAGAAGAGAACCACTTCAGTGATTTTAGACCTCAGACACCAGGATCTGGCTTAGAAGAGAACCACTTCAGTGATTTTAGACCTCAGACACCAGGATCTGGCTTAGAAGAGAACCACTTCAGTGATTTTAGACCTCAGACACCAGGATCTGGGCTAAAAGAGAACCAGTTCAGTGATTTTAGACCTCAGACACCAGGATCTGGCTTAAAGAGAACCACTTCAGTGATTTTAGACCTCAGGCACCAGGATCTGGCCTAGAAGAGAACCAGTGATTTTTAGACCTCAGACACCAGGATCTGGCTTAGAGAGAACCAGTTCAGTGATTTTAGACCTCAGACACCAGGATCTGGCTTAGAAGAGAACCACTTCAGTGATTTTAGACCTCAGACACCAGGATCTGGCTTAGAAGAGAACCACTTCCAGTGATTTATAGACCTCAGACACCAGGATCTGGCTTAGAAGAGAACCACTTCAGTGATTTTAGACCTCAGACACCAGGATCTGTCCTAGAAGAGAACCACTTCAGTGATTTTAGACCTCAGATACCAGGATCTCGATTAGAAGAGAACCACTTCAGAGATTTTAGACCTCAGGCACCCAGATCTTGCTTAGAAGAGAACCACTTCAGTGATTTTAGACCTCAGACACCAGGATCTGGCCTAGAAGAGAACCACTTCAGTGATTTTAGTCCTCAGGCACCGAGATCTGTCCTAGAAGACAACCACTTGAGAGATTTTAGACCTCAGACACCAGGATCTGTTAAAAGAGAACCACTTCAGTGATTTTAGACCTCAGACACCAGGATCTGGCTTAAAAGAGAACCAGTTCAGTGATTTTAGACCTCAGGCACCAGGATCTGGGCTAAAGAGAACCAGTGATTTTAGACCTCAGATACCAGGATCTGGCTTAGAAGAGAACCACTTCAGTGATTTTAGACCTCAGAGACCAGGATCTGGCTCAGAAGAAAACCAGTTCAGTGATTTTAGGACTCAGACACCAGGATCTGGCTTAGAAGAGAACAGTTCAGTGATTTTAGACCTCAGGCACCAGGATCTGGCTTAGAAGAGAACCACTTCAGTGATTTTAGACCTCAGACACCAGGATCTGGCTTAGAAGAGAACCAGTTCAGTGATTTTAGACCTCAGACACCAGGATCTGGCTTAGAAGAGAACCACTTCAGTGATTTTAGACCTCAGGCACCAGATCTGTGCTTAGAAGAGAACCACTTCAGTGATTTTAGACCTCAGGCACCCAGGATCTGGCTTAGAAGAGAACCACTTCAGTGATTTTAGACCTCAGACACCCGGATCTGGTCCTAGAAGAGAACCACTTCAGTGATTTTAGACCTCAGGCACCGGGATCTGTCCTAGAAGACAACCACTTGAGAGATTTTAGACCTCAGACACCAGGATCTGGGTTAAAAGAGAACCAGTTCAGTGATTTTAGACCTCAGACACCAGGATCTGGGCTAAAAGAGAACCAGTTCAGTGATTTTAGACCTCAGGCACCGGGATCTGGGCTAGAAGAGAACCAGTGATTTTAGACCTCAGATACCAGGATCTGGGCTAAAAGAGAAGCACTTCAGTGATTTTAGACCTCAGACACCAGGATCTGGCTTAGAAGAGAGCCACTTCAGTGATTTATACCTCAGACACCAGGACCTGGCTTAGAAGAGAACCACTTCAGATTTTAGACCTCAGGCACCAGGATCTGGCTTAGAAGAGAACCACTTCAGTGATTTTAGACCTCAGACACCAGGATCTGGCTTAGAAGAGAACCACTTCAGTGATTTTAGGACTCAGGCACCCAGATCTTGCTTAGAAGAGAACCACTTCTGTGATTTTAGACCTCAGACACCAGGATCTGGCTTAGAAGAGAACCACTTCAGTGATTTTAGGACTCAGGCACCCGGATCTGTCCTAGAAGAGAACCAGTTCAGTGATTTTAGTACTCAGGCACCAGGATCTGTCTAAAAGAGAACCACTTCAGAGATTTTAGACCTCAGACACCAGGATCTGGCTTAGAAGAGAACCACTTCAGTGATTTTAGGACTCAGGCACCCAGATCTTGCTTAGAAGAGAACCACTTCTGTGATTTTAGACCTCAGACACCAGGATCTGGCTTAGAAGAGAACCACTTCAGTGATTTTAGGACTCAGGCACCAGGATCTGTCCTAGAAGAGAACCACTTCAGAGATTTTAGACCTCAGACACCAGGATCTGGGCTAAAAGAGAACCAGTTCAGTGATTTTAGACCTCAGACACCAGGATCTGGGCTAAAGAGAAGCACTTCAGTGATTTTAGACCTCAGACACCAGGATCTGGCTTAGAAGAGAACCACTTCAGTGATTTTAGACCTCAGTCATGAGTATCTGGCTCAGAGGAGAACCACTTCAGTAATTTTAGACCTCAGACACCAGGATCTGGCTTAGAAGAGAACCACTTCAGTGATTTTAGACCTCAGACACCAGGATCTGGCTTAGAAGAGAACCACTTCAGTGATTTTAGACCTCAGGCACCAGGATCTGTCCTAGAAGAGAACCACTTCAGTGATTTTAGACCTCAGACACCAGGATCTGGCTTAGAAGAGAACCAGTTCAATGATTTTAGACCTCAGACACCAGGATCTGGTCTAAAAGAGAACCAGTTCTGATTTTTAGACCTCAGCCACCAGGATCTGACGTAGAAGAGAACCACTTCAGTGATTTTAGACCTCAGTCACCGAGATCTGGCTCAGAGAGAACCACTTCAGTGATTTTAGACCTCAGACACCAGGATCTGGCTTAGAAGAGAACCAGTTCAGTGATTTTAGACCTCAGACACCAGGATCTGGCTTAGAAGAGAACCACTTCAGTGATTTTAGACCTCAGACACCAGGATCTGGCTTAGAAGAGAACCACTTCAGAGATTTTAGACCTCAGGCACCCAGATCTTGCTTAGAAGAGAACCACTTCAGTGATTTTAGACCTCAGACACCCGGATCTGTCCTAGAAGAGAACCACTTCAGTGATTTTAGTCCTCAGGCACCGGGATCTGTCCTAGAAGACAACCACTTGAGAGATTTTAGACCTCAGACACCAGGATCTGGGTTAAAAGAGAACCAGTTCAGTGATTTTAGACCTCAGACACCAGGATCTGGGCTAAAAGAGAACCAGTTCAGTGATTTTAGACCTCAGGCACCGGGATCTGGGCTAGAAGAGAACCAGTGATTTTAGACCTCAGATACCAGGATCTGGCTTAGAAGAGAACCACTTCAGTGATTTATACCTCAGACACCAGGACCTGGCTTAGAAGAGAACCAGTTCAGTGATTTTAGGACTCAGACACCAGGATCTGGTCTAAAAGAGAACCACTGATTTTAGACCTCAGGCACCAGGATCTGGCTTAGAAGAGAACCACTTCAGTGATTTTAGACCTCAGACACCAGGATCTGGCTTAGAAGAGAACCACTTCAGTGATTTTAGACCTCAGTCATGAGTATCTGGCTCAGAGGAGAACCACTTCAGTAATTTTAGACCTCAGACATCAGGATCTGCCTTAGAAGAGAGCCACTTCAGTGATTTATAGCTCAGACACCAGGACCTGGCTTAGAAGAGAACCACTTCAGTGATTTTAGACCTCAGGCACCAGGATCTGTCCTAGAAGAGAACCACTTCAGAGATTTTAGACCTCAGACACCAGGATCTGGCTTAGAAGAGAACCAGTTCAGTGATTTTAGACCTCAGCCACCAGGATCTGGTCTAAAAGAGAACCACTGATTTTAGACCTCAGCCACCAGGATCTGACGTAGAAGAGAACCACTTCAGTGATTTTAGACCTCAGTCATGAGTATCTGGCTCAGAGGAAAACCACTTCAGTGATTTATACCTCAGACACCAGGACCTGGCTTAGAAGAGAACCAGTTCAGTGATTTTAGACCTCAGGCACCAGGATCTGGGCTAAAAGAGAACCAGTTCAGTGATTTTAGACCTCAGGCACCGGGATCTGGCCTAGAAGAGAACCAGTGATTTTAGACCTCAGATACCAGGATCTGGCTTAGAGGAGAACCAGTTCAGTGATTTTAGACCTCAGACACCAGGATCTGGTCTAAAAGAGAACCAGTTCAGTGATTTTAGGACTCAGGCACCGGGATATGGCCTAGAAGAGAACCAGCGATTTTGGGTCTCAGACACCAGGGTCTGGCTTAGAAGAGAACCACTTCAGTGATTTTAGACCTCAGGCACCAGGATCTGTCCTAGAAGAGAACCAGTTCTGTGATTTTAGGCCTCAGACACCAGGATATGGTCTAAAAGAGAACCAGTTCATGTGATTTTAGACCTCAGACACCAGGATCTCGCTTAGAAGAGAACCACTTCAGTGATTTTAGGACTCAGGCACCGGGACCTGGCCTAGAAGAGAACCAGCGATTTTGGATCTCAGACACCAG
The DNA here is from genome assembly GCA_011125475.1 of Melanerpes aurifrons. NCBI lineage: Eukaryota > Metazoa > Chordata > Aves > Piciformes > Picidae > Melanerpes > Melanerpes aurifrons. The sequence continues at coordinate 10,295 of WWNC01000197.1, read as the reverse complement.
GATCTGGCTTAGAAGAGAACCACTTCAGTGATTTTAGACCTCAGCCGCCAGGATCTGTCCTAGAAGAGAACCACTTCAGTGATTTTAGACCTCAGACACCAGGATCTCGATTAGAAGAGAACCACTTCAGTGATTTTAGGACTCAGGCACCCGGATCTGTCCTAGGAGAGAACCAGTTCAGTGATTTTAGTCCTCAGGCACCAGGATCTGTCCTAGAAGAGAACCACTTCAGAGATTTTAGACCTCAGACACCAGGATCTAGCTTAGAAGAGAACCCGTTCAGTGAGTTTAGGACTCAGGCACCCAGATCTTGCTTAGAAGAGAGCCACTTCAGAGATTTTAGACCTCAGACACCAGGATCTGGGCTAAAAGAGAACCAGTTCAATGATTTTAGACCTCAGACACCAGGATCTGGGCTAAAAGAGAAGCACTTCAGTGATTTTAGACCTCAGACACCAGGATCTGTCTTAGAAGAGAGCCACTTCAGTGATTTATACCTCAGACACCAGGATCTGTCTTAGAAGAGAGCCACTTCAGTGATTTAGACCTCAGACACCAGGATCTAGCTTAGAAGAGAACCCGTTCAGTGACTTTAGGACTCAGGCACCCAGATCTTGCTTAGAAGAGAACCACTTCTGTGATTTTAGACCTCAGACACCAGGATCTGGCTTAGGAGAGAACCACTTCAGTGATTTTAGGACTCAGGCACCAGGATCTGTCCTAGAAGAGAACCACTTCAGAGATTTTAGACCTCAGACACCAGGATCTGGGCTAAAAGAGAACCAGTTCAATGATTTTAGACCTCAGACACCAGGATCTGGGCTAAAAGAGAAGCACTTCAGTGATTTTAGACCTCAGACACCAGGATCTGGCTTAGAAGAGAACCACTTCAGTGATTTTAGACCTCAGTCATGAGTATCTGGCTCAGAGGAGAACCACTTCAGTAATTTTAGACCTCAGACACCAGGATCTGGCTTAGAAGAGAGCCACTTCAGTGATTTATACCTCAGACACCAGGACCTGGCTTAGAAGAGAACCACTTCAGAGATTTTAGACCTCAGGCACCAGGATCTGTCCTAGAAGAGAACCACTTCAGAGATTTTAGACCTCAGACCCCAGGACCTGGCTTAGAAGAGAACCAGTTCAGTGATTTTAGGACTCAGACACCAGGATCTGGTCTAAAAGAGAACCACTGATTTTAGACCTCAGCCACCAGGATCTGACGTAGAAGAGAACCACTTCAGTGATTTTAGACCTCAGTCATGAGTATCTGGCTCAGAGGAGAACCACTTCAGTGATTTATACCTCAGACACCAGGATCTGGCTTAGAAGAGAACCACTTCAGTGATTTTAGACCTCAGGCACCAGGATCTGGGCTAGAAGAGAACCACTTCAGTGATTTATACCTCAGACACCAGGATCTGGCTTAGAAGAGAACCACTTCAGAGATTTTAGACCTCAGGCACCCAGATCTTGCTTAGAAGAGAACCACTTCAGAGATTTTAGACCTGAGGCACCTCTTGCTTAGAAGAGAACCACTTCAGTGATTTTAGACCTCAGACACCGGATCTGGTCCTAGAACAGAACCACTTCAGTGATTTTAGTCCTCAGGCACCGGGATCTGTCCTAGAAGACAACCACTTGATTTTAGACCTCAGACACCAGGATCTGGGTTAAAAGAGAACCACTTCAGTGATTTTAGACCTCAGACACCAGGATCTGGGCTAAAAGAGAACCAGTTCAGTGATTTTAGACCTCAGGCACCGGGATCTGGGCTAGAAGAGAACCAGTGATTTTAGACCTCAGATACCAGGATCTGGGCTAAAAGAGAACCAGTTCAATGATTTTAGACCTCAGACACCAGGATCTGGGCTAAAAGAGAACCACTTCAGTGATTTTAGACCTCAGACACCAGGATCTGGCTTAGAAGAGAACCACTTCAGTGATTTTAGACCTCAGTCATGAGTATCTGGCTCAGAGGAGAACCACTTCAGTAATTTTAAACCTCAGACACCAGGACCTGGCTTAGAAGAGATCCACTTCTGTGATTTATACCTCAGACACCAGCACCTGGCTTAGAAGAGAACCACTTCAGAGATTTTAGACCTCAGGCACCAGGATCTGTCCTAGAAGAGAACCACTTCAGAGATTTTAGACCTCAGACACCAGGACCTGGCTTAGAAGAGAACCAGTTCAGTGATTTTAGGACTCAGACACCAGGATCTGGTCTAAAAGAGAACCACTGATTTTAGACCTCAGCCACCAGGATCTGACGTAGAAGAGAACCACTTCAGTGATTTTAGACCTCAGTCATGAGTATCTGGCTCAGAGGAAAACCACTTCAGTGATTTATACCTCAGACACCAGGATCTGGCTTAGAAGAGAACCAGTTCAGTGATTTTAGACCTCAGGCACCAGGATCTGTCCTAGAAGAGAACCACTTCAGTGATTTATACCTCAGACACCAGGACCTGGCTTAGAAGAGAACCAGTTCAGTGATTTTAGACCTCAGACACCAGGATCTGGCTTAGAAGAGAACCACTTCAGAGATTTTAGACCTCAGGCACCCAGATCTTGCTTAGAAGAGAACCACTTCAGAGATTTTAGACCTCAGGCACCCAGATCTTGCTTAGAAGAGAACCACTTTAGTGATTTTAGACCTCAGACACCCGGATCGGTCCTAGAACAGAACCACTTCAGTGATTTTAGTCCTCAGGCACCGGGATCTGTCCTAGAAGACAACCACTTGAGAGATTTTAGACCTCAGACACCACGATCTGGGTTAAAAGAGAACCAGTTCAGTGATTTTAGACCTCAGACACCAGGATCTGGGCTAAAAGAGAACCAGTTCAGTGATTTTAGACCTCAGGCACCGGGATCTGGGCTAGAAGAGAACCAGTGATTTTAGACCTCAGATACCAGGATCTGGCTTAGAAGAGAACCACTTCAGTGATTTATACCTCAGACACCAGGACCTGGCTTAGAAGAGAACCAGTTCAGTGATTTTAGACCTCAGGCACCAGGATCTGGGCTAAAAGAGAACCAGTTCAGTGATTTTAGACCTCAGGCACCGGGATCTGGCCTAGAAGAGAACCAGTGATTTTAGACCTCAGATACCAGGATCTGGCTTAGAGGAGAACCAGTTCAGTGATTTTAGACCTCAGACACCAGGATCTGGTCTAAAAGAGAACCAGTTCAGTGATTTTAGGACTCAGGCACCGGGATAAGAGAACCAGTGATTTTAGCCTAGAAGAGAACCAGCGATTTTGGGTCTCAGACACCAGGGTCTGGCTTAGAAGAGAACCACTTCAGTGATTTTAGACCTCAGGGACCAGGAACCAGGGTCTGTCCTAGAAGATCTGTCCTTAGAGAACCACTTCAGTGATTTTATACCTCAGACACCAGGACCTGGCTTAGAAGAGAACCAGTTCAGTGATTTTAGACCTCAGACATCAGGATCTGGCTTAGAAGAGAACCACTTCAGTGATTTTAGGACTCAGGCACCGGGATCTGGCCTAGAAGAGAACCAGCGATTTTGGATCTCAGACACCAGGATCTGGCTTAGAAGAGAACCACTTCAGTGATTTTAGACCTCAGGCGCCAGGATCTGTCCTGGAACAGAACCACTTCAGTGATTTTAGACCTCAGACACCAGGATCTCGATTAGAAGAGAACCACTTCAGAGATTTTAGGCCTCAGACACCAGGATCTGGCTTAGAAGAGAACGACTTCCAGGATATATACCTCTGACACCAGGATCTGGATTAGAAGAGAACCACTTCAGTGATTTTAGGACTCAGGCACCCGGATCTGTCCTAGAAGAGAATCAGTTCAGTGTTTTTAGTCCTCAGGCACCAGGATCTGTCCTAGAAGAGAATCAGTTCAGTGATTTTAGACCTCAGACACCAGGATCTGGCTTAGAAGAGAACCACTTCAGTGATTTATAACTCAGACAGCAGGATCTGGCTTAGAAGAGAACCAGTTCAGTGATTTTAGACCTCAGACACCAGGATCTGGATTAGAAGAGAACCACTTCAGAGATTTTAGACCTCAGGCACCCAGATCTTGCTTAGAAGATAACCACTTCAGTGATTTTAGGACTCAGGCACCAGGATATGTCCTAGAAGAGAACCACTTCAGATTTTAGTCCTCAGGCACCGGATCTGTCCTAGAAGAGAACCACTTCAGTGATTTTAGACCTCAGACACCCAGGATCTGGACCTAGAACCTCAAAGAGTGGCTGTCAGGATCCATGTCCCAGTGAGGCCAGTGACAAAGAGTCCCTCAGGGATCAGTCCTGGGACCTGTCTTGTTCAACATCTTTGTGGGTGACATGGACAGTGGCATTGAGTGCACCCTCAGCAAGTTTGCTGATGACACCAAGCTGTGTGGTGCAGCAGACACACACTGGAGGGAAGGGAGGCCATCCAGAGGGACCTTGACAGGCTGGAGGTGGGCACAAGCCAACCTCATGAAGTTCAATAAGAGCAAGTGCAGGGTCCTGCATCTGGCCGAGCAATCAGGCACAAATACAGCTGGGCAGTGACTGGCTGGAAAGTAGCCCTGAGGAGAGACTTGGGGGTGCTGGTGACAAAAGCTCAACATGAGCTCCCAATGTGTGCACTTGCAGCCCGCAAGGCCAATCAGATCCTGGGCTGCATCAGGAGAAAGTGTGGCTAGCAGGTCGAGGGAGGTGATCCTCCCCCTCTACTCAGCCCTGGTGAGACCCCACCTGGGTTACTGTGTCCAGCCCGGGCCCTATTACAAGAGGGATGTGGAGGTGCTGGAACGTGTCCAGAGAAGGGCCACAAGGATGATCAGAGGGCTGGAGCACCTCTTCCTATGAGAGCAGACTGAAGGAGTTGGGGCTGTTCAGTCTGCAGAAGAGAAGGCTACGAGGTGACCTGGTGTGGCCTTCCAGTATCTGAAGGGGCCTACAGGAAGGCTGGGGAGGGACTGCTCAGGATGTCAGGTAGTGATAGGACTAGGGAAATGGAATGAAGCTGGAGGTGGGAGAGATTCAGGCTAGATGTGAGGAGGAGGTTCTTCACCATGAGAGTGGTGAGACCCTGAATGCTTGTCCAGGAGGTGGTCGAGGCCCCGTCCCTGGGGGTGTAAGAGCAGCTGGATGAGGCTCTGTCCAGCCTGATCTAGTGTGGGGTTTCCCTGCCCATGGCAGGGAAGGAACTAGATGATCCTTGTGGTCCCTTCCAACCCTGAATGAAACTATGAAACTATGAAACTATTTTAGACCTTAGACACCAGGATCTGGTCTAAAAGAGAACCAGTTCAGTGTGAAGCTGGTGGTTGTAGTGGGAATGTGAATATCCACTAATACCGTGCCTTTGGCCCAGTTCTTTACAAGGTTGTTCTTGAAATGAGTCTCGTTGTCTGACTCTAATCCTCTCTGGAGTTCCGTGTCTCCACATGATCTGTCTCTCCAGACCGAGAATGGTGTTGCGTGCAGTTGCATGTGGAACTGGATAAGTTTCCAACCATCCAGCGTTTGCCTCTACCATAGTAAGCACGTATTGCTTACCAGAACGGAGGAATGTGTGGTAGTATAGTCAACCGCCAAGCTTCACCATACTTGTACTTGGACCATCTGTCATCATACCACAAGGGCTTAAGCCGTTTTGCCTTGCTTAATAGTACAAATGTCACAGTCATGGATGACTTGGTGTGATAGCATCCAGTAAATGTCATGGATCTATTATTTCATTTGTATGTTTTCGGGTAATCTCTGCCTTGATGTCCCGACGACCGTGAGCTCCACCGAGCTAAGAATATCCCACCTCGTGTTTCCAGTCGAGATCAAGATTAGAGTCAATGTCTACTTGAGAAACTCTTGCAGCTAGATCTGCCTGATGGTTGTGTTATACAAGAGTGTTCCTCAGTAGCTTTGCTCTTAGGAATGTGAGCATCAATGTGTCTCATCACTGAATTTCATTCGATTTAGCATTGTCCTGCCATAGGCTTGGCTTGCCCAAATGGGTTTTCTTTCTCTGCCAAACTACTCTTTTTCAGTTCTTAGCCAACCCCACAGAGCATTGGTTACCATCCATGAGTCGGTAGAGATAAAGCTTTGGCCATCTCTCACGTTCAGCCACGTCGAGAGCTAGCTGACAGCTTTACCTCTGGCAACTGACTGGATTCCTCTCCATCTTTCGCCTCAACTCCGTAAGGTTGACTCTACACTGCAGATTCTGCACCTCGCTTGTTTCAAGACGACAGGAACCGCTCTCCGTGTACTCAAAGATATTTTCTTTTTTCATCATCAGACAGGTCATTGTAAGGAGGAGCCTCAGCACAGAGTGCTTTCCTCTGGAGGTTAGCACAGTTGATACCTTCAGCCAACTTGAGATCACTCCACTAGACCAGGTCTTTCAAGATTTCCTGTATCTGAGCCTCTTTGTGTTATCAGAGCTACCCACTTTTGTGACCATGTGGAGCCTGTGGCATGATGTGGTGTAAGAACCTTGCCTTTGAACATCCAATTCAAACTGTACTGGGAGCTGAAGAAGTTGGGATTCAGTTCAACTACTTGTAGATGCTTTTACTCCTTCAGGCAGTGCCACTTTCTGTTGAGTGGTAGCATTTGAACTGTAACCTCACCCAGAATGCCAGAGGGGTCGTGTCCACGTCTCACCTGGAGTTTTTGCCACAAGCACCAAGTTGGACCTGTCACTTGCAGTCATGTACAAACAGTTTTACCAAGTTCGACCATCTCGACAGGTCCCAGACCCATTGCTGAACCACTTCTTGCTTTTATCTGGTCAAAGGCTGCTTGTTGTTCAGGTCCTGCAGTGAAATGGTTTCTTCTTCAGCCCAATGCTACAGAGGTTTCACAATCTGACTGTAATCCAGGAATGCAGTCAAAAATCCAATTATCCCCGAGAAACGTAAGGTCTCTTGCTTGTTTGTGACTGCCATGGTAGAGACTCTATTTACCACATCCTGGAATGTGTCTATGTCCATCTTGCCATCGCACCTCAGAAACTGAATCCTGCAGGTATCCTCACTTATTCTTCTGATAGTAAAACCTGCATTCAAAGAATGTCAATGATTTTGTTACCTTTCGAAGACTTTCAGTAAGTTTTTACCCAGACAATGATATCGATGAACTGATGTTCTGGAGTGTTTGCCTTCCAGAGCATCGTGAATACTTTGTACGACAGGGCGCTGAGTTGTGATCCAGCCTATTGGCAGCCTGTTGAAAGTGTACTGGGATTCCCTTCAGGTGAAAGCAGATTGAGGCCCGTATCCTCTGCTATGGGAATATAGTGCATTAGCAATGTCTATGGTAGCATACCATTTGGCCTCTGGATTCCAGCTCATACTGGGTTCATCATGTCTGGTACTGCTGCACTCATAGTGGTGTCACTTCATTCAGGGCTCGGTAGTCTACTGTCAGACGCCTGGTCTCCATTCGCTTCCGCACAGGCCACACTGGACTGTTGAAAGGGGTGAATGAGTTTTGCTGACGACTTTCTGACTCTCCACAACTGACGAATCAGATTCTGAATGCAAACAAAGATATCACTGTGCTTGGTTCTGTATTGTCTGGTGATGCACAGTCTGGAGAAGCAACTGCAATTAATGTCCTGTATCTTATGCTGTCTCACAACTGCAGATTCATTACAAAGTTCAGGTCTGCAGATAGCTCTCAATTTTTGTCCATCAATTTCTTATAGCTTTCACCAAGCCGATATTTGTAACCTCTAGGTCTTGAAATGTTTCTCTCCTTAGAAAATCATTCCCAAAACACAAGCAGTAATTGTGGTCTGGCCACACTGTATGCTTCCTCCACGTTTACCAGTTAAACTTATATTAACCTCTACTTTATCCTAACTTCTGAGATCCACCAGTGACTCCCAGAATAGTTATAGACTCTGATCCCGATAATTTGATGTATTATAGCACTGAGTCTGTGTCAACCAAGTCCCACACTGAAATGTGGAAGAAATGAAGGCAACACACCCACATGAACCACATTTTGCTGGTCCCTCCTCCCTCCCCTGGCGGGGAGGCAGGGAAAGGCCCTGTTATAGGCAGCTGATAACACTTTGTGCATTGTGCACAGTGTGCAGTGTTATAACTGAGCCACTGTTGAGCATAGAGTTGTTCTGGGGAACTGTGAAGTAACAGCCATCTCTTCTGTACCATACTTGGGTTCTGCCACTTTGCAATTTCTGTCTCCTGAAAAGATTAGTTATTGGCTATCCCAGCGGTTCAGCCTATCTAAAACTGATCACTTAGAGCATTCAACAGTTCTACGTGACGCCTTGGTGGTCTGTTTTGGAATGACTTGTTTTGGAATGACCTGTTTTGAATGACCTCCTTGAGTGGATGTGGCCTCACAGATGAAACTTGTATCCACCGAGGAGAATTGAAATTATCCGTGCCAATTGGGATATGGAATTTCAACCATCTTAACTCTCTTGGCAATTCTGTATATTCCAGACATAGTGTTTTAATGGCTTAAACCAAAGAACCACGTGTCATGCTATCCTCCAATGTCCCATTTGATCACTGAATTGACAACCGGGAGAAGCTCCACTCATAACTTTTGACACACCCTGCTTGCCAACAGCTGCATAATTGGAAGTGGCAAGTTTGATGATCTTTAGCAAGACCAATACCTACAGGAATGTCACTGTGATTCAGAGTTTCAAGAATTACCATAGAGGTTTCAACAGCAAATTCTCTCAAGCGCTTAATTCCTCATTCATGGTAGTCCAGGGCTTAGGATTCCATGGAAGATCATTCTGGAAGGGTATTCAGGCAAACCGCCATTAAAAGGCGATTCACAGATTAACCTTACCGAGAGTCGCTCAGATACTATCTATTCCATTGTCCTGAGAGAGCCTTAACTGAGCTTAATTGGCCTAACTGTTAGAGCTGGAGCACCTAAAATCATAACACCTACCAAGCCAAGCCAGAACTGGCTCCTTATCTGCCCTGGTGAAATCATTACTTACATAACGCACCTCCTGTGAGGAATAACACTCCAAAATATCATCTTCCTCCTGTCTCCCCTGAATTCTTTTGTCCATATAATCCTGCTGTCATTCTCCCAAGGATCTCTTTGCTGAGAACCACCTTGCCATCTGCTTTTACTTTATCTGTGTCCTTGTGCTTTGATCTCACTAGGTTAGCTAGATCTTTTAAAACAAATCACCTCTCTTCCTCCTGAGCAGGCAGGATCTCTTAGAGTAGAGGGTCCTCACCAGGATCAGTTCTCTGTAGCCTCTTCCATCTTTGGCCTTGCACTCCTTAGTCTTAAAGTAACCACCTTAACTGGAGCTGTGTTTGAATTGACAGCCACTTTTTAATGGAAGCTGACAGGTCCTGAGATAAATCAGCTGCTGGGGCAGTGACTTCCGGTCCCACTGAGGAGGTGAAGTGACGTGAGTCTGCTAATGGCCGAAGGAGGCACAGAAGGAGTAGGCACTATGTTGATACGCTGCTGCCCTGGTTGCTTAAGTTAGAATCAGCAAAGTCATTTAGAGCTGCTTTACCAATTAACTTTGTTTCTTTTGACTGACAGTTCTGAAGGTCTCACACTAGATGACCAGACGATCCAGAGCCACGGCGTTTTCTTTTTTGATTCTATTTTAATAACAAAACACGCCTGACACCTTTTTCTTCACAAGGAATACAGAGGGAATATTAGTTATCACCAGTGAATTAAACATCACATAAATCACCTTTAATCCCATCACCTAAAGTTACTTTCTCCGGTGGAATCTTAAAAACTCCTTTATCTCAATTAGAGAGTGGTGGAGGCAATATTCTGCATCTCACTGGCCATAGGAAATTAATACATTTTCCATACCATAGCCCATCCTATACATAACCTACATATAATTGTCCGGCACTCAAATATTTACCCAGGTAATCCAAAAATCAAACCTAAACAATATCTGTAAAACCAGAGCCTCCAAAAATTGAAAAGAATAATCGCCCACAAACACAAGACCTCTTACTATAATTCAGCCAGAAATACTAAATCAATCAAGTAATAAATTAAATCCACTATCTGCCGCAATGCCACAACAAAAAAATGTGGTGGTTTGGAAGGGTAAGAAGAAGCTCTTCCTTCCCTGTAAGGTAAAAGGGAAAGAAAAATTAAGAAGAAAGTCACAGCTGGGAATTAGTAAAGCAGTGGAGCTGTATTTACAAAGCAGTGTAGGATTTTTGTGGTAGGAATATTTAAAATTTACACATCTACAAAGTTTCATATACAAAGATAGGCAACAGAGTAACACAGAAATGAGAGTAACCCTCGGCCG
>WWNC01000196.1:417500-440816 GCA_011125475.1 Melanerpes aurifrons | reverse complement strand
TTAATATTACAGTTTCAGTTACGTATTGCTACCTATCCCTAACCTAACCCAAACCTAAATTTGTGAATAACTGTGTTTCTGTCAATGGCGGTGCTGGTAGCCTACGTGACTAAGCCTAACCTAGCCTAACTCTGGCCTAACCTAGGCCTAGCTATTTAAACACTAATCCTAACTATTACGAGCCCTCCCCCCCAGGCCTAGCCCCGACCACCCAGCACTGGCCTGCTGCTGCCTAGCCAGCAGCCTTCTTCAACCTAGCCCAGAGCAATGATAGCCCTGGCCTAGGCACCAGCCTGGCCTGGCCTAGGCCTGGCCCTGGCCTGGCCTGGCCTGGCCTCGTCAGTCCTGGCCTGGCCCAAGGCCTGCCGCTGTCTTGCCCTGGCCTGGCCCAGGAGCCTGGCTCACCCAGCCTGTGGCCCTGGCCTAGGCCTGGCCTAGGCCCTAGCCCTGGCACAAAGGGAATGGCCTGGCACTAGCCTAGCCCTGGCCCTTGTTCAGGCCCCTAGCCCTAGCCACAACACTGTAGCCAGGCCCTGGCTGGCCTATTTAGGCCCTGGCACCTGACCGCGACCTCGGCCTGTCCTAGGCCCTGGCCTAGGCCTGGCCTAAGCTGAGCCCAACCCCAGACCAGTCTCAGCCTAGCCACTGACTGTCCTAAACTAACCTATCCTAACTACTTCCTCCTAACCCAAGGCCCTCGACCTAACCTAGCCTAAGCCAATCCCTGGCCCTAGCCCAGGCTATTTGTGGCCACAACCTAGGCTAGCACTGGCCTAAGCCTAAGTAGGCCTAACTCGACCTAAGCCTAACCCCAAAAACCTACTTCTTTAACCTAAGCCTAACACAACCCCCAACCTAACTAACCACTCTGCTCCCAAAAATATGCCAACACTACTTCAACCTAGCCTTATTCAGGCCTAAGCACTGTTAACACCTATCACGAGCCCTAACCTAACCTGACCGCTAGCCCTGCACAACTATTTGCCTGGCCTGGCTCAACCTAGGCCTAACCATAAACCTAGCCCCCAACTGGCAGACCAATCCCAGCATAGCCCCAGTCCCAGCCTGAAGCCTGGCCCTTGCCCCTGGCCTAGGCTGACCTAGGCCCTGACACAACTAGCCCAGGCCTGGCCGTGACATGGCCTGGCCTAGGCCTAGCACTGGCCTGGCCTGGCCTAGGCCTGGCCTAGGCCCTAGGCCTGGCCCAAGAATGACCCTGGCCTAACCCTAACTTCAACCTGCAAGCCCTGGCAACCTAGAAATGGCTCTGGCACTAGTCTGACCTGGCCCTGGCCCTTGTTCTGGCTTTCTTCTTCCCTAACTTCTATTCTTGTATTCTGACTTCTTCAACTACTTGTCTCTGCAAACCTATCTTCAACCTAAATAGCTAGCCTACCCTATTTCTTCTTCTTCTTTAAGCCCTAGCCTGACCTAGCCCTAAACCAAACCCAGCTACTGACCGGACAGTCCCAACTTTGTAGCCACAACTGACCTAAGCCCACAACCCTATCTAACCTAACCCTATCCTAATAACACAATAAGCCTAATACAACCTAAATGATCTAACCTAACCCAGAGCCCTACCTATCGCCCCCTAACCCTAGCCTAGCCTAACCCCTAACCCTAACCTAACCTAAACCCTAACCTAAACGTATTTAACTACCCTGTTTCAACCTAGCAGTGCTCTGGCACTAGCCTGGCCTAAGTCTTCATACTGAAATAGCCCCTGGCCTGTCCTGGCCTAGGCCAGTCCCTAACCCTATTGAAGCCTAATTTATAAGCCCTAACTTCTAACCTAGCCTAATCTAAGCCTAACCTAAATCCTAACCTAGGCCTAAAATGCTCTGGCCTGGCTGCTTCTTGTATACTAGCCTGGCCTGTCCTAGCTAGCCTAGCCTGGCCGCCTTCCTTCTTCTTCAGGCCTAGCCTGGCCTGGCTTCTTTTCTTCTGCCCAAACCTAGCCTAACTGGCCCTCTTGGCCTGTTTGAGCCCTGGCCTAACCGATTCATGGCGTGACTCGGCGCTGCCTGGCCTGGCCCTAGCCTAATGCTAACCATGCCCTAACCACAGACCTAAACCGACCCTAAGCCACACTCTCTAACAGAGCACAAACCCTACTTTAACTCTTAACCTAACTAACCCTGCTCCAGCATAAGCCTAACTGACCTAATCCTAATTCTTGCCTAAAGCCCTAACCTAATTCTAAACCACTTCGTCCCAGCAGCCCAGAGCCACAGCCCCAACCGTAGGCAGACCTAAACCTAACTTCTTCCTAAACCTAACCTTTCATTCAAACATAACCTAACCTAACCTAGCCTAAGCGTAAACACAAAGTCAACTAGCCCTTACTGGACCGTAGCCCTAGCCTGGCCCTAGCACTGGCCTAGCCTGTCTCGAGCCAGGCCCTGGCCTAGGCATAGGCCTGGCACTGGCACTAGCCTTTTCTTCTTGTACAGCCTAGAAGCTGGCCCTAAACCACAGCCATGGCCTAGCTTCTTACCTTCTTCTTCTGTTCAACACAACCTAAATTTACTTTAAGCCAATCCTATCCCTAACCCCAAACCTAGCCTAACCCAAACGCTAACCCTAACTTCTTCTTCCCTAAACTGAAGCCTAAGCCTAACTCCTAAACCTAACTCTAAACCTAACCTAACCTAAACCCTAAACTATTTAACCCTATTATACTGAACCGTAACCTAACCTAACCTAACACTAACTAACCCCCTAACCTAAATCCTAATCCTAACCTAAACATAACCCCAACACTAACCCCCTAGCCTAACCTGATTCTGGCCCTAGCCTGAAGCCTAGCCCTGGCCCATGCCCACTAGCCTAGCCTCCCGGTCCAGGCCCTAGAGCCTGAGCTCACCCAGGCCTGGCAGCCCAGCCGCAGCACAGCTTTGCCACTGGCCCCGCCAACTTTGTAGCCTAGCTGACAGGCGGCTAGGCCTAGCCTGGCCCCAGCCTAGGCGCTGGCCTAAACCTAACCCTAACCCTAGCCTATCACAACCTGGCAGGCCTGTGCACTTAGCCTGCGTCGAAATATTTCTTTAACCCTATGCTCTAACTAACCTAAACCTATTTGCCTAAACCTAATCCTAACCTAACCAAACCCTCCACCCAAACCTATACTTAAACTGGCACCTAACCTATACTGCTTATATGCTTGCCCTAGCAAACTGTGTGCTGAGCCCTGGCCTAAGCGCCAGCTGGCCTGGCCTAAGGCCTAGCCACAACCTAAACTGCTTCCTCACTAACACCATTTAGCCTAGCAACCTATTCTTTCAAACCAGTCCTCAGAGCCTAAGCCCTAGCCTAGCCTTAACATAACTCAGTCTAAACCTAACATAACCTCCCAAGCCTGACCTTAGCCTAGCCTAACAACCCTAACCTAAACCTATTTAAGCCCTAACCCTATCTTCCTATCCTAAACCTAACCTAAACCTAACTAACCTAACCTAAACCAATCCTAAACCTAACCCAAAACCTACCACTATCCTCACCTGGCCCTGGCCCAGGCCTGGCTCTGTCAGCCCATGGCCTAGCCTGGGCTGGCCCTAGGCCTGACGTGGCCATGACCTGGCCTGGCCTGGCCGGTTCCTGGCCTGGCCCTAGGCCCTGGCCTGGCCTGGAAGCCTGGCCTAAGCCCTGGCTTCTGGCTAGCACGGCGCCCAGCCGTGGCACAGGCACTGGCACTGGCCTGATCTAGCCTGGGTGTCAGCCTGGCACTGGCCTGGCCCTGGCTCTAGGCCTAGCCTGGCCTAAACCTTAGCCTAGCACTGGCCTGGCCTCAATCCTGGCCTAGGCAATCCTAGCCCTATTTGAGCTTTATTTCTTCCCACTGGCTAGCTAGCTGCTTCTTCCCTATTCCTTGAGCCCTAACCTGGGCCTGGCCTGGGCTGGCTGGCAGGCCCCTGTTTCCTGGCCTCCTGGCCCTGGCCCTGAGCACTGTGCTCTGGCCTAGGCCTGGCCCTGGCCTGCCTGGGCCTAGCTTCTTCTTCTTCAAAATGAGCCCTTCTTCTTCTCACTGGCCTAATACTTACACAACACCTAACGCTATGCAGACCTTAACTTCTTCTTAAGAATGGCGCTAGGCCTGGCCTAGGCTGGCCTGGCCTGGCCTAAACCACTAGCCCTATTCTTCGCCACGTAGCCTAATAGCCTTTAACCTCAACGCCCTAGCCTCACTAACCTAAGCACAGCCCCTAACCTAACCCCAAGAAGCTTCTTCTTAGAGCCTAGCTTTGAGAGCTCCTCCAAGCTTCCTTCTTATGGCAGACCTAACCTAAACCGATCCTAATCTGATACTAACCCTGATAACCCTTAGCCATAACACAAATCCCTAAGGCACTAACCTATCTAACCTAACCTAAACCCTAACACTAATCCTAAACCCTAACCTAAATCTAACCTAAACCCTAGCCTAAGCCTAACTATTCCTTTCTTGATCCACTACTTCTTGGAAGTCTGGCCTGTCACCTGGCCTAAACCAAGGCCTGGCCTAACCCCTAGCCTAACCGTAATCCTGGCTAGCCTAGCCTACTTCAACTATTAACCACAACCTAAGCCTAACTGTTCTTCTTCAAAAAATAGCCTAACACTAACCCCTAACCTAACCCTTATTCAGGCCTAGCCTAATCCTAGCACCTATGCCAAACCCTATTGCCTCAAACCTAGCCTCTTTCTTCCTGGCCTAGCCCTGGCCTAAGCTCTGGCCTGAGCCCTAGCCATGACCCTAACGCCCCAGCTGGCCAGATGATCAACACAGCCCCAGTCCCAGCCTAAACTAGCACACCCTAACCCTAAACCCAGCTACTTCAACCTAACACAACCCTAGCCTGTCCACAACCTAAAGCCAGTCCTAACCCTAACCCAAACCCTAGCCTGTAACCTAACCTAGCCTAACCTAAGCCTAACCTAAAGCCTAGCCTAGCCTAAAACTAACTCCTAGCACTAGCCTAACTTCTTATGTTCTAGCCTAGCCTAGCCTAACACTATACCTATCTGACCTAACGCCCTAGCCTCGACCAGCCCAACCCTACCTGGCAGCAACCTAACCCTAGCCTAACCTAGAGCCTGTCCCTAAACCTGGCCTCAGCCTAACCTAGGCCCAGGCCCAGCTGACGCCGAGCCAGTCTCAGCAGCAGCCACAGCCCCGGCCTGACCTAACCCTATCTGGCCTGCTTCTAGCCACAACCCCAGGCCACAAACCTGGCCTGGCCTAGGCTGATCTGGCTAATAACTGACCTAACCGTGGCCCTGGCCTAGAGGCTAGCAGCCTGGCACAAGGCTAGGCCTGGCCTAGACCTCAGCCCTGGCCCAAAAATGGCACTGGCACTAGCCCTGGCCTGGCCTAGCACTGCCCAGGCCTGGCCCTGGCCTGGGCTGGCCACCACTGGCCTGGCCTGGACCTGAAGCCTGGCCTGCCTGACCTAAACGCCAACTTTCTTTGCTTGGCTCCAGCCCAAATGATCAGCCTGGCTGGCCCAGCCTAGAGCCTAGCTGCGCCCTGGCCTGGCCTAGGCCTGGCCTGGCCCTGGCCTAGCCTGGCCTGGCCCTGTAGCACAGCCTGAGCTCGGCCTGGCCTGGCCTGGGCCAGTACAGCCTATTTAGGCCTAGCCTGCCCTTGGCCTGGCCCTCTTTCTTCTTCTTGGCAAGCCTAACCTAACTTGTGTTTCCTAGCCAGCCGTGACCCTAAACCTGTACTGGCCTAGCCCTAGCCCTGCCTCCAGCCATGAAACACTAGCCTAGCCCCTAACTCTTGCCTATTTCAGCACTAACTACTTCTTGAATCCCAACCCAGGCCACAGCTGACCTAAGTGAACTCATTTCTTCTTTCTAAACCTAACCTAAGCTAAAAAACCTCAACCCACAACCCTAGCACAACCTAATAGTAACCTAAAACTAACCCTAACCTAACTGAACCGTGGCCCTGGCCCCTAGCCCACAACACTAGCCTATTTTCAACTCTAGGCCCTAGCCTAGCCTGGGCGCCAGCCCTGGCACTGGCCTGGCCTGGCCTAGCTGGCCCTAGGCCTTTAAACTGACCTAGGCACTGGCGCAGCCCTGGCTTCTTCTTCAACTGACACACCATCATTAGCCTAACCCTCGTTCTTTCAAGCCAGTCTCTGTCCTATTTAGGCCCTGGCCCTATTTAGCGTAGCTGGCCTGACACAAGGCTAGGCCTGGCCTGGCTTTCTGACTGCTCATTCGCCTAGCTGAGCCTAGGCCTGGCCCTGGCCTTGCTGGACGGCCGAGCCTGGCCTGGCCTGGCCTGGCCTGGCCACTGGCCTGAGCTCGCCTCGATCTGTAGTCCTGGCCTAAAGCATGGCCTAGCCCTTTATTTCTTACAATTCTAAGCCTTCTTTAAACCTGTTAACCCTTAGTAGCCTACCCTGCAACCCTCCTGCCCCAGTCAGGCCCTAGACCTAGAGCCTCACCTGAGCCCTAATATGTGTAACACTGTAACATATACCTAATATAACCACAACCTAGCCCAAACCAGCGTGTGACCTAGCCTACTTAGCCCTAAGCTAGCCTAGTACAACTATTTCCGCCTATTCTAACCACTCACCCAGGCCTAACCCCAGGCCACCCAACACCTAGCCTATACTGTATAACCTAACCTAGCCTAACCCAGGTGTGTGCTAAGCCTAGCCTGGCCACCCAGCCTAGCCTAACCTCAAACCTGCCTAGCTGCTTTCAACCTCACCCTGTGTAATTTTAGCCTAACAATAGCCTAACCCTAGCCTGCCGATCCTGCCTCCCAGAGCCTACGACCTGGCCTAGCCTTAGCCTGCTTTCGATCACAAAGAGCCTAGCCTGGCAGCCAAATGGCAGCAACCCTGGCCTAGCGCTAGCCCTGGCCTCGAGCTGGCCTGGCCTAGGCCCTGGCCTAGCCTAAAAAAGAGCCTGGCCTGGCCTGGCCTGGCCTGGCCTGGCCTGGCCTTGGCCATGGCCTGGGCCCTGGCACTGGCCTGGCCTGGCCGCAAAGGGGTGCCCTGGCACCCAGCCTGGCCCTGGCTCTAGGCCCTGGCCCTGGCCTAGGCAGCCTGGCACGGCCTGGGCCTGATACCTTTCATGATGATCCCTGGCCTTTAGCCCAGGCCCTGGCCACTATCCTTGCCTAAGAGCTAACCCAAGGTGGCACATTTCAAACTGGCATGGCCTGGCCACAAAGTTTCCTTCTTCTTCAGCTTCGGCAGCCCTGGCCTGGCCACAACACAGGCCCGCTGGCTGCCTGGCCTGGCCTGGGCCTGGCCTGGGCCTGACTCTCGGCCTGCCCTGGCTTGCCCGGCCTGGCCTAGGCCCTGGCTGGCCTAGGCCTTTCTTCAGCCTCTCCCTCGCCTGGCCGTGGCCTGGCCTGGCCTAAGGCTAACCTACTTCAGCCACAGAGGCACTGGCCCAACTGCTTCTTTGACCTGGCGCAGCCTGGCCCTGGCCCTGAAGCCTGGCCCTGCGCCCTAGCCTTACCTTAGCTAGTGTGGCACAGCTGTGGGCCTATTCTTCTTCTTCCATGCCCATTTCTTCTTCCTAATCCTGTGTGGCCTCAACCTAGGCCTATGCCTGGCCACTGGCCTGGCCTGAGCATAGCCTGGCCTCAGGCCCTGGCTCGCTGGCCTGGCCTGGCTAGGCCTGGCTGAGGCTGCGCTCTGGCCGCGGCCCTGGCCTCGGCCTGGCCACAGGCCTGGCATGACCGCGGCCTGGCCCAGGCCTGGCCGGACACAACCTGGCCCTGAGGCCTGGCCTGGCCTGAAGGCCTGGCCTGGCCTGGCCTGGCTGGCTGCTTTGGCCTGGCCGCAGCCGCCTTTAGGCCTAGCACTGAGCCTTGTACCTAATCCACAAGGCCAACCTAACACTAACCCTAACCCTAACTCTAAACCCCTAACCTAACCTAAAACATAACACTAACACTAACCTAACCTAATCCCTAACCCCAACACTAAGCCTAACCCCAACCTAAGCCCTAACCCTTAACCTAACCTAAACCCTAACCTAACCTATCATTAACCTTAACCTAAACCTAACTAAACCCAGTCCTAACTTCATGACCACAACCTAATAGAAACTCTAACCTAACCTAACCTAGGCAAAGACTAAACTTCTTCTTCTTCTCACTAACCCTAATATGACACCTAACGCTATACTATTGTAGCCTAGCCTATGTTGAAAAATCATAGCTGAGCCTGGCCTCAGGCTGACCTAGCCTGGCCTGAAGCACTGGCCTGGCTGGCCGCTACGTAGCCCTGGCGACCGCCTGGCACAGCCTGGCCTCCACCTAACCCTGTTTAGCCTAACCTATTTGGCAGCCTAGCCTAGCCCCAGGCCCTGGCAGGCTCCTGCCTAGCATGCTTGGGCTGCTGGCCAGTCCCTGTCCCGATGCCTAAGCCTGAGCAGCCACTTACTGGCCATAGCACGATCCTGCAGGCCTATTTCTGCAACCTGGCCTGAGCTAGCTATTTCGGCCTAACCTGACCTGTGCACAAGCCTAACTGACTTCTTCTTCTTTAATCCCTGCTTCTTCCTGCCCTGACTAACCTAAACCTGTGCCTGAGCCTGGCCTAAGCCAGCCTGGCCTATTCTTGTCCTAGCCTAGCCCAGGCTAGCTATCCTTGCCTAGCTGCTAGGCTAGCCCCAGGCCCTGGCCTGGCCGTGGCCTGGCCTGGCCTGGCCTGATCTGGCCTAGGCCCTGGCCTAGGCCTGGCCTGGCTGAAGTGGCCCTGGCTGGCACAGGCCTGGCCTGACCCTTGTTCAGGCCCTGGCCTGTTCCTGGCACCTGTACCAGAGCCCTGGCCTATTTTCTTCTTTGGCACAGGCTCACTCAGGCCTGGCCTGGCCTGGGCTGGCTCTGGCATGGCCTGGCCTGGCAGCATTCTGGCCTGGCCTGGCCTGGCCTGGCACTGGCACCTGTACCAGGCCTAGCCCAGCCCTGGGCCGCTAGCCCTGCCCCTGACCGCGGCCCTGGCCTGGCCTAGGCCACATCCCTGAGCCTGGCCACTGACTAACCTGACCCAGGCCCAGCTGACCTTGAGACCAGTCTCGGCCGCAGCCTGGCACCCCAGCCTAAACCTAACCTGTCTGCTTCCTAACCTATCCTAACCCCAAAGCCTAAACCTAACTTCCAGCCTAAGCCAGTCAGCCCTATGCAGGCTAACCGTGTGCCCTGGCTAGGCCTGGCAGCCTGTACAATGAAGCCTAACCTAGGCCTAGGCCTGGCCCAAAATGGCATGGCACTGGCCTGGCCTGGCCTGGCCTGGCACTGTGCCAGGCCCTGGCCTGGCCTGGCAGCTGGCCCTGCCTGGCCTGGCCTGGACCTAAGCCCTAACCCTACACCCTAATAACAAACCTAACCTAACCCCACAGCTCCAAATGTGTTAATCCCAACCGCAACCCCAAGCCTAAACCCCAACCCTAAACTACTAACCTAACCTAGCTACTTCACTTCTTCTTACTAGCCTAAGCCCTATTTGACCCTAACCACTCAAACCCACAACCACCTAAGCCTATTTCTTCCCTAAGCACTAGTCCTAGCCTGGCAAGGCCACTCACCCAGGCCCACAACCCCAGGCATAACACTAGCCTATACTATTGTGGCTTCTTCAACCTAGCCCCAGCCTGTAGTAGCCCTAGTACCAACCCTAACCCCTAACCTATTCCTAGCCCTCACCCAGAGCCCTATTTAGGCCATGACACCTGGCCTATCACCCTTAACCTAACCCTATAACCCTAACCCAAGCAATGAAATGCTAGGCTAACTGTACTTTGGATGACTCAGCACCCTAGCTGCCCTGAGCCTAGCCTAACCTAAGCACTAGCCTCACCCTAACCACAATTTAGCCTAACAATAGCCCCTGCGCCTAACCCTATGCCCGGTCCTACTACGAGCCTAAACCTATTTCAACCATAACCATCGGCCTGGAGTCACAAGGCCTGGCCTGACAGCCAAGCTGGCCTTGGCCTGGCCTGGCGCCTGGCCTAGGCCTGGCCCTGGCTTTCAGGCTGCTTCTTTCGAAGAGAGCCTTTAGCTGGCTGCCTAGCCCTGGCCTGGCCTTGGCAAGCACAGGCCTGGCGCTGGCCTAGCGCCTAGCACATGGGCGTTGCCTAAGCACTGGCCTAGCCTGGCTCAGGCCCTGGCCTAGCCCTCGGCATAGCCCTAGCACTGGCCTAGGCCTGATCCCTGGCCCTAGGCCAGTCCCTGGCCTAACCCCAGGCCTAGCCTGTCTTGCCTAAAACTGACCAGGCCTAGCCTGACCCTAGCCTGGCAAGTGACCCCAGCACTGACCCTGGCCCTAACCTAGCCTGGGCCTGGCTGGCCCCAGCCTGGCCTGGCCCAGGCCCTGGCCTGGCTGGCACAGCTCGGCCTGGCCCTAGGCCTAGGCTAAACCTGGCCTCCAGCCTGGCCTAGGCCCTGGCTCCTGGCCTAGGCCTGGCTGGCCTCCTGCTGGCTGGCATTGACCCTGGCCTGACACAGGCCTGGGCCTGGCCTGGCCTGGCTTCAAACACTAACCCTAGCTAACCTAACCCAGGCCTAGGCACCAGCCTGGCCCTAACCTGAAGCACTGCCTAACTGTGCCACCTTAGCCCAAACGTGCCAGCCTAACCCTAACCCAGACCCTAACCCTAACCCCCTACGCCTAACCTAGGCACAAGCTGGCCCTGGCCTTACAATCCTAGCCGCTAGCCACTGGCCCTGAAGCCCTAGCCTAGCTGGCGCTGCCCTAAGGCGCGCTTATGACCTGGCCCTAGCTGGCCTGCGCCTGGCCTGGCCTGGCAGCTGAAGCCTGGCACCCAGGCCACAACCTCTAGCCATGGCCTAGCTAGGCCTGACACAAACTGGCATGGCCACTGGCCTAACTTAGGCCTGGCCGGACACTATGCCTAACCTAGGCTAACTGGCCTGAAAGGCCTAGCCCCTGGCCTGGCCTGGCCACAGCCTGGCCTGACAGCAACACACTGCGCTTTGACCTAGCACTGCAGCCTTAGCCTAGTCTGAGGTATGACACAACTAGCCCTCTTCAACTCAGGCCCTAGCTTCTTTCAAACCTTAACACTAACTACTTCAACCTAATCCCTGTTCAACACTATGACCTAACTGACCTCAAGCCCTAGCATAGCCTGGCTCGGCCTGGCTGGCACTGTCCTTGGCGGCCTAGGCCTGGCCTAAAGCAGTCCACAAGCTGTTCCCAGAGCCTAACAGCCCAGGCTCTGGCCCTGGCCTGGCCTGGCCCAAGGCTAGGCCCTGGCCTGGCCTGGCCCTCACTGGCCTGGCCGCGGCACTGGCAGCTATACTGGCGCCAGCCTGGCCTGGCCCAAAGAATGGCGTGAGCCCTGGCCCCTGGGCTGGCCCTGGCCCTGGCCTAGGCACTGGCTACTTTCTTGCCTTAGCCTAATAGCCTTTCTTTCTTCTTCTCCTAAACCTAGGCACAGCCCTAGCCTGGCCCAGAAGCTGGCCTAGCTAGGCCTAACCGAGCTCCTCACGCTGGCCCTAGCCGCCAGCCGGGCCTGGCCTGGCCCGAGTCCCTGTCCCGTTACTGCTGCAAGCCTGGGAGCCTTGTGGCCATGGCCTGAATCCTGGGCTGAAGCCTGGCCCTCTTCTTTAGCCTGGCCACAACACAAACTCGGCTCTGGCCTAAGCCCCAACAGTAGGCCTAGCCTGGCCCTAGGCCCTGGCCTAGGCCTGTACCTAGGCTGGCCTGGCCCAGCCTGGCCTAGCCTGTTTGATCCTAGCCTAGCCCAGGCCCAGCCCTATGTCTTACTGGCCCTAGCCCCAAGGCCTGGCCTAGCCCCAGCTAACATGGCTCAGCCTGGCCTATTTCAACCTAGCCTGACCCTGGCCTAAATTTAACTGGCGAAATGGCCCTGGCCTGGCCTAGGCCTGGCCTGGCCTTGTTCCAGGCCTGGCCTAGTCCTATGCCTGTGACCCTATTTCTTTTCTTCTAGCCTGGCCTAGGCCTCACTAAGGCCTGGCCTAGCCTCAAGGCTGGCTCCTGGCACTGGCCTGGCCTGGCCGTGTTCTGGCCAGCCCTGGCCTGGCCTGGCACTGCTGCTGCCCAGGCCTGGCTGGCCTGGAAGGCCGCTGGCCCTACCTTAACCTGCTTCTTCTTCTAACCTAAGCCTGTCCCTAAGCCTAACCTAAGCCTAACCTAAACCCAGAGCCCAGCCCCAGCGCGAGACCAATCCTCTGGCATGACACAACCCCAGCCTAAACCTGGCCCTATCCTAGCTAACCCTATCCCTGGCTTGATCTCTGACTATTCTAACCCCTGAAACCAGTCCTAACCTAACCCAAGCCTAACCCTAACCCTAAAGCCCTACTTTTCTTCTTCTAAGCTGAAGCCTAGCCTGACCTAAATGTTGAGTAACACACAACACTAGCCTAATGCCCTAACCTAACACCTGCAGGCCCTGGCCTAGCCTGGGCAGGCTGGCCCTGCACAAGCCTGGCCTGGACCTCAGGCCCTGGCCTGCACTGGCGGCCTGGCCTGGCCCCGGCTCCAGTGTGAGCTGATCCCAGCATGACCCCAGGCCTAGGCCTGGCCTAGGCCTGGCCTGGCCTGGCCCCGCCCTGGCCTGGCCTGGCCTGGGCCTGGCCTGGCCTAAAGCCCTAGCCTAGGCCGCCTAGGCCTAGCCTAGCCTAAGCACTAGTCAGCCTGGCAAGGCCTCACCCAGGCCCTCTGCCTGACCACCTTTCTTCCTGCCCTGGCCGCCAGCCTAGCCCTGGCCTGGCCCCAGGCAATGCTGAGCCTGGCCTAGGCACCATTTCTTCCTTCATTTCTTCGCCTCAAGCCTGGCCTGCCTGGGCACTGGCCCTCACCCTGGCCGCCAGTTTGGCCTGGCAATGCTTCCTTCGCCCTGAAGCCAGGTCCTCCCAGAGCCTAAGCCTAGCCTAACCCTTAGCCACCTGCTTCGTCCTAAGGCCTAGCCTGGCCTTAGAGCCTGGCCGCCAGCCACAACCCTGGCGCTGGCCTGGCCTAAGCCCTAGCCTAGCCTAAGCCTAGCCTAGCCTAAAAAGCCACAACCTAACTTCTTCTTCAACCTAAGCACTTGCCATAGCACAGACCTAACACTAACCTAACCTAACCATGGGGTGCCTGGCACTGGCCTAGCCTGGCTCTAGGCCTGGCCCTGGCCTAGGCACCTTTCGCACTGGCCTAGGCTAGTCCTGGCCTGGGCTGATCACTGAGCCTGGCTTGGGCCCTGGCCCTGTCGCCCACCCTCGACCTGGCCCTGGCACAACCCTGGCCTGGCCTGACGCCCAGCGCTGCTGACCTGCTTTCTTTCTTCAACCATGAGGTGCCCTACCTGCCTGACCCCTAACTCCTGGCCCTAAGCCCTAGCCTAAACACTTCTTATATAAGCCTTTAATCCTAACCTAAACCAATCCCTAACTTCACTTAGACTAGCCCTATCCACCTCTGACCTTTAAAGACCTTTGACCCTAGCCTAGCATTGACTAACCTAATACAGCACAACTATATACTTCGCCTTCTTTCTTCAACCCAAACCTATTCTTCTTTATTTACTAAACCTAACCCTAAACTAAGCCTAAATACCTGGCCTCTATTTCAACTGGCCACGCTCTGGCCTGGCCTAACCTGGCCTCCACCTGCCTAACGTGGCCTAACAACAAACTGCTGGCCTGGCCTAAAGCTGGCTCGGCCTGGCCTGGCCCAGAGCCACAAGCGCAGCTGGCTGGCACAAGCCTGGCCTAACTAGCCCGCCCCTGTCGCCCAGGCAATGGCCTAGCCTGACCCCTGACCTAGCCTAGCCCTGGCCTGGCAGCCTAGGCACCGGCCTGGCCCTAGCCTGAAGCACTAGCCCTAGCCTGTGTGCCACCTGTTTTGTAGCTAGCCTTTCGCCTCACCTGACACAAGCACCTGGCCCTAGCCTGGCCTGTTCTGACAGCCAGTGGCCTAGGCCTGGCCCTAGCCTGGCCTGGCCCTGGCCTGGGCCTGGCCATGGCCTAGGCCCTGGCCCTCTTCGCCCTGGCCTGGCCTGGCCTGGCCTAGGCCTGGCCCAGAGCCTGGCTCTGGCGCGGCTGGCTCTGACCTGGCCTCGGCCCTGGCCGTCACCATAACTAACCCAGAGCCTAACCCCGGACCTAGCCTAACCTAAGCCCTAACCTAAGCCTAAAAAGGCCTAACCTAGCCCTAGCTAGCCTTAACCGCAACACAGACCACAGCACTGGCACAACCTGATCACAAGGCGTAGCCTAACTAACCTAACCACAACCTAAACCCTAACCTAACCCTAAACATAACCCTAACATACTTCTTCAACCCTAACACAACCTCAGCTTGGCTGGCCTAGGCCTAACCATAGCCCTAGCTAAGCCTAGCTAGCCTATCTGTTCAACCAGCCTAGAGCCTAGCCTGTTGATACAACTGTTTAGGCCTAGCCCCACATGGCCCGAAACCTGGCCACAGCCTGGCCTAACCCAAGAGCTAGGCCCTAGCCCTAGCCTAGCCTCCTTTAACCTAACCACCTTTTCTGGCTATACCTGACAACCAACTTCTTCTTGAAAAAAAAATACTGACCTAACCTAAACCCCAACCCTAACCCTAACCTAAACACTAACCTAACCTAACCTAACCTAACCTAACCCTAACCTCACTAACCTAAACACCAGCCTTCTTCTTCAAAGCTATTCTTTAGGCCACCAGAAATCACGCCTTCTTGCAACCCAGACCCTAACACAGCCGAGTCCTAATACGATGCCCTAAACCTAGTGACAACCCTTAGCCACTTGCTGGAGTCCTGGGCCTGGCCTGTCCACTCGCCTGGCCTGGTGCCCTGGCCTGGCCTGACCTGGCCTGAGCCTGTGCCCTGGCCTGGCCTCAGGCCTCAGCCCACAACTATACAACCATGATCCACAACCCTGGCCTGGCCACGGCCCTGCACTGCACTGAGCCCTGGCCTAGGCCGCCCTCTTCTTTGCCGCAGTCACAGCCTGGCCCAGGCCCCAGCCCTGTCGCCTGCCCTGGCCCTGGCCTTTAGGAGAGCCCTGTGAGGCCCTATGGCCTAACATTGGCCTATTTCTTCTTCAGTCCTGGCCTAGGCCCTGGCCTAGGCCCTGGCTTTTTCTTAAAGTAGCCTATCAACTGTTTCTTTATGCCATTCCTAGTGTTTAGCCTGAATCCTGGCACCTATGCCAGGCCCCACAACCTATTTCTTCAGCCTGGCTGCGGCCCTCCTAAGGCCCTGGCCCCAGCCCTGGGAGGCTAGCTCTGGCACTGGCCTAGCCTGGCCCTTGTTCACAGCTGGCCTAACCTAACACTAGCACTGTGCCCTGCAAGCTAACTCTTTCAAATATGCCCTGCCCTAACCACTAACCCCTAACCCCTAACCCTAACCTAAACCCTATCCCTAAACCCTAACCCTAAACCTAACCCTAAACCCAAACCCAACCCCAACCCCGAACCAATCTCAACCGCAACCACAACCCCAACCCTAAACCTAACCCTATCCTAACCCTAACCCTATCCCTAACCCAAACCTAAAGCCTAACCTAACCCTAAACCAATCCCTAACCCCTAACCCAAACCCTAACCGTAACCCCTAACCTAAGCCTAACACTAACCCTAACCCTAAGCTAAACCCTAACCCTAAACCCTAAACCTAACCCAAAAAATAACACCAACACTAGCCTAACCTAACCCCTAACCCTGACACCTGTCTACTCAGGCCCTAACCCTAACCTAGGCCGCTGGCCCTACCTGGCCCTAGCCCTGGACCTAAACCCTGGCCTGCACCCTGGCCATGAGCCTAACCCTAGCCGACTCCAGGCCCAGACCAGTCCCAGCCGCAACCCCAGGCCTAGGCCTGGCCTGAAACCCTGGCCTGGCCTGGCCTAGCTTCATCCTTACAACCTAAAGCCCTAACCTAACTCCTAAACCCTAACCCTAAACCTATACCTAAACCCTAACCCTAACCCTAAACACTAACATCCTAACCCTACACCCTCACCCAAACCCTAACCCCAAACCATAACACCTAACCCTATACCTAGCCCTGTAACCTAACCCTAACCCTAACCCAAACAATAATGCTAAACCCTAACCCTAAACACCAACCTAACCTAAACCACCCTAACCTAACCTAAACACTAACCTAACCCCTAACCCTTACACTTAACCCTAATAATAACCTAACCCTAACCCCTAACCCTCACCCTAACCCTAAACACCAACCCTAACCCAAAGCCTAACCCTAACCCAAACCCTAACCGAAACTCCTCACGCTAACCCTAACCATAACCCGAACCCTAACCTTAAACCCGATCCCTAACACAATACCCTAAACCTAAGCTTAACCCTTAGCCATAACACAAATCCTAAAACCTAACCCTAACCCTAACCCTAACCCTAAACCTAACCTAACCGCTCAACTCCTAACCCTAAACCCAAAGCTAAGCCCTAACCCAACCTAAACCTAGCCTAACCCTAGTACCCCTAACCTAACCTAAACTTTCGTAGCCTGTCCTAACCCTAACCCATCCTAACCTAGCTAAGCTAACCCTAGATCCCTATACCCTCAGCCTGCTAACCCTAACCCTAACCTAAGCCCTAGCCTAACGTGACACTAGCCTAACCCTAGCCCTAACCCTAAACCTACCCTAAAGCCCTAACCCTAACAAAATAGCCTAACACTAACCTAAACCTAACCCTATCCCTTATTCCAGGCCCTAACCCTAATCCTAACACCTATCAAGCCCCAAACCTAACCCTAACCCCTAACCCTCACCCTACAAACCCCTAACCCTAACCCTAACCCCTAACTCGCTAACTCTAACGCTAACCTAGCCTAACCCTTGTTCTAGCCTAACCTTTATTTACCTAACACCTATCGCAAACACCCTAGCCCTAAACCATAACCCTACCTAAAGCCACTAACCTAACCCTAACCCTAACCCTAAGACCCTATCCTAAAGCCTAACCTAAACTAACCCTAAACCCAAACCCAACCCCAGCACCTGAACCAATCTCAACCGCAACCACAACCCCAGCCTAAACCTAACCCTATCCTAACTCTAACCTATCCTAACCCAAAACCTAAACCTAACCTAACCCTAAAGCCAATCCTAACTAACCCAAACCCTAGCCGTAACCCTAACCCTAAGCCTAACACTAACCTAACCCTAAGCTAAAGCCCTAACCCTAAACCCTAAACCTAGCAAAAAATAACACTAACACTAACCTAACCTAACCCTAACCTAACACCTGCAAACCTAACCCTAACCCTAAACCGCTAACCCTACCTAACCCTAACCCTGGACCTAAACCCTAACCCTACACCCTAACCACAAACCTAACCTAACCCCAACTCCAAGCTGACAATCACAGCATGACTGACTGAGCACAACCTAAGCCCTAGCCCACAACCTCTTTTCTTCAACCTAGCCTGGCCTAGGCCTGGCCTGGCCTAGGCCCTGACACAGGCCATATGTGACCTATTTCGCCTAAAGCACTAGTCAACCCTGGCAAAGCCCTCACCCCAGAGCCCTGGCAGAGCCATACTAACCCTGCTGGCCCATGGCCTAGCCTAGCCTATTTAGGCAATGATGCTAGGCCACAACAAACGCAGCCCTAGCCCTTTCTTCTTCTTCAAGCCTGGCTGGCCTAAGCACTGGCCTGCTAGCCATGGTTTGGCCTAACAGCCTGGCCTGGCCTGGGCCAGGTCCTCGAGCCTAGGCCTAGCCCTGGCATAGCCGCCAGCACAAGTCCTCGGCTAGCTAGCGTGCGGCCTGGCATGGCCTGGCCTGGCGCTGGCTGGCTGCGGCCTAACCTGGCCTATTTAGCCTAGCCTAAAAGAAACCTGGCCTAACTAACCACAACTGTGTAGCCGCCAGCACAGGCCTGGCACTGGCCACAAGCCTTTCAACCTGGAAGGAGTTGCCTATGTGGCCTGGCTGCTCTGAAGCTTTCTTTTCTTCGGCATGGCCTAGCATGGCCTAAGCCTGATCCTAGCCTCGGCCAGTCCCTGACCTGGCCCAGGCCCTGGCCTATGCTGCCTGGGCCTGGCCCTAGCCTGGCCTAGCCTGGCCCTGGCCACTGGCCAGCACAACAGGCCTAGCACTAGCCTAGCCCTGGCCATATAAGTTTGCCTAACACCTGCCCTAACCCTAACTCTAGGCCCTAGCCTAACCTAGACACAGCTAACATAACCCTGAGCCTAATCCTAACCTAAATGATCCAGCTCTTAAACCCCAGCCTATATGCCTAGAGCCTAGCCCAAGAGCCCTACTTGGCCCTATTTCTTAGCAGCCCTAACCCCCTAGGCCTAACCCTAACCCTAGCCTGGCCTGGCAGCCTGGCCTGGCCTGGCCCCAGGCCTGGCTGGCCTAGCCTGGCCTAGGCCCCAGGCCTAGGCCTTCATTCGGCCTGCCTGGCCTCAGCCTGACACAGGCCTGGCTCTGGCCTAGGCCTAGCCCTGGCCTCACCTGGCGCCGCGCTGCGCCTGGCCTGGCTGGCCTGGCCTGGCCTGGCGCTGGCCTGGCCTGGCCTGGCCCCAGGCCTGAAGGCACTGGCCTGAGCACAACCTGAAGCACTAGCCTGCTTTAGCCTTGCCTTGGCAGGCAGCCAGCTTTTCTTCTTTAGGCCTAGCACACAACTGCTTACCTGGCTCAGTGCAGCCTAGCCTGGCCTGTTTTGGCCTAGCTTCTTGCAGCAACCTAATGGCCAGCCTGGCTTACCAACTAGCCTCACCCTGACCTGACACCAGCCCTATTTCTTCGTCTAGCATGAGCTATTTTCATTTCTTCTACTTCTTCTTCTTCCTAGCCTGGGCCTGGCCATGACCCTGGGCTCGGCTGGCCTAGCCTGGCCCTGCCTGGCGCTGAGCCTAACTGACCTGGCTCTGGCCACTGGCCCCTAGCCTGAAGCCTGGCCTCGGCCCTCAGCAAGTGACATGGCCCTGCTTTAGGCCCTGGCCGGACCCTGGCCACCTGGCCTAGGCCTAGCCTGTACAAAGGCCACAACCTAACCTATTTCTTCCTTAGCCATAGCACAGGCCTGGCACTTCAGCCTGCCCTAGTCACAAAGTGGCCACAGCACTGGCCCCACAGCCCTGGCTCCTAGGCCCTGGCCTGGCCTGGACATGGCCTGGCAGCACTGGCCTGGCCTGGTCCTGGCCCCAGCACTAGAGCCTAGCCTGGCCCTAGGCCTGGCCCTTGGCCTGGCCTGGGCCTGGCCTGGCCTGTGTCATTGGCCTTGGCCTCGGCCTGGCTGAGCCAGTCTTCTTCTTTAGGCCTAGCCTAGCTAGGCTCCTGGCCCTAGCCTAGCCTAACCAAGGCTGAAGCCCTATTAGCCTAACCTCACTAGCACAGCATAGCACCTGGCATGTGGCATGCTTCTTTGCTTGAAAATGGCAACTCAAACCTAACCTAAACTGACCTAACCTAGCCTAGGCACTAGCCTAACCTAACCCTTACCTTAGCTAATGGCAACTTCCTTTATTTCTTCTCCTAACCCTACGACACCCAGCCTATTTAACCCATTTCTTCTAACCCAAAGGCCCTGGCAGGCTCTCCGTGGCCTGGCCCATAGCCGGACCCTGGCCTAGGCACAGTCCTAATAAGTACCCTAAATGCTGAGTAGCCCGCTGGCCATGGCTAGATCCTAAGACCTATTTGTCCTAGCCCTAAACCTCATTTTCTTCAACCTAGGCCTAACCTAAACCTGTACCTAGGCCCTGACACCTGTTTCTTCTTCAACCTATGTAATCCTAACCTAGCCTGGCCTGGCCTGCACCTGCTGAGCCTGGCCTGAAGCTGACCTAAGCCTGGCCTGGCAGTCCCTGGCTAGCCCAGGCCCCAGCCCTGTCGCCACCTGGCCTGGCCCCAAGGCCTGGCCCCAGGCCCTGGCCCTGGCCGTGACTGGCCTGGCCTGGCCTGATCCTGGCTGTAGGCCCTGGCCTGGGCCAGCCACGCCCAAAAATGAGCCTCGCGCCAGCCTAAACCTGTGCACAACCATGTTCAAACCCTGGCCTGAATCCTGTACAGTGCCCAGGCCCTGGCCTGGCCTGGCCTGGCCTGGCCTGGGCCTCGCCTAAGGCCTGGCCTGGCCACAAGGCTGGCAACCAGGCACTGAGCCCTGGCCTGGCCGTGTTCTGGCCTGGCCTGGCCTGGCTGCACTGGCACCTGCCCAGGCCTGGCCTGGCCTAGGCCGCTGGCCTGCCTGGCCTGGCCTGGCTTTCTTCAGCCTAGGCCTGTCCTGAAGCACAACCTAGGCCTGGCCCTGAAGCTGACTAGCCCCAGCCTTGGATGATCTCAGCCGCAGCCGCAGCCCCCAGCCTGAGCCTAGCCTGTCTGGCCTGGCCTGTCCTAACCCAGGCTAAGCCTAGCCTGGCCTAGGCCAGTCCTAGCCTAGCCCAGGCCTTGCCTTCTTTCGGCTCGCACCTGGCTGGCCTGGCGGCCTGGCCTAGGCCTGGCTGGCAAAAATAGCACTAACACTAAACCTGCTGGCCTGGCCTAGCCTGCTCCTAAGGCCTAAACCCTAACCTAAACCCTGGCCTAACCTGGCCCTGGCCTGGGCCTGGGCCCTAACCTAACCCTACCTAACCCTAACCCTAACCCTAACCCTAACCCCTAACCTCCTAACCCGAACCCCAACCCTAAACCTAACCCAAAAAACCCTAAACCCTAACCCTAAACCCTAACCTAACCCTAACCCTAAACCCTAACCCTAAACCCTAACCGTAACCCTAACCCAACCTAACCCTAACCCTAACCTAAACAACCCAAACCCTAACCTAAACCTAACCCTAAACCCCAAACCTAACCTAAACCCTACCTACCCTAACCCTAACCTAACCCTAACCCCTAACCCTAACCCCTAACCCCCTAACCCTAACCCTAACCCTAACCCTAACCTAAACCCTAACCCTAAACCCTAACCCTAACCCAAAAAATAACCCTAACACTAACCCTAAACCTAACCCTAACCCTTATTCAAACCCTAACCCTAATCCTAACACCTATACCAAACCCTAACCCTAACCCTAACCCTAACCCTAACCTAAACCCTCACCCTAAAACCCTAACCCTAACCTAACTCTAACACTAACCCTAACCCTAACCCTTATTCTAACCCTAACCCTAACCCTAACCCTAACACTAACACCTATACCAAACCCTAACCCTAACCCTAAACCGCTAACCCTACCCTAACCACTAACCTAACCCTAACCCTAACCCTAAACCCTATCCCTAAACCCTAACCCTAAACCTAACCCTAAACCCAAACCCAACCCCAACCCCGAACCAATCTCAACCGCAACCACAACCCCAACCCTAAACCTAACCCTATCCTAACCCTAACCCTATCCCTAACCCAAAACCTAAACCTAACCTAACCCTAAACCAATCCCTAACCCTAACCCAAACCCTAACCGTAACCCCTAACCCTAAGCCTAACACTAACCCTAACCCTAACCTAAACCCTAACCCTAAACCCTAAACCCTAACCCAAAATAACACTAACACTAACCCTAACCCTAACCCTAACCCTAACACCTATACCAAACCCTAACCCTAACCCTAAACCGCTAACCCTACCCTAACCCCTAACCCTAGACCTAAACCCTAACCCTAAACCCTAACCATAAACCTAACCCTAACCCCAACTCCAAACCCAAACCAATCCCAACCGCAACCCCAAACCTAACCCTAAACCCTAACCCTAACCCTAACCCCTAACCCTAAACCCTAACCCTAACCCTAAACCCTAACCCTAAACCTATACCTAAACCCTAACCCTAACCCTAAACACTAATCCTAACCCTAACCAAAACCCTCACCCAAACCCTAACCCAAACCATAACACCTAACCTATACCTAACCCTTAACCTAACCCTAACCCTAACCCAAACAATAATGCTAAACCCTAACCCTAAACACCAACCCTAACCCTAAACCCCAACCCTAACCCTAACCCTAAACACTAACCCTAACCCTAACCCTTACCTTAACCCTAATAATAACCCTAACCCTAACCCCTAACCCTCACCCTAACCCTAAACACCAACCCTAACCCTAACCCAAAGCCTAACCCTAACCCAAACCCTAACCGAAACTCCTCACGCTAACCCTAACCATAACCCGAACCCTAACCCTAAACCCGATCCCTAATACAATACCCTAAACCTAGGCTTAACCCTTAGCCATAACACAAATCCTAAAACCTAACCCTATCCCTAACCTAACCCCTAACCCTAACCCTAACCCTAAACTCCAACTCTAACCCTAACCCAAAGCCAAAGCCTAACCCTAACCCTAAACCCTAACCCTAAACCTATACCTAAACCCTAACCCTAAACCCAACCCTAACCTAACCCTAACCCCCTAACCCTAACCCTAACCTAACCCTAACAACCTAACCCTAACACCTAACCAAAACCCTAACCCTAACCTAACCCTAACCTAAACCCTCACCTAACCCTAACCTAACAAAATAACTAACCTAACCCTAACCCCAAAAAAACCCTAACCCTAACCCTAACCCTAAACCCTAACCCTAACCCTAAACCCTAACCCTAACCCTAACCCTAAACCCTAACCCTAAACCCTAACCTAAACCCAAATTCAACCCTAACCCTAACCAATCTCAACATAACAACCCTAACCCTAACCCCAAACCTAACCCTATCCTAACCCCCTAACCCTTATCCCTAACCCAAAACCTAAACCTAACCCTAACCCTAAACCAATCCCTAAACCTAACCCTAACCCTAACCCCAACCCCGAACCAATCTCAATAACCCAACCCTAACCCTAAGCCTAACACTAACCCTAACCCTAAGCTAAACCCTAACTCTAAACCCTAAACCTAACCCAAAAAATAACACTAACACTAACCCTAACCCTAACCCTAACCCTAACACCTATACCAAACCCTAACCCTAACCCTAAACCCTAACCCTAACCCTAACCCTAGACCTAAACCCAAACCCTAAACCCTAACCATAAACCTAACCCTAACCCCAACTCCAAACCCAAACCAATCCCAACTGCAACCCCAGCCCTAAACCTAACCTAATCCCTAACCCTAACCCTAACCCTAACCCTAAACCTAAACCTAACCTAACCCTAAACCAATCCCTAACCCTAACCCAAACCCTAACCCTACCCTTAAACCTAACCCTAACCCTAGCCCTAACCCCTAACCCTAACCCAAAACCCTAACCCTAACCCCATTCCTAACCAACCGTAACACTAAGCCTATGCCTAACCCTAACCCCTAACCCTAATGCTAACCTTAAACCCTAACACGAACCCTAAACCTAACCCTAAACCCGATCCCTAACACGAAACCCTAAACC